>JBCFYV010001001.1:21154592-21754592 GCA_039000515.1 Timema cristinae | reverse complement strand
TCTCTCTCTCTCTCTTTACAACTTATCTGCATGAATTTCTCTTACCTCATCATCAGGTCTTGTATCTGTTTATTAAATCTATTTTTGTCCATGTAATTTATATTTATTTGCTAGATCTTCATCTTTTGTCTCTTTCTCATAATATCCTTTTTGTGTTTTTGTTTCTTTATCAGTATATTTAATTTAATTTAATTATCTCTCTGTCTCTGTTCTCCTTTTCCAAACGTTCCTCTATATATTTTGTACTCAAATGTTTGTCTTTAATTATAAATGATTTTATATTTATTGGTATTTTTCTAGTTGATTTTATGGCTGTATCTTTATCTGTATTAATAGGTGTGTAACCCATCTCGGGGGCGTAGTTAGCTGACGTGCTAGTTTCATGTTGAGATAGACTACCGAGGACGGGGATATCGGGGTTAGAATCTTACTTGAGTGAACCGGGGTGGTTTTCCCTAAACGATTTTCCACTCTCCCTCCACGCAAACTCTGGCTCACTTCCCTATATTCAATCTTCCCGATTTCAAACCATTTAGCGTAATTAGTACTTAAGCATATGACCCGAACGGGTAGTAAGATGCGGTGCTAAGTATTAAATAGGTAACATGTTTTATACCCCCCACCCAAAAAAAAACCAACAGCATTTAAGTAATTTACAAGGAATTTAGAACATTTATGTCCAATTTCTCTGTGATTCAACATTATTGTTGCTCTACTCAAGGAAGCCCCCAGCTCAGACCAAAGTGCATTTTGTCGGGCCCTCTTCTCTAACAAAATAATTAACTTCATTTTTGTATTTTATTTATTTTCACTAAAATAATTTTTAAATTATCTACATGGAAAATATATGTTTCCTTCCATTACTCAACTACATTATTTATTTATTTAACATCACGTCTTACTACCAGTTTGGGCTATATGCTTAAATACTAATTACGCTAATGGATTAGAAATTGGGAAGGTTGGATGGAGAGGAAGTGAACCAGTATTTGCGTGGAAGGAGAGTGGAAAGCCATTTAAGTAAAACCACCCCCAGCTCACCCAACTGAGATTCGAACCTTGAGCTCCCCGTCCTTGGCTATCTACTCCACCGAGGTGGGTCGACTAAACCATCGTTATCTTTGCCATGCTAACCGCAGTTAAAAGAACCGGTCTTGGAAACTTTGTATAAAAAAGGTATTTTATACGCATGTGAAGTCGTTCGAACAAAAATTGCTATTATTTAAGTTGGGGATTCAGTGAACGAGAGAAAAGTCTAGAGTTTTTGCAACTTTTTGCTTTTGGTCAATATAAATCCAATATTGCTTCTATACAAACAATCTCCCTCCACCTTCTTGACGATCCCTGGCCAAACACTAAATAATTTTGTGTAAAAAATATAATTCAAATATTTTCGGTAGAAGCGTTCATACAAGCCACTGCGTACCACGATGTGTGACATGAATAGTTCTGTAAAGTCGCTGCAACTTCCTCAAAGCTAAGAACAGATGAACAGAAAGAGGACTAGTACCACGATGTGTGACATGAATAGTTCTGTAAAGTCACTGCAACTTCCTCAAAGCTTGGAACAGATGAACAGAAAAGGACTCGTACCACGATGTGTGACATGAATAGTTCTGTGAAGTCACTGCAACTTCCCAAGGCTCAAAACAGATGAACAGAAAGAGGACTCGTACCACGATGTGTGACATGAATAGTTCTGTGAAGTCACTGCAACTTCCCCAAGGCTCAAAACAGATGAACAGAAAGAGGACTCGTACCACGATGTGTGACATGAATAGTTCTGTGAAGTCACTGCAACTTCCCAAGGCTCAAAACAGATGAACAGAAAGAGGACTCGTACCACGATGTGTGACATGAATAGTTCTGTGAAGTCACTGCAACTTCCCCAAGGCTCAAAACAGATGAACAGAAAGAGGACTCGTACCACGATGTGTGACATGAATAGTTCTGTGAAGTCACTGCAACTTCCCCAAGGCTCAAAACAGATGAACAGAAAGAGGACGCGTACCACGATGTGTGACGTGAATAGTTATATGAAGTCACTGCAACTTCCCCAAGGCTCAAAACAGATGAACAGAAAGAGGACGCGTACCACGATGTGTGACGTGAATAGTTATGTGAAGTCACTGCAACTTCCCCAAGGCTCAAAACAGATGAACAGAAAGAGGACTTGTACAACGATGTGTGACATGAATAGTTCTGTGAAGTCACTGCAACTACTCCAAGGCACAGAACAGATGAACAGAAAGAGGAAGACTCGTACAACGATGTGTGACGTGAATAGTTCTGTGAAGTCACTGCAACTACTCCAAGGCTCAGAACATGTTAACAGAAAGAGGACTTGTACAACGATGTGTGACATGAATAGCTCTGTAAAGTCATGCTGGCTGGTCCGCAGATTTCGGGCGCTGCGACAGGGAGGTGTAGCGTAGCGCCGTGTTGTTTAAGGGGGTCATCAGGGTGGGGAGTCGGTCGCGTGGAGGCGAGGGGTGTAGCCCCTCTGTTTCCACTCCACTAAACATCTCGGTGGTCCCGCCCGGCCTCTACGGCTCGGGTCTGCATCCTCCCAGTCACCCCCCCCTACCTCACCCCTTCTAGATCACTACGGGGTCTGGTTCAACTTAGTCGCAAGTAGACAGACTTCTTAACTTATTTTAGTTTCAACATTAGAAATATACCAATATGACTAAATGTTAGGCTCATACAGTTTGGCTCTGGTTCTGATACACTTGAGGGAACTAAAGTAGCCTTTATTGTCTGAGAAATTAATTTAATAATGATAACAATTTTGACCTAAAATAACAATACATTTGTTGCTACAAACTTATTATATTATATTATATTTATAGACTGTCTTGTTTCCTACTTATATATATAATATATATATATATATATATATATATATATATATATATAAGTAGGAAACAAGACAGTCTCTAAATCGTTTCATTGATGTATTATTTAGTTTAACTCTTCCCAAAACGTATCTCATACAAAGGTATTCAGATATAGACAAAAATAAACCCTAAAATGTACAACCATCAGTTATTTAAAATAAAATATAATCGTTTCCTTTATATATATATATATATATATATATATATAAGCTGTATTTGTTAGTCAGATAAGAATGTGCATTAGTTTTATTTAATTAAATTGTAGACCTAAACTTTTTTACTATTTAATATTTTAATCAAAAATAAATTTTAGGATTATATTATGTAAAATACTTGATATATAACTTTTGTGAGATTATAGGACTTGGTATCATTTTCCTCTTAAAGATAGCTTTCTGACCAAACCTATTCTGTTAACCTCCAAACAAGTCTCGAACTATACAGTCCGTGTTCTACATTATGTTGAATGTTGTTAGTCATAACATACATACGCGTGAAGAAGGGGATCACATATTTAAATAAGTGCGTGCTTATGTATAAGTTAATACGTGTCAGGGGTCTGAGAGGGTTTGGGGTGGAATTAATTAATATTTATGAGATATGAAGGGTGTGTTCTTGGTTATTTTAAATGACAAAATATTGTCTAGCAAGTTTTGACAACATGTTTCCAAGAAAATTGATTCACATAAAATAAACAAATGTATTCTAAGAATAACAAAAGGTTTTGTAACTAAAAAAAATAAAATAAATAAATTGTGTGATGTTTTGTTACGTATAGTTGGCACTCGTTAACACAAATTAAAAAATCTACTGCATGGATTATGTGTTTCAAGAGACTATATTGCTTTAAAGAAAAAAATTCTCAACTTTAACTGATAAAAGAGATAGCTCTCAAAATTGATGACTTGAATTAGTTCAGGAATCAGCTAGTAAATGCCAGGGTTAAATTGTGGTGTACGGCAAATGATATATATAATTGTAAGAGATTGCATATTTAAGAATCAAATAGCCAAAGCTATTATTTATGCTTTTAATGAGGATAACTACATCTAGATCTCATATTCTGAAAATTAAAAAATGACAACTGGACACGGGAATCAAACCCGGGACTTTTGTCTTGGTATGTCATTGCACTAACCACTGAGCTATCCAGGAATCAATTTTTTAGAATATGATATCTAGATGGAGTAATCTTCACTAAAAGCATAAATAATAGCTTTGGCTATTAGATTTTTAAATATGCACCCCGTAAATTATAATTAGCCTAAAAGTGGCTGCAATAAGCCAACTACTGAGTCGAAGGTGGCCGCGTTATCTGATAGCTCGTGATCTTAATAAAATCACACATTTGTAACCGACGATTTCCACACGTCCATCATAGACTCTGCCTTAAAATATGAGTGAAGAATGTTTGTATTTTTCTAAAGGTCATAGCTACTTAAATTTTATTTCTAAATACATGTGCTATGCAAAAAATAAAGTTCTTGTAGCTTAAATTATAAAACAATTAGGACATTAATACTCACTTGATTCTTCGTAGTGTTCGTACAGCGCCGACGATGCCACAATGTCGTTGCTAATGTTTTTCATACACTTGTTTAGCGGCTATATTTATGAATCACTCAGCACGTAGTTATTTAACTTAAGTAAATAATAAATTATAAAACAAAATTAGTCTTTTCATAAGTAAAAAATTATTAACAAACAATTGCTTTCAAGATATTTTTTTTTCACAACTTTGCATAACCAACCGCATTTGTTTTCACATACGTCATAACTGAAATAAATTACGTAACTTCCCTTCTTCAAAGTTTTTTTTCTCAACCAAGCCCCCCCCCAAAAAATAGATTTGTCCTTTAAAAAAAAAGTACGTTGTCAAATTAAAAACTTAATTCATAAGGTAGTATTTTCGAGCTCATAATTCTGCGAAGTTTTTACACCGTTGATGTCCATCTTGCGACTGAAGTATACAAGAGACTTCTTTTTCGAGCGAACTTTCTTAACACAAGCAATCTGAGCGAGCATTTCGTGTTCCTCATACATAAGTCTCAACCGGTAATGATACTCCTTCCTGCTTTTACACAGAGTAAGACAGAAAATAAAAAGGAAGAATATTACTCTACGACACGCAAAAAGGGTTAAGGCATTAATAAAGAGGACGAAACTAGAAAAGGAATACCAAAATAATTGAAGACGTAGAAGAAGGAAAGAGTATGATATTTAAGATACTTGTTAACATGGGAACATTATAATGAGTGTTTCATTACATTGCGGGAGGGATTTTTTTTATTATTTAAAAAAAATATGTAAGAGTGGGGGATATTTCTCACGGAAATAAAAACTGCTATTCGCTCTTTTCTCCATTGTTTTCTAAGGTATGTACAAGAGGTATGAATGTATGTGTGTTGTTCGCCAGAGACCAGTTTTCGTATTTCTAATTAAGGATATGTTGGTAGATAACATGGAGAAGATAATTAAAATGCAAGAAAACTAGGTGGAGAGTGGGAGGGGGGAGGAGAAACCCTCAATTAGGGTCTCTGTGGGGAAGGGAGGATGGAAATTGCGGAAGTCGTAAGGTTCAGAGTTTAACTCGGAGGCTTATTGCTAGAACGACTTCTGTAAGGTGAAATGAAGGTGGGATACCTCACAGTTATTCAAATATTCCTTATAAAATTAAAACAAAATCTAAAAAATATCCAAACATTTGTCTTACATATAAAAATACTAACAAGTTAAAAAGGGAGTAGAATAAATTCTGGATGCTATTATGATTGTTCTAATAACTCAAACCAAGATTTGGTTGTAACGCCAACACATCAAATATCAATATCATTTGGAATTTTGGAAATAATTTTAATTACGGTTTAGATCAAAATTAAAAATATCAGTAAGTCAAAATCCATCGTAATTATCCTAATTTAATGTTGTGTTGACAAAAAGCAGTGCCATTATGTTAAAATACATGTCATAAAGTGATTACTCTTTCCTATTATTACTATTACTATTCTCGCTCGTTAAACACTTTAATTTACGGAACTTAACTTGCAATAAGCTTTTATAATTATTAGTTTTTTCATGATAATTTTTTTCTACAATGTTAAATATAACTAAATTCAAGCATTTAATGTTCTTCATTTCATATTCCGTTATATACATTATTCACTTTGACTTCGATAACTCTGAGTTGAAAAAACATATAGCTTAATTTAGTTAATAACGACTTAACTTTAGAAGTTACGAAAAATAGTGGAAATCCACTTATTTGGTCAAGAACAACTTGTCTTCTTAACAACACGCCAACATGGTCGTTTAGGCCATGCAGCCATCGAAGTGGGTATCAAGTATTTGTTTTGGTTTTATAGTATTTAAGAAAATAGAGGCTAGCTGCTTTTTTTAAAAAAAGTTTTCCTGGTGTATTTTACTCACGTGCACTATAGCAAGGTACTTAACCTAACTGGTTATTGCTGCCATTGTAATAAATGCACTTCTAGCTACCATAGTCCTTTTTTTTTACCACCGATGGCTCGGACACCCCCATAAAGAGCCTCAAGCTCCCACATATATTGTAGATGTGTTACACTGCCTGGAAGCGTTCACAAAAACAGGAGCGTATTTTGACACACGTTTTACAACACTGTTATATTATTATAACTGGAGGTTTTCACCACACCACGTGAGCTAATTTGGAAGCCATGTTAGGTAACCTCAACAATAGTACCATCTAGGGAGATTATCTAGAACCATCTAAGTTTGTGAATGAACATTCATTTTATATTATATCATATTATAGTACTACTCTAAAGTCACATGGCTGACTCACCCACTGACATTAACGTTTAGCCACTTCCAGATGAGCTAAGAACTTGAAATTTGGCAAACTTATAGCTTATAGTCTGTAACTAACGGTAAAATCCCCAAAAATTAAAAATTTTAATTTTTAACCCCCGAAAAAAATTCAAAATGGTGGAGCAACTTTAATGTCAGTGTGGACCTTTCTTTGGAGGTCTCTTGTGGCTAAACGGTAAGACCTATCAAAAAATGCCTCTAGAATTACATTAGTTTACATCCACTTGCAATGAAAAATTACTGGGGGCTTGGGGGCAAAGCCCCCAACGAGCAAATCGAGTTGGTAGCTAAAGTCAGGGACAAGTATAGCCTTTTTGTTTACCACCGCTTTTTAGAACTTTTTCGGGTTAAACAAAGACATAGATTTTTTTTTTTAGCTCCACGTCTTACTACCAGTTCGAGGTCACTTATTAAAATGGACGATGAGAGTAGTATTTTAAAGGTAATGTACCTGCATTTGCGTGTAGAGAGTGTGGGAAGCCATTATGAAACAAACACCCTTAGAACACACGGCCGGGATTAGATTCTCGATCTCTCTGTAACCAAGAACTCGGTCTAACAGATGTATGACGCGTTTGATCATGTGGACCGATGCAGGTTATAGTTTATTAAGTACAAATTATAGTATTTAGCATTTTAAGAAATATAGGTTTGATGAAAACACAAGTGATTTCCATTTGAAATCTTCAAGTGTGTACATTTTAACTAACATAATTCACATCAGTTAGGGTTGATATATGTAACGTTTACGAGCATCCATGTTTAATAAACTCAATCATTGTTCATAGACATCAACAATATTCATTTCTCCAAAAGCATTTTGAGATAGAACTAATATTAGGACTAAAGAAATACACCAACATCATGACTGAACTCCATTTTAGTTATGGACCAATCACGACGTGTGTGAAAAAAATGTGCCAAATATTCCTACAATAATAGAAAAAAAAAGCTCTTAAAGTAAATTATAATTTAACAATATTTTCCATAATGACTACTTACATTTTAAGCTTTTGTTTAATTTACACCTTTATTAAGATTATATTAATTTTGATAAGTGTAAATCAATGTTTAACGATATATGTTACCATATAATACGTTAAATAAATGTATTTAAAAACTTGATTCGGTGGCCACGTGGTCTAACGCGCTACTCTCTGTTAGGCTAGACTGTTGATGACGGGGAGATCGTGGTTCGAATATTGGTCGGGTGTAAAATCTATACATACATATCCGTATTAGCTTAAGCTTAGTACTGTATGTAAAAAAAAAGGCTTTGGCACACGTTGAGATTATTTTAAAATTTTAAAATCTAAATTAAACCTTTCCTATATCATGGGTTTGACTCTATTTACGAAGGTAGATCAATACTTGGTGTTTCCTATTGAATACAAACTATTAATATCCTTTCTCAAAATATAATATATGGGCTAAGAAACAAAATAATATTTGTACTATAGTAGAATTTATTTATATATATATATAATATATATATATATATATATATATAATATATATTATACATACACGAAACTAGGATGATATGTGATAAAATGTATTTTTGGTTAAAAATTCTCGCTTAATTTTTTATACCTTTGCCTAGTATTGCAAATTATTTCATATTAATTTCAACCAATTACTTTAAGTTTGAAAAACCTAATTAAAATATGCCAACTCAGATAAGCGTTACTTAACACTGGATGCTTTGTTTACTTTACTTTTGGCATTTAACATGCTCGAAATAGGTTTTTTAAAACTTTAGGAAACAATTCCTTTAAAATGTTGACACAAAGTAAAATAAAATTTGGTCGGGTTTCATTGGTTAATTCAAATGGCACGAGCAACATTGAGAGACACACACAGCAACGTATATCACATTCGTTGTTTTCTTATCACCGCGTCTTACTACCCGTTCGGATTATTTGCGTATGTAATAATTACGCTAATCATTTTAGGTATAATGAGGGTTATATTTAGATGAAGTGTACCCGAATTTACGTGGAGAGAGAGAGAGAGAGAGAGAGGGAGTGGAAGCCCCCCCCCCCTCAGTACAACCGACCGAGATTCGAACCTCGATCTCCCCTTCCTCGGAAGTCTAGTTTACTGCTAGAGTAGCGCGTTAGACCCCGCGGCCATCGAAACGTTAGTTTTTTTTGTTTTTCATATATTATAAGAAGAAATCTAAACGTCAACCAGTAATAATTTTCATGGTAATGTGAAACTATTTCTCTGGTAGAACGTAAATCCCCCCTCCCCCCTCCAATTGAAACGAATATCAATTATTTGCGGAACTAAAAACTGTATTTTAACTATGTTGTTAAAAAAATGCTATATTTATAGTGTATTTTTATTTGATTTGATAGGAGTTTAATGTTTGACCAAGAACAGAAGTGTGTGAAAGCGTGCACGCGGAACTAATCCTGTGATCTAGGTACCCTGGGCCGTGTCAAATGGTTTATGTTACCTGTTTTAACGACGTGTGAGGTATTGGATATGGCCCTCTCCTATATCCTCATCTCTAACACCGGAATAATTGATACCATGGCCCGTTTTTCAGCAGGGGTGGACAGGTTGTGTTCAACAAAGGATACAACTGTGTCGGTAGTCGCATTGTCCAAGGCGTCACTTTTAGAATATACTAGATTGACAATGACAGGGAGGTTGTGGATTAATTCCCAACAAGGTCTTATGAGGGCTGTTTTACTATAAATTTGTAGTAAACTAGCTTCATGAATATCTGGCCTAATTAGTATTCGGTATGAGTTTGCCTATTTTTTTTTTTTTTAATTTTCAAAGAACCTTTGACTTTGTTTTAAGGTCCTTGGTCTTGTAGAGTGCAAGTCTAAAACCTATTTTGTGTGATGGTGGGCGGGAGGGTGAAAGGCGTGGCGTGGCTTCACAACTGACCAAAGTATCCTTCCAGCCATCAAGAACAGATGGACCACGGAAACCGTAGATGGCGCTAGCTACCGGACAGGTCTTGCGGAAAAATCATACGTTTGGAAATATCAGTTTTCTCTAGAAGGAATTAAACTTTTATGTTAATATTTTCAACACCCTTTCTAAGATAATATATCGATGTTTATTAATTGTTACATTTTCTTATTTTTTGTTATAAAGCCGCCAGTTTTCTATTGAAAAAGTCAATTTTTATCGATATTAATTGACCACTGTTAAAATTTCAAAGGAGACGTGTTTATAAAAATATATAAAATAATCAACATGTTTCTGTTCTTGAACAAACCGTTTCCGAAAAGAAAATTTCAAAACAACAAAAATTCTTGAAGATAACCGTTTGTTCCCATGGCTCTGCATTTCCAAGCCAAATGAAAAAGGCCAATCGTCTTAATAGAATTCCCCCATTTTTTGATTGCGATATAAAATAGGAAAACAGTAATTGTAGCGGAACAGTAAACACTAAACGAGAAATACATTTTTAAAATTTTTACTATACAGTCCTTTATTTTGAAAATGGAACATCGCACACATATCACGAACAGTTGAAAATAGAGCTTCAAATGAATTACGTTATAAATTCAGTAAATGCTTTATAGTGGATATGTACCGGTTTATTTATTTATTTAAAACGCACTTGTTAATACCGAGAAACCCACCTCTGTGGCGAGTTAGTTAACGCGCTAGTTTAGTGTTGAGCTAGATTACCGACGACGGGAGATCGAGGTTCGAATCTCGGTCAGGTGAACTGGGGATGGTTTTCCTAAATGGTGTTCCACTCTCCCTTCACGCAAAGGTGGGTTCACTTCTTATACATTCTACCTTACCAATTCCTAATCCATTAGCGTAATTAGTAATTAACGCGTATTAAGACGCGGTGCTAAATTAAAAAATATACCGAGAACCGGATCGGATAGTCATAAACACTATTATTTAACGCTCCCTTTATGGACCGGCTGATTTAATCGGCACATGACTTGCAAACTGACTTAATTCTTGAATAGACACAACAGACAATCCCACAGCCGTTAATTAATCATATTGAAAGAGAAATTCCCTATTCACCCAATAATATTGTATTCACCCATGCTGAGAACTAAACACGTAATTTTCAACTTAATAGGCAGACTTGCTAACAATTGTGCTGATGTACCGGGAGTTTGCTTTAAATGTTCTTCTCACTCTTCCTTCACGCAAATGGTGATACATTTCCTTTATTATTTTAAACACTAGCTCCATCATCCTAACTCTATGAATGAAAATATTCGATAGCCCGGATGGGTAGTAAGATGTAAAGTACGTATCAAATCATTAAGGAGCCATGCTTGACTCTTACACAGGAGCTCCGGGTTCAATTCCTGATAGGAACAATAACTTTTCATCGTGAAATTGGGTTTATCCTAATTGAAAGCTAAATGGTTTGGTAGAAGTTTTTGCCTTATAAACGGAGCGAAGATAAGTCACTAATGGAACATTTTTACTAAGGTAGATCACACGTAGAGTCGGATTTTCTCACGAATAGCCTTCTGAAAAATCTTTTTTTCCTACCAGAATCTTACTCGACGTATAAAATACAATTCTGGTAGTTAAAAGAGCCTTCCAGATGGTTATTCGTAAGAAAATCGCGCTAAAGAGGATAAAGATGGTAACAAACTAATTATATCCTTGAAAGAGCTGTTCAAGCAGTTCAAGCATTCACTTGAACTAACAGTAAAAATTACAATAGGAAGTAGAGAAAGAACAGTAGAAAGCTAAGAACAACAGACCCCTCAAACTATGACTAAATTATCATTTTACAAGTGTAACACATTGTGTAGTGAATAGCTACGTGAACTTTTAAGTAAAGGGGACGGTATCATCGACTGATATATTATATATATATATAAACAAACAAACATGTGTGTCCAATTTGAACTTGTTTCAAAGTTATAGATATGTTTGTACTCCAGTAATGTGGAACTACTTAAAATTAAAGAAAGTGATCAAAATGGCTACCTTCGGCCTGAATGCAATGCAATATATTTTTGAAAGAGTGCACAATTCTACGACATAACGAATACAGGTTAGCACTTAGTTCGAAGATGGCTATTTTGAGCACGTGCTGTAATCTTAAGCAACTCCAAATTACTGGATTACATCTTATTTATTTATTTGAGGTACTTAACGTGTACTTTCTGAACATACTGATTATATCAGCACACGGGAATTTCTCTGAGAGAGAGCAACAGGGCATAAAAATTTTGCCGGTAAAAGTATTTTCACCTAACCTTCCAAGAATATTTTACATTACATTATCGGAATGAGGCCAACGGCCTTACTTCGACTCCGAAGGAAGTTGTGCTACGGATTTTGATTGCTAAATAAAAATCCGTAGACCCCCGGTAGGGGTTTGAACCACAAAATATGCACCTAAGGAGATAACTTTACCCCAAGACCACCAATGCCCACTACTAGAGTAGCAACAAATATGATTATAACTCAGAAACAAGGTCAAATGGGACACATGTAGTTGTTATGTCTCCTGTTCACCAATCAATCGGATACCACATGTTACAATACACTCTTTGTATATATATAATTTTTCTTCAGTGACATTGTTCATTGTGAAATGCGTGCTAAATTAGTTCAAAAGAAAAATATCACATCTACTGCTCTTTGGCGTTGTGTTACTTTTCTAGCAAGGGTGTTAATTACTCTCCTCTGGTATGATAGTGAGTCTGTAGTTGAGAGATTTGTTCTGTGCTGGGGGTCAGACATGAAGGCCTCACTATATATTGAGTAATGCCAAAATGGAAACGTTAAAAAAATACGTTGGATCACACAATAAATATGTAAATAGAATATCTGCATTTTTTCCCCTCAAGTTAATAAAGGACAGCTCTTAGTAACACACATAATAATGAAATTAAAACTGATTTCGTTAATAAATAACATAGTAAAACGCTTCCGTCCCTAGTATTACCACCTTATAAATACAATTTAGGTAACTCTGTTCAATATGATCTCTTCAAAAACTCGAGACTTACACAATATCATGTTTCATGTTTCTTCAGATAGCGTGACAGTTAAATTTTAAAACTTTGATAGCGTAAAATATTGCGGGCCCACGCATATATTAGTAATAGTTTTTTTTTAGTACCACGTCTTACTGCCCGTTCGGGTTGTACACCTTTGTACTAATTACACTAATGTGTTAGGGATTTTGAAGGTTTAATTTAAAGACAGTACACAGAAATTTGCTTGGAGGGAGAGTGGAAAACCATTTAGGGTAAAACCACCCTCATTGCACCCAATAGAGATCCCTACCAAGTTTCTTGATCAATTATACACAGTTCTAATAAAGCCACGTATGTTATATTATGCAAAGTATGCCTACCAAACAAGTCTCATACATAATTATGCTCATCCTTTACCAACTAACATTTAATGGGTGTACAGTCCCTACAAAGTTGGACAGGCAATTATGTACAGTCCCTACCAACTGACATGTTCACTTGTACACAGTCCCTACCAAGTTGCATATACAATAGTCACAGTATTAACCTAGTGGAGACCTCGTATGGGTACAGTACACATAAAGTCCCATCTCGGTGTCCCTGGGAGGAAGTAAAAGCTGTATTTGTCAGCAGATATTATCATGCGCAGATTCCCACCTAGGACACAGTTAACCTCCGTCTCCGTCTTATTCTCCCTCGCACAAACATACTTTGGGGCCGCTGAACCCTTCCTCGGGGTCGAGCAATGCAACCGCACAATTTTAGTTTCCCACATTAAAAAAAGAACGCCACTAGATTAAAGAGCCGCCTCCGTCTTAACAATGGGAGCCTGGGAACCCAACTCAGGACCTCTCCTCGCGTGTGGGGCAGGCAGGCGCGTTAGTAGAGTATCGACTCTACACCCAGATCCGGTCGCACGCGTGCCGGAAGGGTAGGCATCCCTTACAACATTCCTGATTCTCTTCTGGCAGGCCGGGTTTGAGCTATACTGACTGGCTTCACTGGCGGAGTTATAGTCAATTTTATTCACCGACAATAATTGCTGGCTTAACTCCTTCAGATTTATTCCCACTCTATTGTCGAATCGCCATACGAAATAATTTATATATAATTATATTCTACCATTTCGGTGGCCGCGTGGTCTAACGCGCTACTCTTGATTATTATTATAATTAGCACCGCGTCTTACTACCCGTTTGGGTTATACGCACTTACGCTCATGTGTAATGGTAGGGTGATTGTGAGATGAAATGGAAGACCTACAGTTTAATGTGGAATCCGAACCACGGTGGAGGCCTGGCATTCCCCACATTCACAAGTTGTGATTAATACACGTCTTGTCAGAGGTGAAGGAAGGGTTTGGTAATCAGATAAATCTGTGCCGGGACCGAGGATTGAACCCCGGACTCCAGCATAGAAGTCCGACACCTTACCCCTAGACCGCCAGGTCACCCGCTACTCTTGATGTAGGCTAGACTGTCGATGACGGGGAGATCGAGTTTGGAATCTCGGTTGGGTGTACTGAGGGTGATTTTTCCAAAATTGTTTTTCACTCTACCTTTATACAAATTTTGGTTAAAACTTCCTCTAAATATAACCTTCCTAATCCCTAAAACGATTATCGTAACTAGTTCATAAGCGTATAATCCGAACGGGTAGTAAGAGACGGTGTTAAAAATATATATATTCTGTATAATTTTAATATATATTTAATATATATTTGTTACATAATATATATTGTGTGCAAAACTAATGTAATTATATTATATGTTGTAAATATTATAGTATTTAATATAATGCTGCACCTCTTACTTTCCCTACGCTTTTAATTATAATAATAAGATATCAATGTGTAAGGAGGAGGAAATGTACCCACATTAGCTTGGAGAGAGAGAAAGGGAGAGAAACTTGACCTCCTCGTCACCGACAAACCTAGATTAAATGAGTTTGACATTTAGTTCGCGCGCTCACCGATGCGATTAAAGATATGATAGAAGATGTCAAAAAATAATGTAGACAAGACAATACTGACCAAAAAATGGAACCTGTCTGTAAAAAGTGTCCGTTATTGAAAACATGTCTTGTCGTATCAATACATGAAAGTAGATTTAGTATGTTTTTGAAATGTAGAACAAGTTTTTCCTATGTAAATCCAACTATAACCACTGCGGTGGCTGGGTGGTTCAAGGCGTTGGATTAACAATCGTAGCCAAGGTAGGAGTCTTAATTAACGCGAGCTAAGAGCAGTGGTTTTGGAATTTTTGTAACAAAACTTTTCTTTTTTGCAAAAAGAAATAGAATATTGGATCAGTGTAAATATATAGTTTAATTTTCTTCACATAGTGATATCAACAGTTGTTGATTATATGCCATGAGCAGGGTGGTTTTACAAATGTGATTCATCACTGGGATTTATCCATTCTCTTTTCATGCTAATACTGGTGCACTTCCATTAAATATTCTTCCTCATTCCTACCCTCTTGATTAATTATTCGTTAGAAGTCGTTACTAGAGTCCAATTTTCATAGAAAGGACCTTATTAACAGCTATAAACATTATTTTCACGCATTTATACGTAAGATCATTATTTAAAATTAACAACCAGGTTCGCATAGTCCTTGTGGTTCAGTTTTGACCATTATTTCAAATTAACAACTGGATTGGCATTGGTTTTTGGTGGTTCATCTGGCCCATTACTTCAAATTCGATAGTCCAATAATAACTTTATTACTTCACGCTATTTCTTGTTGGCAACCTCTTAATTTTATTACTAGCTCCATGGCTCAGTAGGTTAGGTTTACATATTTGTAATTAAAGGTTCATTGATTCCAACCCAAGCTAGGTTTGTACCAGGGAAACTTAAATATATTTATACGTGTTTGTTCTGTTAACAACAAACATAATCAAACCCGTCGCGCCATGTTCTAGTATTTAATATTAGGAATTTCTGCCCACGTTTAGTGTCTTAAAGTGTGATGTAAGGGAAGACAAGCTAAGGTTGATATTTTTATCAGATTTTATTATAAAATTTTTTGCTCAAATAAATAAAAAATTGTTTCAGTAAATACAATTAGTTTAATGTTTTAGGTATAATAATCTTAAAAGATACTGAATATATCCGTCATCGGTATTGTTTAATTTAACAAAGTTATTTCCTCTTAATTTAAAAAAAAGTTTTTGGTCAAACGCTGCTATGCTCATGATAGATATTAAAAAACTGTCGATAAAACTAAATGTATCTTCTGGTGAAATATTTTATTTACCCTTGCTAAAAGTATTTCCTTCCATCACACCTTAAATGTATATTGAAATAACGCTATATATTAAATAAATAATAATAGTATTAGAAATAGAATATACTCCACGCTTTCATCAGTGATAACGGTTTCTCCGAATGTACTGTAGAATTTTTTTTTTCTCACCAAAACTCATGATTGCTGACATATCTCTGGCACGCATGTTACAAATACCCTCCCACTCAATCTCACTCAGATAGCAAACCAAGAAACAAACTTTCTTAACGTAACATGTCTTCGAGCAGTGACCTGTCTCTTTTCATGTTTTGACATGTTGGAGGGTCATGCGCAACACATATGAGCACAAGAAACACATGCACGCAAGCGTTAAGTGTGCGACTTTTTCTGATGGGAACATCTCTTTTGCTGATCTTAATTAGAGGTCGTATCATTTGAGGTTACGTTAATTTAGAACCAGAAGCTGCTCCTTTTTTTTTTTTTTTTAAGTATAAAGTATACGTTTTCTCTTCCAACTTTGCTGACCTATAACCTTTATACTCCGCTTTTCTTTAGTGAAAACTAGCACAAAATTGTTTCTAATGCTACGATAATGACAATAATAATATAAATAATGATGGCCCATCATTTTACTCGATTACTGGCTTTCATTGTGGACTAGAAATTGAATGACAACCTTTTTCTTGGGATTTCTTTGTGTCTTGAAAGAAAATGTTGACAGGTTTGGTTATCATGGCAAGCTAACATTATTTTAAAGTAAGGGAATAATCCGTTACAAATTTGATTAGTCTTAAATTAAATCTAGGCATACTCTAAATTTGTAACTTCCAATACAGAAAATCACATACAATGACTCTTTATCTATTATATAATGTTAGATATAATAATATTTACAATAAATACTATAATTTATATGTTTTGTATAAAAACGCTAGACTTAGATCTCGCCTAAGAAAAATAAAATCAAGGCATAAATTATGAACAGTAGCTTAAGAAAATTAAAGTGGTGTTTTTTTTAGAGCGCCGCGTCTTACTACCCGTTCGGGCTATACGCTTAAGTACTAATTACTCTAATGGCTTAGGAATTGGGAATATTGAATTTATAGGAAGTGGGTTATGGAAAACCTGGTGCTAAAAAAAGCAAAGCAAAGCGTAGACCACGTAACTAATGTGCTACCCTTATTATTTTTTTACGATTGTTTGCGACTTACGCTACTATTCCCTTAAGGCAGCTTATATTGACACTGACTCTTGCGTGTATCTTTGAAAATAAAATCAACTTGACGCTAACTAAGCACACTACGGACAATAATAAGCCCTGCTAGCTGTCAGATTATTATCCCATAACACTTTTAATAGTCATACCCGTGCGCTATGTTTACAATGGACGTTGGGATATTACCTCTTGAACTAGCTTAGTTCACTGCAACAAATAGTTTACTTCCTCGTTTAAACATTTTAATAAAAAAAAAGGAAGATTTTTTTTAAAGAGTTGAAATGGATCATATACGCTATCGTTTCAATTAATGGTTAAAAGCTGCAAAATAGAATTTAAAAAATAAAAAGTTTATGGGCTTTTTACGTAGCTTAATTTTTTAGCATTGCCGACGAACATATTTTTCCATGAACTCATGTTTCCTATTTCTAGGAAGTAGTTTTTTTAGATATGAAAATGTTATTACGAGGAATGCGTTTATGGAGAAGCATAAACCATCTTTGTATTTATTTTTATTGTTATATTCAGGCATAAACTTGTCTCAAATTCAAAAATGCAATGAACACATCGTGTAAATTCTAAACAAGTCCAAACAAGAATTTTGTGACTTAAATTTCTCTCTAATTTCCTCCCTTTTTTCATTAATAGGCTTTGTTATCAGATGACTTGATCCAAAGAATAGGCAAAGCGAGGGTAGTTTTATAAGAAGTGCAGCCACATTCACGTGGGTAGGAGATGGGAAGACCACAGTGATAAATAATCTTTAGAGCACCCAGCCGAGATATAAACGCACCCATCACCGTCAAACCGGTGTACTACTGCCTTACTACCAGTGTGAGTGTATTAATAAAATATAAAATCTATTTAAACTGTTTAATTAATCACATTTTAAAATGTTTAGAAAATAATAATTAACTATTTTACAAAATAATTAATCAGTTATACCTAAAGGATGGGGAGATCGAGGTTCGAATCTCGGTCGGGTGAACTGGGGGTGGTTTTCCCTAAATGGTTTTCCACTCTCCCTCCACGCAAATGCGGGTTCACTTCCTCTAATTCAACCTACCCAATTCCTAATCCATTAGCGTAATTAGTACTTAAAGCGTAGACTATAACCCGAATGGGTAGTAAGATGCGGTGCTATTTTTTTTTTAGTTATACCTGAACCAGTGAACACGCAGACCAAATGTCAGACTTTGGCCCTCTGGTTTTCCAGTGATGAGGTCGGGGTTTGAATTCCAGCTGGGCGTACAGGTATATATATATATATTTTTTCTCTAAACAATTTTTCACGCTACCTCCACGCAAATGCAGGCATATTTTAAAAAATCTATATTCATCTGAGAAACCAAGAGAATTCAAAAGTAGTTTATTAATAATTATGATTTAAGTAACTTAAACTTTTAAAATCAAATTTCAAACAGGTTAGGTTTAATTTGTACAATAAACTATAACTGCTCCCCTTTGAGTGAAATTTCGATCAAGTCATTACATTTGTGTGTGTTTGTGTGATTATGAAAGTTTATTTATTAGTTTATCTTATTTGTTGAATATAAGTGGTACACGGTAAATTTGACTTTTTCTGCAATTTTAATTTACCTAAAACAATTTCATATTCATCCACCTTGAATATTTACTAGGCCACTTTTACAAGTCAAGTCATTTGCATTATTAATCAATGTGAAACAGTTTGAAACATCTTTAAGAATATTTTTTTTCTCCATAAAATGTCAAATTTTGCGTGAATAGACAATAGTAACGACCTAAATATTATGCATTTTATAGTGTCTGACATTTTATAAGGCTCCAGTTACGTTTTATGAAATATATAATATATATTTTGACAACTTTAGTTTATGTAATAATTATTCAAAGGAACGCCTAATCAACAATAACAAAAGGATCAGATAAAAACTAAAAAGATAATAAGTGATATGAAATAAAGGTTAACGATATCTTTCTCCTCATATCACTTATTATCTTTTTAGTTTTAATCAGATCCTTTTGTTATTGTTGATTAGGCGTTCCTTTGAATAATTATTATTACAATTCTCCTTACCAAATCACTATGAATATAATTAATATTTAGTTGATGTTATATGGCCAAAATACATGGTAGCTACCATAAAATAAATAATTTAAATAAGAGTAATTAAAGAAGTGCATATTATAATAAACAAAATAAACTTTGAGCACAGTGCTTGGACTTAATATAATGAATAACAGGAATTGTGATATTCAGTAAACTCTTTCCATTAGTTCCTAAACCATTAAGGTGTAAATAAACAAATGTTTATGATTAAAATTAGTAGTATTTAAGTGCTACATATACAATAAAAGGGCAATAACTGGGTTGATTAAAATCTCACCCCTCCACACCATGTCTCATAGTAAAAATGAATGTTTATACGTACTTCAATAATTTCAAAGCTGCCGGTTAACATTTAGAATTTAATTATTTGCATAGAATAGTAATAATTTTATCTAATAACAATATTTTAATTTATTTTTTGTTAAATAATTTTATTGCCCATTAAAACAAGACGACTATAAATTTATTGATTTGACAAATGTCTAATAAATCCTACACGATTACACTGATAAAAAATAAATAAATATCTGTACTGTGTTTTATCTAACAATGATTATAATTAATTAGTCGAATAAAATCTATAAGCGTAGCTCTGTACAGATACGCCAGAATGCTTAAAGTCAATAACTTGTTAATAATATAGTTAATAAATATGTCGGTGACCTGGTGGTCTAGGGGTAAGGTGTCAGACTTCTGTGCTGGCGGCCGGGGTTCAATCCTCGGTACCGGCAAAGATTTATCTGATTACCAAACCCTTCCTTCACCTCTGACAAGACATATTGTGAATGTGGGGAATGCCAGGCCTCCACCGTGGTTCGGATTCCACGTTAAACTGTAGGTCCTTCATTTCATCTCACAATCACCCTACCATCACACATTAGCGTAAGTGCGTATAACCCGAACGGGTAGTAAGACGCGGTGCTAATAATAATAATAATAATAAATATGTCTGCATGGTCTAAGGCACTACTCTCGAAGAACGTTGAAGGGAATATTGAGGTTTTGAATTTCAGTTGAATATACTCAGTCTTTTTTTCCAAAATGGTTTTTCACCCTCTCTTTCTCTCTCATCTAAATCTACCTCTTCCTAATCCCTAAAACCATTAGCGTAATTAGTACATAAGCGGTAGTAACAAGTAATAAGACGTGGTGCTAATATATATTAAATTATTTTATTACACTGCGTCTTACTACCCGTTAGCACTATCTTCAGATAGACGACAAACAGAAGAACAAAGAGTCATAATTGTAAGAGCCACTTTTTATAGTAAAGGGGCGCACAAATAGTTAAGATCCACGAATACAATATTTTCTCTACATGAGAAAGTAATAAACACTCAAATTGAGAGCTATTAATGACTCAATAAATCTAAAACCTGTCGGTTCTAGAGCTATACAAATTAACAATAAAATAAATGCTTCATTCTGGTTCTCAACGCGTTTCTTTTTATCTTCCGAGACCGTCAAGAAAACAGTTTGTGAAACAGGAGATACTTCTTCTAGTTATAAACGAAAACCTAGAGAGGAAATAGTGTCATCAGCCCAGTTTGGGTCCCGCAATTAATGGTTGTCTCATTAGGAGCCTTCACTTATGGTCCCACTTATCATACGTCGCAGACAACCCGTAACTAATGAAACTGACAAGATGCGTGGACAAACAAAATCCTTGGAGAGGGACAGTGATAACAGGGTAGTTTCCTAACCGGCGGGGTTTTGAGGGGGTGACAGACCATCCCTTCTCTTCGTTAGCACTTCTTTCAACACCAGCACCGTGGCGAAATGGAGGGAAGTTATGAGTCTAGTGTTTCCGGAGGGGGGAGGAATTACGAGACAGTCAAATGAAGTGCACCTAGTTAAGAATGGGAATTAATATGAGATGATCAGAAGGGTTGTCCGGACGCAAGGTTACTGTATAGAGGTTACCTCGTCCGCTCGCGCATCAATTTGCGCACTACGTCACTTGTAGCCCGTTTGCCGCTACAGTCCGCATAGTAGGCTATTTATTGCGAGTTTATATGCGTGAGGTTAGGTGTTTTCGTAAAATAGTCTGGTAATTCACAGTAATTTTAGGAAATATTAAATAGCTAATGTTTGGTTATTAATTCGTATTTGAGTCTATGTGCTTAGTGTGTGTGTGTGTGTGTCTGTGTGTGCAACTGCGAGTGTGTATTTTTCTACATAACTACGAGTGTGCAGGAGTGAGTTTTATTATTTTTCGAATGGGTTTTAATGAAATTTATAAATATTACGAGCTATGCATGTTGGGGCGCGTGAAGGTACCCAGTTTGGAAATAAAATAACTTTCTTTTGAAAACTCAAACCATTTATTTACTTAACCATATTAAAAATATCTCGGTCTTGAATTATGAAAATTGATATTTAATTGGTTTTAAAAAAAAGTGTCTTTGAGGTATCTACAATTTTTCTCTCTATATATACACTGTTGTAGTTATTGAACAAAACTGTTCATTACTTTTTTAACATTTCTGGTGTGAAACCAAACTTTCTTTCAGCCTCGACTTGAAAAATATGAGGCTTCACCAAGATGGTGCCACGGTATATGCCGCAAGACAGAGCATAGCAGCTCGGAGTGAAATGTTTGTGGGTCACTTTATCTCCCGGATTGGTAATGTGCAATGGCTTGCGATATTCCTTGAGTTGTCATATTTTGACTTTTTCTTGTAGCGGTAACTTAAAGAAAGAGAGTACTCATGGTGCATCACAATGATCGGAAAATCCGAGGTTAGAAATAGAGAGGAAATGGGTGGGAGGTTTCACACCAGAAATGTTACAAAAAGTAATTAACAGCATTGTTCAACGACTACAACAGTGTATAGAAAAAAAAAATTGTAGACACCTCAAATACATTGTTTAAAAAACCATTAATATCCATTTTTATTATCCAAGATCGAGATTTTTTAAATTAGGTTAGTGAATAAATATTATGAGTTTATTTTAGTTATTTTATTTCTAAAATAGGTACCTTCCCATGCTCCACCCTACATAACAACTGTAATTAATTATTTTTCGTGCGCGTTTATAAACTATGTAGTTTATATTTAAAGTTTATTTTAGGATCTAAAATGCCAGGGACCCGTTTTACAGTAGCTGTATGTACAAATAGTTTGGTGAAAACGAAATCACTTCCGGAGACTAGACACATACAACATAATCGTTTTCCGAAAGATTGTTCACTCCGTCGAGAGTGGGTGCAAAAAGGTTGGTGATATGGTAAATGGAATCCAAGTACTTCTTTCGTATGTTCTAAACACTTCAAATATTATGATTATGGAAGAGATTTAAAAGCAGAATTATTGATTATCACACTTCAGAGTAAGCTGAAACCTACCGCCATACCATCATTGAAGTTAGGTAGAGACAGAAGTCCAGCGAAAGAGGAAAATGTTCTGCAACGTGAAAACAGAGTGAAAACAAGAGATAGCAAGAAACTGTCTCAATAACTTATTCATGAAAGCTCAAACCAGAAAACGATTAGTGAGCAATCGTGCCCTTGTGCTCACTATACACATTCGTCCTCTTGTGTTAAACGCCTTAAAGAAAGAAAATGAAGAATTTAAAGAAAATTTGAAGCTATTGCAGGTAAAGTCCACTTTAAATCTAAATGTTATGAAAAAACTCAAGAAAGAAAATTTCAATTTGAAATATAAAAAGAAAACCATTACTTCTTCAAAAGCATATACTAGAAATATACTAAGAAATATCTTTACTCAGAATCAAATTGACATAATTCTGGGACTGAAGAAGGAAGTAAAATGGACAAATGAAGAAATATGTATATAGCATTTACTTTAAGATATTTCAGTAAGCATTGTTACCTCTTCTTAAAAAATAAATTGAAAATCCTCTTACCTGATCTTTCAACTTTGCAGAGGTGGGCCTCTACATTTGATATGAGGCAAGGCGTTCTTGAAAATGTTTTCCAGTTTTTGGAGGTTGCATGATCTTTGTTGTATGACACTGAGCGACTCGTCGTCTTACAATTTGACGAAGTTAAAGTGAAGGAAACTCTGGAATATGACGTGAAATATGATGACATTTTTGGACCTTTTTCACAAATACACGTGGTCATGGCTCGTGGCTTATTTTAAAAATGGAAGCAGCCTATTTACGTAGGGTTTGACAGAAAAATGACGAAGAATTTTCTTGATTACCTTACAGCTAAATTGTATAAAATTGGATATACCGTAAAAGCCTGTGTAAGTGACTTAGGAGGAGGAAAAATAAGTTTATGGAATGAACTGGGTATTTCCATTGATAAAACGTTATTTTCTCATCCAGCCTCACAAGAAGAGAATATTTATTGCTTTGCTGATGCACCACATGTCCTTAAGCTAATAAGGAATTGTTAATTTTAGACACTGGCTTTCTTTAGATGACGGAAGAATATGTAATAAAAGTCCTTTATTTGAACTGATCTGACTTGAGACAAATAAAGATTTGAAAAGTTTAAAAAGCTATGAAAGTCATATAAAGGTTGAAAAAACTAAGAGGCGGAATGTAAGTAAAGCGAAACAACTTCTATCACACAGAACGGCGTCAGGGCTTAGATTTAATGAGCTGAAAAGTAACACAGATACGGAAATATCGGCTGAAGTTATTGAGGTATGTGATCACTGGTTTCATATAATGAATAGCTTTGTTCCTAAGAATCTAGGCAGTTCTTCTAGGAAACCTTTACGATCAAGACCTGAGCGCTCAAGATCAAATGCTGAATAGAATGGTAGAGCTGATGAAAACGCTGAGATGTGTTTTAAAAAAATCCTCAAGTTTTTCCAAATCATGTGCAACTTTTCCAGAAAGAATGCATAATGTCTGTTAAATCTCTGCAGTCATTGCTCAGCGAAGCGAAGCAAACCATAAACACCACAATATTCAATACACCCTAACTAATAGAATTAATCAGGATTCTCTGGAAAATTTATTTTCACAGATTCGGACTCGTGGAGGACTGAATGATCATGAGTGCATTGTACCGCATTGAAATGATCATCCTCGGGAAAAATCCTGGAATGGTGCAAAAAAAACAAAAACAAATCCTTTCCATTCAATCTTTAGGAAACACGGGAAGAGGAAAAACAAAGGAGAAGACGAAGAGTCAGATGAATTTGTGCTTGATCAAATGGAAGAAAAAGAAAGTTTAACTGATCTTGAGAGTTTTGCTCTAGAGTACTTGGCCGGTTGGATAGCAAAGAAACCAGGAAAAAAGTTTACCTACATCACAGATGGTATTACTGCAACTTGAGGAGAACCACCGGCAAGTATCTGGATAAAACACAAGGGCTGCAAATGCCATCGGCCGTCTGGATTAAGCAATCGAGGAAACTAGAGGAAGAATTCTGTAAACATCACGGAGAAACACTAAGAAAAGGACGTGGCGTAGTATCAAATTTAGTTATTATATATATATATATATTATATATATATTATATATATAATATTATTAGCACTGCGTCTTACTACCCGTTCGGGTTATACGCAAAATTTAGTTATTAATTTAAATAAAACTTATCCTGGAATTTCTAAAGAAGTTGTCAGATCATTTATTCGCCAAAGGACGTTAATTAGAATTAAATTTTTGAACAGTACACCGGTCTTGAAAAGGACTAAAAGAGGGTACAATTCAGACAACAAAAGGAAAACCTATAAGAAATTCAAGAAGATCATTACATAAAAAAAAAGTAAGTAACTGTCATTAAAAGCTTGTTTTTAGCACTAATTTGAAAACTACCAACAATCTATTTATGGATTTTTTTTATAGAACAAAACTATTTTCAGTGTTATTATTTACTATTTGCCATTATTATTTGTTAATATAATGTAATTGCATAAACGAATACTATTAATATGTAGGCCTATAATTTAATAACAAAATTTGGTAGGGTCTAATACATTGCGACATGTATGTTTATATACGTGCGATGTGTATATTCGTTGTATATTTATTATACATTACAAAATAAAATTACGTTTATTTGATTCTATCTGGAAAAAACAAAGATAAATTCGGTAAATTAGATATCAGAGACAAATGTTTATAAAAATTATTAACTTGATTTCTTACTTGCCACCTATGTATTGTGTGTTTACACTGCTACTGTTGTAAATAATTTATTTTCTAAAAGAAAGATTAGAAAAAATGTTTATACAGTATAAACAAATCATATTTTAAAACTGATAAAACAGTTATTCATATCAAAAGCTTATAAATTAAGCTGATACATTCTGCATACCTATAATGATTTATAAAAATAATGTAAATCATTATGAATATTATCTAAATACTAAAATTAATTCAGTTTTAGATTAGTTTTGCCAATTATCTTAATCTCTTCAAACTCATTATGCGATAAATATTACCGGTACTCTGAGAGCGATAACAATTTGCCTTCAAACTTTGATCTGTAAGTAAAAATGAACATTCTATATTTCATCGTATTTAAATAATAATGTGAACAAAATACAAAATTTACGAAAATAATAAAGCGCACTAGGAAAACAGCGTGTAGAAGCGGGTATATTATTATATAATTACAAATTAATAATACGCATTAAATAAGTAACAATAGTACAGTAGCCCCGTGGCTTCTTTGGTGCTGACTGACAGCTCACAGCTGACTTCTGACAGTCAACATTTAGGTATATACCTAGATTTTGACTGTCAGAAGTGATAGCTGCTAAACACACGTTTTTGCAAATCATAAGGTTCGGCGTAGGGTTACATAATTTGGTCTGGTAACTTTTTAAAACCGTCAGCTGTGAGCTGTCAGTCAGCACCAAAGAAGCCATGGGGCTACTGTAGATGCTGTTTAGTGGCTTGTCTAGGCGCCCGGCTACACGTGACATCCTAGCAGCGAACTGTGGTGTCTACACAGTGCTTACAGGAACTATGAAGTAACCTTGGGCCGGACGTACAGCTAAACGGACTCTTTGTCTTGAAAGGGCAGGATTATATTGTGAAAGGGTGTGTTCACTAAGCGTGGTGTCTTTCGATCATGAGGGCTTCCCTTACTTTTACCGTGCGAATACTAAGGAAGATACTTAACTGCGCTGTGTTATGTAGCTCCAGTCAGGTAAACTTAGTACGTCTCAAGTGAGGTGCTATAATAAACTCTCTTTGCTCATCGGGGGCTCCGCTCCCAAACCCCCGTTGGGTTTTCTTTGCGAATGGATGTAAACTAATGTAATTCCAGAGCCGTTTTTTGATAGGTCTTACCGTTTAGCCACAAGAGACCTCCAAAGAAAGGTCCACACCGACTTTAAAGTTGCTCCGCCATTTTGAATGTTTTGCGGGGATTAGATTTTTTTTTTTTTTTTACTTTTTGGAATTTACCCGTCGGTTACAGGCTGGAAGCTATAAGTTTGTCAACTTTCAAGTTTCTAGCTCATCTGGAAGTGGGTAAACATTAATGTCAGTGAGTGAGTCAGCCGTGTGGCTTTATAAATTATAGTAGTATAATAAATACAATATTACACTACTAAACTCGACTCCGTTCTAATCTAGGCAGGTGTAATCCTACATTTAGTGTAGCGTCGTACTAAGTCTATGAAACTGGCCCAAAGAATTTAAATATTTTGTAGCCAGTACAGACATTAGGGCCTATGGTCAATTTTAATCCATTTACTCTCGCATTGTGATTAAATGGCTCAAATAAGGGTTCGGCACCTTGGTTCAGTCAGTAGCGTGTCTGTATACCGAGATAAGGGTCCTGGGTTCAATTCCTGGCCGAACAAAATATATCATTGGTGAAATAAGGGTTTCTACTATCGCCGAGGTGACCTGGCGGTCTAGGGGTAAGGTGTCGTACTTCTGTGCTGGGGTCCGGGGTTCAATCCTTGGTCCCGGTACAAATTTATCTGATTACCAAACCCTTCCTTCACCTCTGACAAGACGTGTATTAAACACAACTTGTGAATGTGTGGGATGACAGGCCTCCACCGTGGTTCGGATCCCACGTTAAGCTGTAGGTCCTTCATTTCATCTCACAATCACCCTACCATTACACATTTGCATAAGTGCGTACAACCCGAACGGGTAGTAAGACGTGGTGCTAGTAATAATAATAATAATACTGTCCCCGTGACGAATTAAAGGCGGGGAGGGGGGGGGGGCTGGGTGTTGTGTCTGCTCTAGATTTAAGCTATTTTATATAACTTTAGAGGGTAGCTTAGAGCGAAGAGATGATAGAAAAAATACAATAGTTTTACAGTCCAATTTTCACATGAAGAGATTTTTTTTAAAGAAAATACAAATATATTTCTGCAGCCCTTTACTAATTTTTTTTATATAGCTATTGGTAATATCGATAAAAAAAAATTGCCAGCTAATGTAGTAACTTTTCTAGCTGTCGGTTTTCCCTATGCAAATTAGACTGTCGCTTACTTTTTTTTTAGCACAGCGTCTTACTACCCGTTCGGGTTATACGCATATCTGAAAATTACACTAATGGGTTAGGGATTAGGAAGGCTTAATTTAGAGTAGCTACACACACATTTTGGTAGAGGGAGAGTAGGAAAACCATTCAGGGAAAAACCACCCTCAGTGCACTTTACTGGGATTGAAACCCAATCTCCCAGCCTTCGGCAGTCTAGTCCAACACAAGATTAGCGCGTTAGAACACGCGGCCACCGAAGCGGGTGTAGCTCACTTCCAGGATATGTTTGAGAATACATATCAATAGATTGTGATATAATATATACTGAGAATAAGGTAAATTTGTTCATTTCACAGCAACACATGATATTATGGAACTAACGGTTAAAAAAGTGGATTATATATTATATTATGTTGATTAATAATATGTAACACAAAGGAATTATCATCTAACATAACACATCCGAATAAACTCGTTGAGCCTTTGATTTGGTGAAAACTGCCACCTCACGCACTTTTTATTACTCATACGGGCTATCTTTATTGAGGATATGTAACCCAATTTGCATGAAGGGAGATTGAAAAATCAGTTAGGTAATGCACCCAGTTAAGATTTGAACACCAACCTCCATGTCACCAAAAAGCCAGACTAAACGGGTCTAACATTTGGTACGGTTACCTATCAATGAGGGTTGTTTCGATGTTGAAGACTTTTAAAGATTTTGTCGAAGACATATTTTTAACCTTACTGATATGCAATATTATATGTTATCAAATAATTATTATAAATAGCTTCAATGTGATGTTATATTAATAATTTTATGAAAAAATAAATTAATTCGAGAAGCGAGAATTGTTTCATCTAGAGAAAGAGTTGCTTTAGGTTGGATAGAAGTGGACGTAAGAAAAGTCCAGTGTTTTTGCAGTTTTTATGACAAAAACATTTGGTCAAACTAAATGGAATATCGCTCCAGTACAAACATAAAGTTAAATTTTCTTCACATGTTGACATCAACAGTTGTTGAATATCTGTCATGAGCATAGCGGCATTAGACGAGAAACTTTTTAAATTAAGAGAAAAAGTTGTCATTAAATTCCAGGACAACCTTGACAGATATTCAGAAACTGTTGATATTACCGTGCGAAGAAAATTAAACTTTATGTTTGTACTGAAGTAAAATTTTATTTATTTTGGCCAGAAATTTTTTGACATAAAAACTGCAAAAACGCTGTCATTTTTAGCATACTCTTCCATCCTACCTTAAGTTCACTAGTTTACAGTGGCGTGGCGTGTTGCCAGGTTGATCATAGTTTGTTTAACCTTTACACGTGATCGATTGTTTTAATGACTCAGTAGAACATCCATTGGCAAGGTATCAACAAAAACACATTTTTATGGTAGGTATGTAGAGCAGAGCCTATGTGCGAACGGTCAAATGAGGACCACATCACACATTCAATCCTTAACAACACGTGCTTACCCTAGCAATACTCCCCACTACGCCACTGATAATTTAATTTAACAGACAACATAACCTCCAAACAGCCTTGTGGTATTAGTGTTCAAATGCCTTGTCTGCTGACCTGGAGGTCCTGGGTTCGATTCCCGGCTGGTACCAGGGGGATTTTCTCTAAAGGAGAATAGTTTAAATGTCACCAGGGTTTGATTATTAGACTTAAATTCGGTGGCCACCTGGTCTAAGGCGTTACTCTCACAGTAGACTAAACTGCCGATGACGGTGAGATTGAGGTTCGAATATCAATCGGGTGTACTGAGGGTGGTTTTTCCAAAATGGGCTTACACTTTCTACCTCCATGCAAATGCAGGTACACTTCATCTAAATATAACCTTTCTCATCCCTAAACCATTAGAGTAATTAGTAGATTAGCGTACAACCCGAACTGGTAGTAAGCCACAATGTTTTAAAAAAAAGTTAAGAATTCATTAGTTCCACCACTACGTATTCACTATCTCCCTCATACTCACTATCTCCCTCATACTATCACCATCACCTCATCTCATCGGGACATGGAAAGAGCCTCCACGGAAAGGGGGGGTCCCCTGGGCAAAGGTACATTATTATAACATTACCTCCAGTGGCGACTCGTAGCTAAAATTAGTGGGGTGCTGCTCCAGAAATTTTTTAGCCTTTGTTTTAAAATTGTGTAAAAGGGGAAAAAAATGTATACATAGAAAATTTATTCAGGAACTTGATAAAATCTTAAAAAAAAAATAAAAAACTTCTTTACTTATTTTAACTTAAATTGTTACAGTTCAAGCTTGATCTATTCATTTAAAAATGAAATCCATTCTTCTTGTTTTAATTTGCGCAAAATTTCAATAATTTTCTCCTTGGTCCCTGGATGACAACTGAGGAAATTTTTCTACATTGAAATTACTTCAAGCGCATTTAGTCTTTTTGTTAAATAAAATACCGAAAAAGATTAATCAAATAGGATAGCTGGAAACAGAAAAATAATCTAATCCTACACTCTTCTATACTTTATCACATTCAAGAATATGGTACACGGTTTTTAAACACAACACATGCCGAGTAAAAAAACCTCTCTTCCACCATCACGCCAGAGTCGGCACTGCGAGAGCAACAGTGCTCTCTCTACCTGGCAGTCCTACCTTCCTTCCCACACCTCTCCTATGTGCACATGTGCACAACAGTAAAACACCACGTCGCTGGCACTGTAAAGCGCACAGTTCCATACAAAGATTTTTGTATCTTTTTCCTAAACTGGGGATGGCTACTGAAGTACTGACATTAAGCTTAAGGAATATATATTGTACTACAAAAATAAATAAAGAATTAAAGAAAAAAAGACTCATTATATTAAATGTTATCGATAATATCAAGTGGGAATAGGGGGTGTTGCAGTTCCGCAGTGCATATACACGAGCCGCCACTGATTTCCTCCAAACGATATATTTCGCCATTTTCTACCTGCTGCACGGGAATTGTAACCAATCGATATCGATATATAATGGATGGAGAACCCCTTGACACTGTGACGTAATTGAACAGTGTGAGGAGTGCTGCGCTCTGTCACTGGACGGGTAAAACTAGCGAGTGTCCTTGTTCTCACGCATTGAGTCATTGCGAGCAGCTATATGTCGGGTACGAAACACATGGAGACACTCTTTAAATATAGCCCTTCACCTGTTATATAGTAAAAAGCTCGAGATGTATAGAAGTAATTATAAAATCTTCTCCAGTTAATTAATTATCTCTAAGCTGGCACCGATGAGCACGCGGGCAAAGGCATCAGTCTTGTCTTGTCTCTGGCTTGCCGGTAATGATAAGGTTGGTATTCGAACCCCGGCCCGGGTGTACTTTTTTTTTTTTTTTTTACTAAATGGTTTCCCATTCTCCTTTGACGCGAATTCTTACTAGGCTTGCACTGGCTTTTTAATTTTACTTTCTGGATACTTAATCTTAATTGTAATTAAGTGGCTAGTCTGGAAGCTTAGTAAGTTAAGATGAATAAACAAACAAACAAACAACATAGGAACCCGCTTCAGTGGCTGCATAGTCCATCGCACTACTCTCGTAGACTGCCAAAGACGGGGAGATCCCGGTCGGGTGCGTTGAGGGTGAGTTTCCCTAAATGGTATTCCACACTCTCTCTCCACGCAAATGTTCTACATTTCTTCTCAATTAAACTTTACTAGTTTAAAACCATTAGCGTAATTAGTACATAAGCCCACTGCGGTGACCTCTTGGTCTGACGCTCTACTCTCGTTGTAGATTAGACTGCCGATGACAGGTAGATTGAGGTTCGAATCTTAGTCAGGTGTACTGAAAGGTTTTTTTTCTAAAATTGTTTTCCGCGTAAATGCGGGTAAACTACCTATATATATAGCTTCCTTAATCCTTAAAACCACTAATGTAATTAGTACATAAGCGTATAACTAGAACGGGTACTAAGACGCGGCGCTAAAAAAAAATCAACAACATAGAATGACGCATTAGTTTCCCATATTGACGTCCAAACATAGAGTGCACCACTGTTCAAACCAGTGACAGGATCACAACCGCGGACTTGAAACCGTGAGTAAGGTACACCCCTTGTCTAAATCGATGTTTGAACCTCACTCAAGAACCACACGCCCACTTTTTAAATCTACCGCCCACCGAATATCATGAAGAGAAAGGGGTTATTTAGACCTCTCAAAGTGCTCAAAGGCGGCTTTCTTTGTTGTACAGATGTACTTAAGATACCTTGTATGATCATCAGTGAAGAATTGACAAATTTTTATTTATAGTAAATAAAGTGACATTCTCGAAATAAATGCGGGTCTACCCACCTCGGTGGCCGCATCGTCTAAAGCATCATCCTCGCAATAGAACCGCGTCTTATTACCCGTTTGGGTTATCGTGTTATCCAATTATACATTAATTACGCTAATAGTTTTAGGGATGAGGAAGGCTATATGTATAGGAAGTATACCCGCATTTGCGTGGAAAACCATTTTGGAAAAACACCCCTCAGTACACCCGATCGAGATTCAAACCTCGATCTCCCCGTCATCGGCAACTTAGTCTACTGTGAGAGTAGCGCGTTAGATCACATGGCCACCTAAGCGGGTTAAAACGTTAATTATTTTATAATATTTGATGTATTTTAAATTTAAATTTTGAATCATACAAACAGGTTTAACACAAAATTACTTCAATTCCGAATAATTTTAAACATTTTTATTATATTTGATGACAACCTGTTTCAGGTTGAATGTATAATGGAGGCTCATTTTACCTGCTATGTTTCATAACAATCACAATTTAAGTATAAAAGTAAAATGTTATATGAATATTAGCTAAAAAAAATCTTGAACAGTAAGTAGTGATATGATTCCTTAGCGTTAAGAATAGTTTCTACTATCGAGCAAATAAAACGTAATATCCTACCTCCTGGATAATCGCCAATCCTACTTGACTTATGAAGATTTTTAGGACCAACACTTACCTGAAAAAGAACACACAAAAAAATTATTATCAATGAATAAAAACATTAAAATATTTGAATACAAACATTCTCATAAAGAAACACAACATTTTATTTTGTATTATGTTGATAGAACTTAAATAGATGAGACTATTCAATAATAAAATAAATGTTACGATGTATTTAATAGATTTTATCACTCATTTAGATAAAAATTGAAACATTTGCTTAAAATTCGTAATATATGTGAAAAAAAAGAAAATATATATTGTTTCAGAAGCATAATGGAAAAATAATTTTCACGGAAAAAGGAAAATCGTCATTTTGCCTGTAACATTTAAAAATGCGTGTGTAAAAAATTTAATAAAAATAGTTTGAGCCAATTTTTTCTCTTTAGCACAAAAGTAAACTAACCTAAATTTTAGGATTTCATATTTAACTCCAAAAACAACGCGAGGTAGGTCTGTAAAACTCTAGGTACCAAGCTTTAACCCGATCAGTAAAATATTTTCGGCTCTAGGCAGATATAGGGCCTACACACACAGATACAGACAGACAGACAGACAGACAGACAGATAGAAGGATGGCACTGCAAAAACATTTTTTTTTCCTTGGCTCAGCGCGTCATGAAATGTCTACAAACATAAAAATCTTGAGTTAGATCTTTTTAACGATCACAATACTTTCTCTCTCCGGGGTGGTTGCAAGAAATTAAGACTCCTCGTAAAAGAATATTAAAAATTGTTATTGTTATCGCTCACTGTATAATAATTATACTTACATTACTATTTCACACTTAGGATGTAATATAATAATTTAAATAGTTTTTAATTTTGAAATTATTGCTTCATTTTTGGTATACACATCTATATTTAACCCGCTTTGGTGGCTGCACGATATAAAGCGCTACTCTCGTGTTGGACTAGACTGCCGATGTTAGAGAGATCAAGGTTAGAATCTCTGTCGGGTGTTGAGGGTAGGATTTTTCCAAAATTGTTTTCCACTCTCCCTCCACGCAAATGTGGGTACACTTCCTATATATATAACCTCCGTATTCCCTCAAAAAACCATTAACGTAGTTAATACATAAGAACACATTCCAAACGGGTAGTAAGACGTGGTGCTTAAAATAAAATATTTTAGTAGAGGAGAAGTTTATTTTTAACAGCGTTAGAAAGATTTATGCAAAATGGTTTTCTTTTTAATCATGAGGTAATTTAATCTAATAGTTTACAAGCAATAAAGATAAAATTAGTATAGTCTTTCATTCTCTTATTAGGTTATTCTGAGTATGAGTCTATAAAAGTCTTTAAAGAGGTGGACTAGAGGTCTAGAAATCCTTAGTTTGTTGCCAGGTTGTGCCTAAATAAGTGTGTATTTTTAGTTATTCTTATGTATTGATATTAAAAATTGTAAACACTAGGGCTTGGTGCCTAGTCAGACACCTTATCTCAGTCGGTAAAACACAGTTTACTGATCTAAAAGACCCGGGTTTTATTCTTGGTGGGGCCGAAAATTTATCATTTATTAATTAGGGGTTGACCGTTTCACATTTATTAATTTACGGATGAGGTATGGGATGTTGTGTTTGCTATTGAAATAAGTTAGTTTATATGTCGTACTGTGAAATAAACCTACGTTTATAAAATATATGTTAATGCAATCTAAATTTATAGCTAAAATTATAAAAACCTGTCTTGCTGAAAAAGTAAACTTCCATGTTACGATAATAAATTTTGGAATGAAAAAAATTTAGAATCTGATACTCACTTGGGCGGCCTGCGATATACCTTCAATAGTTTACGGAGAAAATATAAGGGTAAATTTCCATGAAGTGCGCAAGCGTCCGACTTAAGAGTGAATAGAAACTTTGTAAATAAAAAATACTTTCATAATGAACCCGTTCTTGAATCTAAATAAGAATCGTTAGTCATTGGGAAAAAAAATTGCTAGTTTCAAAAATCAAATAAGTAAAAATAACTGGAGTTAAACTTGGTAGGTACCGTATCTGTCTACCGAGTTAAAGGTCCTGAATTCGGTTCCTGGTAGGGGGGAACAATATTTCAATGACAATATTGAGACTTTGCTTTTTACGGTGATTAATTAAAGGCTGAGAACATAGGGGATTAATGTATTTTGGAGTTACGTTATCTTTTAAGTTGCATGAATATTGTTAAGAAATATAATATAAAATACGTTTAGTGAAAATATACCAAGTATAAAGGACAAACATTATACTTGGATATATTTTCAGACAACAGCACCAGTCTCATCTAATTGTATTTGCCGGCGAGGGAAGGAAGAGCTTAAAATCCCGATAGGGTACAATGGGGTGTTTTATTCCTAACTGGTTTCCCACTATCCCTCCACGCAAATCCAGATACATTTTCTTCCACATTATTACCTTCCTCATTACTATCCCATTAATGCAATTAAATTCAGATATCCCGAACGAAAAGTGAGAAGGCAGTACAAAAAAAAAAGTTCTCATAACTTATCTTATATTTTTTGTGGTCAGTCGTCGCCTGAGGTCAGACTAACTCTAGTCCTGGACTAAGAACATTAAATGTAGGTTTGCGATAGTCTCCCCCCACCGCTACACCCCCTTGAGAACATTTGTGAGACCTTCCTGGCGACTTCCGCTGGGAACTAACTCTCTTAGGCTTTAATAATAATAACAACACCTAAATAAAAAAATTAAAAAAACACCGGAGCCAAAGAGCAAAAGAGCAGGACCTGCGCAGTAAGACGTGGTTCCACCAAGTGGCACCGAGCCGTGACGATCCGACGTGACGTCACATCCGCCACTAAACCTTATTTTTTATATTAGTACTATTTTGATTATGCAATTTACCGCTAGAGCGTACTCCCTTAAGGGAGGAACAAATTTCAATTAATTGGCACGACCGCTTTTATATTTTGCCCTACCCACTGAGCTACCTCTGACTACAATTTCAAGATATATTATAAAACTTTAAATGCTAACAAAGCTTCTTATACCGATAATACCGATAATTTCAAAACATATTCTGAATCATTTATAACTGACACAGCTCATAAAGTCAAGGCAGTAATCGGAGTAACTATTTCAATAATAGATTTTCTTATAAATATAGCCATTTTATCAGCAAACCTAGGCTATAGAATACATTCTAGAGCATAGGCTTTTATTTATTACAGACGTATTTAAATTTTATGTTACAAAAAATTTATTAATATTAAAACAAAAGTAAATATTTGACTAAAATAAAATCGACTGCACAAGAAAATATTCAAAATACGTTTATTTTAGAAGCACTCTAAGAAAATATTGGCTTATTTATACATCAAATATTCTTTGACGTCAGATTGTGACTGAGCCGTACCAACCAAATGAGTGGCCGCCATCTGTTTACGAAGATATATATGTTTCAAGCCTTGAAATAGGACAAGAAGAAATTCTTTGACATGACAAAACGTGAAAAAGTGATAAGTGAAAATGTGTTTTGATTAAAGACAAAATAAATCTGTGTTATCGATTTATTGTGAAATAAACCGAACATTTTTCTTTTTTTAAATCTTCTGTCTTCTTTCACACTATTACATCACTAAGCGGTGATAACAAACACCTTTATAAGATAGGACGTTAAAAAAATCGTTGAAATACTTTATTATTATTATTATTATTATTAGCACCGCGTCTTACTACCCATTCGGGTTATACGCACTTACGCTAATGTGTAATGGTAGGGTGATTGTGAGATGAAATGAAGGACTTACAGTTTAACGTGGAATCCGAACCACGGTGGAGACCTGGCATTCCCCACATTCACAAGATGTCTTGTCAGAGGTAGAGGAAGGGTTTGGTAATCAGATAAATTTGTGCCGGGACCGAGGATTGAACCCCGGCCGCCAGCACAGAAGTCTGACACCATTACCCCTAGACCACCAGGTCACCGAAATACTTTATTAAAATAGCAGTTATTTGGCTTGAATACGTTCTGCATATTATACGTGTGTATGTGTGCGTGTGTGTGTGAAGAAAGGGCTACTCATGTATTTAGGAGGTCATAGACGCTAAAAATAAAAACTATCAGGCTAGTCGAGTGACTAAAGAGACCAAGGTTTAGTAATTAGGTTTTTAATAGTAAATCAATTAACAGCTTTCTAAATTTAAGTTGAGCTATATTTTTTTTTCTTCGAAGTTTGTCCGACATTTTCCCCTTCCGTTAAAATGCTACAAGCTATATGTATAAAAAAATAAACAAAAAATACCTATCGACACGTATCTCCGCTTTGTCGAAATTCGATTTTCCACGTCTGCCAGCGATTAAAATGCTTGCATGGAAGAAGCCTTCAGTCTTTTGTACAGGAATTTTTTTATTCGTTGCAGTGCCTTGCTGTGAAAAGGAAAGGTGCTATATAATGATCGTTTGACAAGGCATGGAGAGGGTTCTATGGAGAACTGACGATAAAAACTAAGTAAAAAAAAATTCCCTGCTTCTTTAGATTAGAGGACAATTTTTAAAGGGAAAGTTCCAATAAAAGGGGCAATTTATAGGATACCTTTTAAGCACACATGCCTCATGAGAAGGCCTATTTAAAATTATATTTCCAGATATTTTTTTACATACATTGAAAACCTAAACTGTTAATTAACATCCACATGGTATTATTATTTATTATTATTATTATTATTATTATTATTATTATTATTATTATTATTATTATTATTATAGCACCGAGTCTTATTACCCGTTCGGGTTATACGCAATTACGCTAATGTGTAATGGTAGGGTGAATGAGAGATGAAATGGAGGACCTACATTTAACGTGGGATCCGAACCACGGTGTAGGCCTGACATTCCCCACATTCACAAGATGTGATTAATACACGTCTCGTCAGAGGTAAAGGAAGGGTTTGGAAAACAGATAAATCTGTGCCGGGACCGAGGATTGAACCCCGAGCTCCAGTACAGAAGTCTGACACCTTACCCCTGGACCGTCAGGTCACCAGTCTTTTAGGCACTACCAAATTACTAATTGTGATAGGTACACAGTTCTTGAATATCTCTCAAGGTTGTCCTAGAATTTAATGACAACTATTTCTTTTAATTTAAAAAGTGTATCATCTAATGCCGCTATGCTCATTACATATTCAGAAACAGTTGATATTACTATGTGAAGAAAATTAAACCCTATGTCTATATTAAAGCAATATTTTATTCATCTTTACCAAAAAACGTTTTGTTATTAAACATTACAAATAAAAAAACTTCACTTGACTCGCGTTCCGTATAATTCCACCTTATTAAAACAAATTAGCTACCTCTATTCAAGATATGTACTGGTTCTCTAAAATTTGATTGTTGGAAGAACATAAGTGTAATATGATAGTTATTTTATTTGTATTTTATATTATCCACTCGCTTCGGGGCTACGCCCCTAAACCCCCAGTGAGGTTTCTTTGCAATTGGATGTAAACTAATATAATTCCAGCGTTGTTTTGAAATTAGAAAAATGTGTGGAAAATGTGCAAAATTTACCTAAAATAAAAAAAAAATATTTCTATCTAAGGTATAACTGATGGAGATACGACAAAAAGTAATAGGAACCAAACTTGTGGATTTCGCCAAATCCGTCGCTGCTGGTGCAATCAGTTTTTTGATAGGTCTTACCGTTTAGCCACAAGAGACCTCCAAAGAAAGGTCCACACTGACTTTAAAGTTGCTCCACTGTTTTGAAATTTTTTCAGGGGTTAAAACTTATTAAAAAAAAAAAACTTTTTGGAATTTTCCCGTCGGTTACAGGCTAGAAGCTATAAGTTTGTCAAATTTCAAGTTTCTATCTATTCTGAAAGTGGGTAAACATTAATGTCAGTGAGTGAGTCATCCATGTGGCCTTATAGTAGTATAATAATATAAATTTTTTTAATAAATCTAAGTGGATATTAATTTAGGATCAAAATCAGAATTTTAAATGTTTGTCCTCTGTTGATTGGTCTAATCCACCTACTTTTAGAAGTATTTTAATCAATTATTGTATTTCCACTGGAAATAGTCCCCACTTATTCTGTGTTCGAACCTCTAACACATATCACTAGGAGATCTTAAGATTATTCTTAAGATTATAGCGCTTTATCTTTCTCTTCCATTTTAAAGTTTTATGGATTTGTATGCCCATTTTAGAGAAAATACTACCTAGACACTTGGATTAGATTAGTATAATAAATTATACTGTCTAAAAATATGTAATTAAGAGACTTATGTTTTAGTATTTAGGAGCTTCTAAATCAACTGATTCATAATTTAGGCAAAGTAAATTTCAACTCTAGCTTGGAACACAACATTTTAGTTTCCTTGAATAAACTAAACTAATATGCCTAATGTAGACCTCTGTTTATTAAAAATATGTTACTTAGCTCCTTCAAGTTAATCCGCCTATTAGATACAATTAACACGCAATTATTCTAATATACGGCTGGACATTAATGAGTAATAGCTAGTCCAGGGATTTATTTTATCCTGGTCGGGACGCAATACCTTTAAATTTGGCACGAATTACCATTTTGAGCACATCCGTGGATATTTAACTGTGGGATTGTATAATAGTTGTACATTCAACCCGCGTCTATTTCTTACGTCACGGTAGAGAGGTGGGAGGTAAAAGGCCATATTCACACCTCCGTTAAAAATACACAGTTAATAGATGGTACAGTAGCCCCATGGCTTCTTTGGTTCTGACTGACAGCTCACAGCTGACTTCTGACAGTCAACATTTAGGTATATACCTAAATGTTGACTGCCAGAAGTGACACCTGCTAAACACATTTTTTTGTAGAACATATGGTTTGGCGTAGGGATACATAATTTGGTCTGGTAACTTTTCAAAACTGTCAGCTGTCAGCCAGCACCAAAGAAGCCATGGGGCTACTGTAGGTCGGTCGCCTGTGTGGGTAGATTTTTAGCCGCTCTGGTGGAACAGAACGTTGCCAAGGGTACATCTACACGTCGAACCCACAATGAGATGATGTGATTATAGTGACTATGAAGGTAATGTCAGTAATGATCTTAACTTTAACTTAGACCTATTTTACCGAACCGCTTTCGGTAATATCCTTAGTACCATCCAAGAATCGAACCTGGAATTCCTAAGCTGGTAGCCGGGCGCACTGATCACTACATCACGTGGCTGGCTACTAGAGATGAATATCGTATCGATGTGTCAATTCCACATTCATATTGTCATCTCTGCTTACACCGTCCTTAATTGCCAAGACCCGCTTCGGTGGCCGCGTGGTCTAACGCGACGGTCTCGTGTTGGGCTAGACTGCCGAAGACGGGGAGATCGGGGTTCGATCTCGGTCGGGTGCTCTGAGGGTGTGTTTTCTTAAATGTTTTACCACTCTCCCTCCACGAAAATGCGGGTGTACTTCATCTAAATTAAGCCTTCCTGATCCCTAACTCATTAGTGTAATTAATACATAAACCTATAATCCGAACTGGTAGTAAGACGTGGTGGAAAGAAAAAATGCCATGAAATATCGGTCCGACTATAGCTATAGGGGAGTAAAGCGATGTCACGGCTCACTCTACATCCTGTTTTGGAAAACGGAATAATTATTACAGTAATTTAATGCGTGAAAGTATAATGTGTTTAAAACATGTTATCATAGAGTTGACTAATGCTTCAACATCGCTTATAGCTTTAATATACAGACCCCGGTAAACATAACGTTCACTTAACTTTCACGTAACGTAACTTAACTTAAAGGTTCTATTAATGTTCTTAAATTGAAAACCTCACGATGCTTTTAACTTAACGTTCACTTAAAGTTTACCTTTTTTTTAACACCGTCTTCCTACCCGTTCAGTTTATACGCTTATATATCTAATAATTTCGCTAGAATTTTTTTATTATCATCACCGGGTCTTGCTACCCGTTCGGGTTATACGCACTTACGCTAATGTGTAATGGTAGGGTGATTGTGAGATAAAGTGGAGGAACTACAGTCTAACGTGAGATCCGAACCACTGTTGAGGCCTGTCATTCCACACATTCACAAGTTGTGATTAATACACGTCTTGTCAGAGGTGAAGGAAGGGTTTTGCAATCAGATTTAGAGGAAGGGAACCCGCATTTGCGTGGAGGGAGAGTGGAAAACCAATTTGGGAAAACCTACCCCAGTTCACCCGATCGAGGTTCGAACCTCGATCTCCCCGTCTTCGGCAGTTTAGCTAAACATGACAAGTGCGTTAGCTTACTACACCACCGAGGCGGGTTAGTTACGCTATTGTTTTCGGGATTAAGAAGGTAATATTTAGAGGAGGTATGCCCGAATTGCATGGTGGGAGAGTGAAAAAAATGTAGGGAAAAACACCCCCAGTACAACCGAGCGAGAGTTGAACCTCAATCTTACCATCATTGACAGTCTAATCTACTGAGAGAATAGCGTATTAGACCATGCGGCCACGAATGTGGGTAAAAGAACTATCAAGTTACGTAAAGTGAAAGGTATCACTTGTTCTAGCCAGCCAATCATTTTGCTTGCAAGCCACTTCAACAGGACTAGTTAGTAACTTCATTTGTATATTATGGAATGCAGACGACATTTTTGGTATAGTTTGTCCACGTGTCACGAACTCTAAAAATAGCGCAACCTCTTTTTACACTTTATTCTGTACACCCAGTAAAGCTTCTATTGCAAGTACCTGTAGCCTAACCAGCCCTAAACAATATGGTTTCATTTTAGGGAACAATTTGTTTTCAAACATTCCAAATCCACTGTCAATGTTTTCCTCAAGTTGTTACGTTAAGTTACGTGAATCCTGAACACTAATTTAGATACTTTAAGGGAACGTAAAGTTGATCGTGATCCCGGCATAACGCTAGACTTCTTTCTTACACGTCTACAATGTATTAAACAATATGTGAGGGTTGATCCTGGAGCAATTTGCCCCAAAATTTCGCTAGTTGTCACCTTAAGAACCCAACTCTTCCCCATGGATAGCATCTGACTTAGATAGCTGACAAGCTAGAACTAAACTCGCATCGTGTGGCGGATTTCTGTATACCCTTTTCAAAATAAAACGGTGGATTTGAGACCAGGAAAATCATTTTACCATATTGTTTTTAAAAATGCAATCGAAATTTAAAAATATGTATTTTTAAAATTACTCGCATCGGTAGTCGATTGATTTAAACTGTTACTCTTGCCATATACTGGATTGCCGATGACGTGTAGATGCGGGTTCGAATCTCACTTGTGTGTGCCGAGAATAAATTTTCATAAATGATTTTCCAATCTCCCTCCACGCAAATTCAGCTACACTTCATCTGAATTTAACTTTACTAATTCCTAGCTTGCTAGCATAATTATTATGTATGCGTTTAGCCCGAACCGGAGGTGAGATTCAATGTTAATATAAACTATTAAAACTTAAACCAAACTAACTGTTATTAAATGAAGAATATACGAAACCGCATTTAGATGCGATTTTTAGTTCGAGCGTGATATTTTATTTACTTATGCAACTAATCGGCCTTTAGATGGGCTTTTAAAGGCTATAAGTCTATAGCCTAACCGCCTTCTAGATCCTCATAAAAAAAAGAGAACAAACGCCTATCTTTTAAGTACAAACGGTCGTTTAAAATTTTAATAAACCTTTCGTAATAAGCTAAACAAATCCATGACAGACGGAAATAAGGTATAAAAGTTCATTACATCACTTCTAATCTTGAATTAATTTGTTTATTAGACTATTATCAACTGTTTTCTTGGAGATACGAGTGCCACGGTTTGGAAAACACTGACCTAGAACAGGGGTTCCTAAACTTGCGTCAGAAAAAAAATACAGGCTTGAACCCCCATAAAAATGTTTACATTATTATTATGAGCATTCAATGATGACATTTAAACTACACAAGCATAAACGTATAAAACAAATGAATATCATCACGTGTTCTGGTAGTGCCTTTGGCAAATGTTTTTATTTCAGATTTGAAAATATTGGCAATACTAATTACTGATGCTATTTTATAGTGTGGTAAACAAATAAACGATATTCTAAAATTACCTCACGGAGCTTGAAATAACTAAAAGCGTTGACCTAGAAGACTCGGTGGAGCCGTAATAAGAGTAAAAATAAAGGGGGGGGGATTTTAAAGGCAATGTCTACCCACACCGCTGTTCAAACGGTGCTAAGATGTCAACCTCGTAATATAATAAATTACTGTAGATGGTGAGATCCAGGTTTGAATCTCGTCCAGGTGCTCTGAAAGAGGTTTCTTACATATGTTTTCCCTACGTTCAACTTCCTCTAAAAAAAAAAGTTTCCCTAATTCTTACCCTTTAGATTAATTTAATAGTAATCATGGGGCTAAACGTGAGTAGACTAGGCCAAATATTTCTGGACCAATTATTGTACAAGGAAATATATATATATATTTTTTTTTTGAATGACAAATTAATATATTTTATCATAGAAAGTCCTGGAATGATATATCAACCAATAACTTGAGTCCTAACTTCTGGTTACTATATCCTTCTCACGTAATAACATATGTTTTATAACAAGATCGATAAAAATGTCTGATCCTTAGGAACCGGATTTTGATTAGATGATTGTAATCTTTTACGTGATAGATAAAAAAACACGCATACATTCATTTTGTTAAGTCACTTTTGACTATTTTTTATTTTTGTTAGTTTGTAGAATAAATGCCATCGATGTTTTTTAAATGAATTAATATTCAAGCATAAGGTTTTTTCACCATACAGTTGTCGGACTGAAAAGATAATTGATTCTCAATTTAACTTTGTACACTATTTCTTGGCATGACTGGAAATTCTACATCTGATGAAGCACTCTAACTAAGATTTAAAGGGTTGTGTTGGACGGGGGTAGCTATTACTTGTGAAGAAGGTATTTGAAAATTGATGTTTATATTAACAGAATATAATCGCATGTTATAATATCTATTCTACACTCGAAAAACTAACAATTCTGTATAGTCACGATTAGGCTCTGATTTATCCCCCTTTCTCACACCAAGATGGAACATTCCACCATCAATCACGTGACTTACGACAAGACATGCGTCGGGAGCGTGCGCAGTAGCCTATATCATGACACTGAGCCGCCTGACGTCGGGAGCGTGCGCAGTAGCCTATAACATGACACTGAGCCGCCTGACGTCGGGAGCGTGCGCAGTAGCCTATATCATGACACTGAGCCGCCTGACGTCGGGAGCGTGCGCAGTAGCCTATACCATGACACTGAGCCGCCTGACGTCGGGAGCGTGCGCAGTAGCCTATATCATGACACTGAGCCGCCTGACATCGGGAGCGTGCGCAGTAACCTATATCATGACACTGAGCCTCCTGACATCGGGAGCGTGCGCAGTAGCCTATACCATGACACTGAGCTGCCTGACGTCGGGAGCGTGCGCAGTAGCCTATACCATGACACTGAGCCGCCTGACGTCGGGAGCGTGCGCAGTAGCCTATATCATGACACTGAGCCGCCTGACGTCGGGAGCGTGCGCAGTAGCCTATATCATGACACTGAGCCGCCTGACGTCGGGAGCGTGCGCAGTAGCCTATACCATGACACTGAGCCGCCTGACGTCGGGAGCGTGCGCAGTAGCCTATATCATGACACTGAGCCGCCTGACGTCGGGAGCGTGCGCAGTAGCCTATATCATGACACTGAGCCGCCTGACGTCGGGAGCGTGAGCAGTAGCCTATATCATGACACTGAGCCGCCTGACGTCGGGAGCGTGAGCAGTAGCCTATACCATGACACTGAGCCGCCTGACGTCGGGAGCGTGCGCAGTAGCCTATATCATGACACTGAGCCGCCTGACGTCGGGAGCGTGAGCAGTAGCCTATACCATGACACTGAGCCGCCTGACGTCGGGAGCGTGCGCAGTAGCCTATATCATGACACTGAGCCGCCTGGGGTTACGTAAAAACTGTGTTCCTTCGGCTTATGTTAATAATTTACTACGCTTTGAATTTTGATTAGAAAGTTTATCTTTTCTGTCATTACAATAAAACGAAAATTAACAACAAATAAATATTGATAAATGTAATGAATATTTTTAAAGGAAATAATACTATGTTTAGGTGACCTGGTGGTCTAGGGATAAGGTGTCGGACTTCTGTGCTGGGGTCCAGGGTTCAATCCTTGATCACGGCACAGAATTATTTGATTTCCAAACCCTTCCTTCACCTCTGACAAGACGTGTATTAATCACAACTTGTGAATGTGGGAAATACCAGGCCTCCACCGTGGTTCGGATTCCACGTTAAACTGTAGGTCCTTCATTTCATCTCACAATCACCCTACCATTTCACAATTAGCGTAAGTGCGTACAACCCGAACGGGTAGTAAGACACGGTGATAATAATAATAATAATAATAATATGTTTAAACCTGTATTTAGGGTTTCTACAAATTCTCCAGTTTTAAATCGATCAAAAAGATTTGATACTTTGTTATATTGATCAATACTTGAAGCCATGAACTTTTTCTTCCGTAAGACAATACATTTTAACGTTTGATATGTCCCAGAACTCAAATAAGTGTATTTTACAATTATGAATTTCTGTTCCTGGGACGACAACCTAAATGGTTCAATATATTTCTTTTAAACTTGATATTTACTATATTATAATGAACATACCTCAAGGTAAAACTTTGATTTTAATTATAGATTTAAAATTAAAAGTTGTATTATAAGCCGTGTGGGTGTGTAGCCTGGTAGCGATCGATACTTTCTCGCAGACTGATGCGGCTGCCTTAAAGGGCACTGTTATTATGCAACCAGGCTCACTATTGTGTGAGGCGGGTAGCAGTAATATCAGGGGCGTGAACAAACAGAGCACATGGCTAATAACAGGTCACCGCGAATAGCTTTACACTAAGTTATCTATCATATCAATGTATTCACTGTGTAGACCACTATAAAATATAAAATTAAAAAAACACACATGAAATATCGTAAAGTAATCCATATACTTATTTATGAAGTAATTAAATTACTATTTTACCTACCTATTTTCATAGGAAGGGCCTTTTAGATAATATAACATTATATTTTGCAACCAAAATTATAATAATTTTACCATACCATTATTATTAATATTATTTTATTACCACGTCTTACTACCTGTTCAGTTAATAAGCATACTATACTATTATTTGTGTTGTTTTATAGATAGAATTAAGGCCGGGTTTACTGAGAGTGGCAGTTCTAAGATAGTTCCCCACTCTCACTCAAAGTAAATGTGGTTATGTTCCCTCCTTCCTCATCCATACCCTAATGGTGTGCAAAACTGATGTATATTTAACATTATATCAACCCGCCAGGCTCTAAGGTGACGCTATCTATAAACTGGACTACTGAATAGGGTTCGAATTCCGGTTGTAAGTACTAAGGGTGGTTCTCCTTAAATGGTTTCCACTATCTTTCGTCACGCAAATGCGAGTACACTTTCTCTAAATTTAACCTACCCTGTCCCAAAAACACTATCGTAATTTGTAATTATGCGTATAACCTGAAGGAGTAGTAAGACGTGTTGCTAATATATAATTAGCAACACGACTCTCAGGTAGTATTCGGGTATTAGGTAATATTATATATATATATATATATATATTATTAGGTATTTAAATCGTAGATTACCACGAACATTTCTGAAAATCAATATTTTATTTAAATTTGGTATGGTCCTTGATAAATAAATGATAATTTATTTTTACTACAAAGGTATTATTATTATTATTATTATTATTATTATTATTATTATTATTATTATTACCACCACGTCTTACTACCCGTTCGGGTTGTACGCACTTACGCTAATGTAAAATGGTAGGATGATTGTGAGATGAAATGGAGGACCTACAGTTTAACGTGGAATCCGAACCACGGTGGAGGCCTGGCATGCCACACATTCACAAGTTGTGATTAATACACGTCTTGTCAGAGGTGAAGGAAGGGTTTGGCAATAAGTTAAATCTGTGCCGGGACCGAGGATTGAACCCCGGACCCCAGCATAGAAGTCCAACACCTTACCCCTAGACCACCAGGTCACACACTATAAAGGCTGAAAACTACAGGAGATGTCAAAATAATTAAACAAAATAGATAAAGCGTTTCCACAAGTAATTTTTTGGCAGATAAAACAAGCTCTAAACCTGAAAACATATAGCGCAACATTAAGCTATGATCCTTCTTAAATTCCCTCCCCATAATTTTGATATTTTCAATGAGGACTTGAACCAAATGCATCGATAGTTGAGAGGCTATGCTGAACCTTACACCCACGCACGACTTGCTATTAATTAACCAAACTGCGGGTGTAAGAAGGTGGCGATCCGGTGTGTCGTCATAGATACAACTTTCTCTCTCGACTCTACCACACTGTCCCATACCGCCACACGCTGCACGCGTGCAGACTGTATAGCACATTATATACATCGCACTCTTGAGTCACGGCTAACTATCTTAAGCCGGGTCCACACTCATCTTATCAAACTAGGGCCACACCGCTCCATGTCACTCCATGTGTGCAGATGGTGAGTCACAATGAACTATCTAAAGCCGAATCACACCAAACTGAGTTAACACTTTCAACGGAGCTTTTCTTTATTTAGCACCTCATCTTACAACCCGTTCGGGTTATACGCTTAAGTACTAATTACGTTAATGGATTAGAAATTGGGAAGGTTGAATTTAGAAGAAGTGAACATTTGCGTGGAGGGAGAGTGGACAACAATTTGGGGAAACACACCCTCGGTTCACTCTACCGAGATTTGAACCTTGATCTCCCCGTCCTCGGCAGTCTAGCTAACACAAAACTAGCACGTTAGCTAACTACGCCACCGAGGCGGGTTTCAACGGAGCTAATGTCTCGGACACAGCTGTTTTAATCATTAATATAAACTACACATGATTTAATCTGTTCTTTTTATTTCCTTAAATTTTTTTTTAAAAGATGCGGTTTTATTATACATAATATAATTTTAGCCAAAGACCTCGGCCATTGCTCCACAATTGAGTTATATTAGTTCCCTCACATAATTAGATCTAATGCATGGAGATAAAGTTTTTTAAATATGGACTAATCCTGGGTACTAGAACTACTTATCGTATGTATATATGTATATATATATATATATATATATATATATATATATATATATATTAATATTATTTTAAAATACTTAATCTATTTGAGAGTTTAAAAGTATCAGATATTATGACAATTTAGATTTCTTACGTGAATAAAAATCGCCGTGAGATAAACTGGTCGATAGTGATCGACCAGTTACCAACTTCTGCTCACTTGTACTTGATATATTTTTTTCAATTTTTCAAATCATAAAAGTGTATTTTGGTAAAACTATAATTTGTTTTAGTAGCAGTAAAATTAACTATAGCAAGTGACCCGCCCTGTGATTCACACTAGCATAATCCCTACACCTTGGAATGTGTGTGTGTGTGTGTGTGTGTGTGTGTGCATGTGTGCGTGCGTGCGTGCGTGCGTGCGTAAGAAAGAGAAGAGGGATGACATAGGAAGCTCCTTCCTCAAAATACCACACTGCAGTAAAACCAGCAACAACCAGAGGTCCTTAGTTTGAAAGCCTGGTGGAGTTGTTTTACGACTTTTACAAAACTTAACTCCCCATGCTCCAGGCTTATAATAAATATTGGCAGCTATAGTAGTGGAAGCAGTATAAAAATACTCTTTCATGTCTGCTTGGAAAATAGTAGATATTTTATCTTCTCAAGTTTTCCCTTTGTTTAAAATAATAATACTATATAAAATTCAGGTTTATAAGATAATAAATAGGATAAGTTTAATACATTTACTTTCTTAAGCAGTTTTCTTTTTAGTACCGCGTCTAACTAACCGTTCGCTTTATAAGCTTATGTAGGCCTACTAATTACGCTAATTGTTTTAGTGAGTAGGAAGGATATATTTAGAAGGTGTGTGCCCGTATTTGTATGAAGGGAGATTGTTTTTGAAAACCATTTTAGAAAAATCAGCCTTAGTACACCTGACTGAGACTCGTGCATTTCGAGATAGGCGTTAACCTTTACACACAGAAACGCGCCTAAATCGACGGGTTTTACTTAAAGGTCGACCTTGATAGTCTTGGGGTAAAGTGCTCGCCTCAGAACCCGAGGTTCGTGGGTTTGGACCCAGCTGGGGGTAGATGGATTTTTCTTTGAGTGATAAAAATCCGTAGCCCAATTTCCTTCGGAAGGGAAGTGAAGCCGCCGGTCCCATGTCGATTGTGTCATGTAAAAGAAACCTGGAGTGTGTGTAAAATTACCTTTACCAACAAAATTGGTAGGACCTTTCACTATCGCTCATAGAAATTCTCGTGTTCTAAGTATTAAAAAATATTTAGATTACCATATGTAAAGAATTAAACCAAATATATCTTCTGAATAAATATCTAATTTATTTTGAACAAAAAATATTTTTTTTAAAATATAAATAGTAAACACGCAGACCTTTGTCATCAAGAACTACGACCTGATTGGCAGGAATATCAGTTCAGAAGATTAGTGGCCGAATAATATCATAGTCATGAAATGTATAATCGTAAAAACCACCTGGAATTGTTCCAGCTTATCCAGGTCTATACCAACCCTCTTACACGGAGATGTGAACATTAATATACAAATATTTATACCAGGTAATTAATTACAAACATACCCACATGTGTATAAAAGTGGAAATATTTCTACTCGAAGAGGCGCTCTTACTTTCGTATCTCCTAAGGTAGTATCTTATTTGTTTTATTCTTAGGAAAAGTTCTCAAATAATTACGTAATATCTGAATTTGCATGTAACGAGTACCAATATAATATCGTACTTTGCACTGGCAAGCAATCCTGCCTTTAGGTATCTCAACGTTATGTAAAATAAAACTACTGAAGTCAAACCCGAATATGTTGAGAATGAATGCTAACAAGTTAACCTTCGCCATTTATCGTTTTACGCCACCTTTCTGCATAAAAATATCTTTGCCTTCAAACATATGAATACATAATAGTAGAATGAATTTTTTCTCAGACCAAAAGATAAACCCTATTTGAACGTTTTGCTCTCGAACTAACTGACGTGAACAATGATTTATCTGACATATTCCTTTTGAAGGCTGTCACAGGCCTTGAAGATTGCACCACATGAATTCGACGTGACATAGATCAAGTTTTCTCGATTATTTAACTGCTTGTATCACTAGTAGCGCTTCTTCATAATACATAGCGTGAGATTAATAAAAAAAAAAATAATAATGCAGGTACCGTCGATGACAAAACAGCTCTTCGAATCGATACGTAAATTATATTATGTTTTTGCAAAAAAAAAAAAAAAGTCAGCTAGAATTTCTGCTGATTGTTTCGGGAGATAACCTATTATGTGGCATTTAGACTTAAGCGATCTCTTGCTTTGTCACGCAAGGTACTATGTGACAAAGGTCTAAGCGATCTCTCAATTTGTCGGGAAAGTAACCATGGTACTCGGGGCTTGGATATCTCTTACTTTGGCTGGGAAGTAACCATGGTACTCGGGCCTTGGATATCTCTTACTTTGGCTGGGAAGTAACCATGGTACACGTGGCTTGGAGATCTCTTGCTTTGGCTGGGAAGTAACCATGGTACACGTGGCTTGGAGATCTCTTGCTTTAGCTGGGAAGTAACCATGGTACACGTGGCTTGGAGATCTCTTGCTTTAGCTGGGAAGTAACCGTGGTACACGTGGCTTGGAGATCTCTTGCTTTGGCTGGGAAGTAACCATGGTATTCGGGGTTCGGAGATCTCTTGCTTTGGCTGGGAAGTAACCATGGTACTTTGGGTTTGGATATCTCTTACTTTGGCTGGGAAGTAACCATGGTACACGTGGCTTGGAGATCTCTTGCTTTGGCTGGGAAGTAACCATGGTATTCAGGGTTCGGAGATCTCTTGCTTTGGCTGGGAAGTAACCATGGTATTCAGGGTTCGGAGATCTCTTGCTTTGGCTGTAAAGGGGGACTGTGATAAAGGCCAGGCGATCTTTTCCTTTGGCAATGAAAGGAATATGTGACAAAGGGCAAGTTGTTCTCACACTTTGACATAGAAGGGACTATGCGACAAAGGGCTAGATCATCTCACACTTTGACAAAGAAAGAACTAACCAATATATCATTTTGGCAGAGAAGGGGCAATGTGTCACGGGGCTAGGAGATATCTTGTTTGGCAGGCAACGGATTACGGGAATATAAGATGAACATATTAACAAAAATAAACCGAGGAGAGCTAATGCTAGATTCTTGAATTATCAACATTAAAGTGATGATTATTTGAAAGACCAGTACTCTTCATTTCCAGTAAAGAATATTTACCTTTACAAGGAGTCACACATAGATGGTTTGAGGTTTAAATAAATGGTCTAAACTAGATTAAAAAAACTCTATTTTGAATTTAGATTCAGATACATAATATATACGTTTAGTCAACAAAGTTTTGAATAATATCATATGCATTTTTCTATAATAATATATTATAATTACCTAACCAAGATCTATTAAAAAATTTGTTTTTCAAATATTCTCAAAAAGTATATTTACTGATCATCCATATCATTCAATTAGTTCGGATTTTACTGTAATCAAAGAAATCGCAATAACATTTCGTTGTCACCTTCAAATAAATTCGCAGTTTATACCTTCCTAGTCACCCTATGATTGTTGATTTACTGTTGACCTACAATGCGGTACAGTGTGTGTAAAAGGTTTAATATGCGATAAATTTAAAGTGTACGTCAATCTCCTCCTCCTCCTCCCCCTCCCCCTCGTGAATGGCATTGACCTCCGAGCTAAAAGAGCGAGGGCAGTTTTACGATCTCTAGTCTCGGAGACCCGACTGCATTAAGCAGATACATCCCTGCATCTCATCACAGAACATCTCATACGTGTGCTTAAGACGTGTTTGTTTATTGGTACAGCACAATTTTCATAGGAAGGCCTTTTATCTGACAGATCTAACTTTTCGTATTTATACAACAGGCCATGCTATATTCAGCTGTCAATTTCATCAATACTTTTATAATAATAAAAGGAAGTGTTTGTCTATGTGTTGTGTGTGTGTGTGTGTGTGTGTTGTGTGTTGTGTGTGTGTGTGCGATGCCCAGCCAAATCTACGGCACGCAGAGATCTGACATTTTTAACACAGATGGACGGAAGGGGGTTCGAATGCACCTCGAAGCATGATTTTTAAAATTTTAACTAGTTTTTTAAATAGGTTTAGAATAACGTTACAGAGATAACTAGATGTTCACGGGCAACGCCGTGTGGGATTGCTAGTATAAAATAATATCACTAATCAGAATGTGAGTCCGACACCTTAGCTCTGTCGGTAGCGTGTCTGCCTACTGAGCCAAGACAGATTTATCTGATTACCAAACCCTTCCTTCACCTTTGACAAGACGTGTATTAATCACAACTTGTGAATGTGGGAATGCCAGGCCTCCACCGTGGTTCGGATCCCACGTTAAACTGTAGGTCTCCTATCTCATCTCACAATCACCCTACCATTACACATTAGCGTAAGTGCGTATAACCCGAACGGGTAGTAAGAGCGGTGCTAATAATAATAATACTGAGCTAAGGGTGCCGGGTTAGATTTCTGGCATGGCCGATTAATTTATCATGGGTGAAATGTGGGTTACCCTTTCACAGTATCGAATTAACGGCTGGGGACTGGATGTTGTGCCTTCCTAGTCTTAAGATAGATTATAAGGCATGAGTACGACAGGCCTAGCAAGCCGGTAGTGGAAAATATATGACTTGAATAAAAAACTGCCCCAGGCTGTAAACAGTAATGGATGTAAATGTAAATCAGTATGTGTAGTTTCGGGGTGGCATACAGTGTGGGGCCCCTCATGGATCCACGTAGATGAATCATAACCTGTCTGAGGGAGGGTAAAACTGTTTAGTTTTACACAAATGTAATAACAGAAAAGTAAAAGATAGTAGGCTAAATAAATACTTAATCAAAAACAGCCCGCTTCGGTGGCCACGTGGTCTAACGCGCCACTCTAGTGTTGGACTAGACTGCTTAAGACGGGGATATCGGGGTTCAATCCTGGTCGGATGCACTGAGGATGGTTTTACCCTCTCCCTACATGCAAATGCGGGTGCACTTATTCTAAATTAAACCTTACCAATCCCTAACACATTAACGTAATTAGTACATATGTGTATAAACTGAACAGTTAGTAAGACGTGGTGATAAAAAAAAAGATGTAATGATTAAAAAAAAGAAAAGAAAATCGTATTCATTCAGTTAGCCCGGATGGGTGTCAAAACATTTAGTACTTAAAATGGTGGATTTTACATATATCTCTTTACCTTGAGCGTCATAACTTGTAATTAAGAATACCTTTCTCTTGATACTTTGGTTCTAAGTTATATCGGATCTTAAAGGTAACTAATAAGAGATCCCAACGCCTTTGGTAGCTAGCTGTATGTAGAACGACGACTTCAGTTCCTGATATGAAAGTCGAACAGTCCAACCCCGAACCAAATACTCGAGAGCTGTATTTTATCTGTGTACGATCTGCGCTCGTGACAGTATTTAGTTACGAGATTAACTAACATTTAATTTTAATAACTCGGGTCTCCGATCACTTTTATTAGTCTTGTTTCCTCGGTGAGAAATAGTACTTAGTCATTGTATTAAAGGGTGAATAAAAACACCTGCATTGCTGTCGATCAGGTTTAAAACCCGCCTTTTGAGTTGGAGTCAGATACACTACCTTTCAACCAACCTTTTTAAAAACATGAAGGAATACCTTTTGAAAAGGTTTCTTTTTGTTGACTCATAAGTCATAGCTTATACACCAAGTATGTGCCCAAAAGTTTTAAATTTTGAAAATATGCACAGGGGAAGATATGATTTCAGAAAATGACAATTTCTTTCAATAAAGAATTTTTGTGTTATACCAAACCAATTTAAAAAATAAATAAAACGGTTACTTATAAGTTTACAATATAAAATCGAACACACTTTTAAAACTGTCTCGGTGGCCGCATGGTTAAGTCATCACACTTGCAATAGATTAGACTACCGATGACAGAGAGATCGGGGTTCGAAATCTGGTAGGATTTACTGAGAGTGGTGTTTTATCTAAATGACTTTCCACACTCCCTCCACGCAAATGCGGGTAAACTTTATCTAAATTCAACCTTCTTCATCAGTAAATTCTTTCGCGTAATTAGTACATATGAGTATAGTCTGAACAGGTAACTAAAAGATGGTCCTTAAAAAACAATACAAAAATATATTTTTAATATGGAAGCCCCAATCTATATATAAAATTTACGTTAGTTTGTGGATGTATGGATGATATTAAAACATGGTTCCCGATGTCATAAGAAGGTTTCTGAGTTCTCTAAAAAAGGGTCTTTGGATGTAGATTTGCACAAACGTCAAAGACTTCTGAACTTACGTTGGTTTCACTACAGGCCCAGTGATTTGAATAAGCAGGAAAGTTGAACTATTTCGTCTGGGTATGACTCATTATTTTATTAGTGAGAAGATGTCACATATATATATATATATATATATAATATAAATATATATATATACATATATATAAGCGTACCAATCCAAAGATCCCGGGTTCGATGACCATGTCCAGGTGTCATTTTTTCAATTTAAACAATATGATAATTAGATGCGGCTATAATCTAACTAACAATATTATAATAACTTTGCTATTTAATCCAACAAACATATATGTTACACACCGAAAACACAAATGCGTACTAGAGCCGAATAAATAATAATACTTAGCACCACGTCTTACAAACTACTCGGGTTATACGCTTAAGTACTAATTACGCTAATGGGTTAGGAATTGGGAAGGTTGAATATATAGGAAGTGAACCCGCGCTTGCATGGAGGGAGAGTGGAAAGCCATTTAGTAAAAAAAAAAACTCCAGTTCACCCGAGCGAGATTTGATCTCCCCGTCCTCGGCACTATAACTCAACATGAAATCAGCGCGTTAGCTAACTACACCACCGAGGCGGGTAATCCAAATAAAAAAATTACAAAGAAAACATTTGTATTTATGATAAATGTTGAAAATTATTATTCACAAAGGGATGTCTCGGTGATTTATATAAGCGAGAAGTGTATCAAAATGAATACATTCGAATCATCCTGATTTGACTACATAAATGATAAAGTCCCAACACATAACTTATTAGTAATAAATGTTATGGTTTCTTTAAATAGTGGATCACATAACATCTAAGCTAAACATTTTCTCTTTGATTTTTAAAAGGTACTAACGTGCACTTTCTTAACCGAATGATTATATCATTACACGACTTATAAACTAACTTAAATCTAGAGGAGGCACAAACATCAAGCCATCATCACTGTGAAAAGTGAAAAACATATTTTTATCAATTATTCATTTTACAGCTATTCCAGAAATCGAAACCGGCACCCTTAGCTCAGAATGCAGAAACGCTAGCAACTGGGCTAAGGTGTCGGACTTTTTAACAACTATTCAAAAATATTTTTTTGATATTACGAAAGTGTTTTGGCGTGAATTTGATTAATGATTGATTACTTCTGAGCAAATCTGATACAAATGTTATTCGCAAAAAAACACCTAACGTTAGCGGGTATACTTGTGCAAAAAAGCAAAAAATTCATTACCTTAAGGAATTCTTGAGTTTAGATTAATACCTTGTTGAGAAACATCGTGTTTTCGCTTGAAACTAATTAAAGTTGTGTTAGGCACGTAAATTGCCGTCAATGTATTTACAACTGATGTACACACATTTTTGCGCAAAAGACGGCATAATTCTTGATCAACTTGACTTTGTAATTTATTATAGAAAATGCACTACATTAAAAATACTCCATGGAATTGTTGAGAAACAAATCACACGAATGAATCAATTTAATTTGAGATAAAAGCTAATGAGATAAATTTGATTAACTCATTTAGTTAGTTTTTTTAGTTGTGTTTTATTCTTACTAAACGCATTATTGCTAATTTTGCCAATAAAATGAGCTCAAATGCGAACATTTATATGATCCCAAGGTAATTTTTTTTCCACTTTTATCATAATAAGGAATCTTTTACTTTTCAAGTAAGACCAATAATTTCAAAACATAATTGTGACATTTTTTGGCAATCGGTTAAGCAAATAAATAGTACGGAAATCTGCACGGACTTTCTTGCTCTATTGTTTAAAAATGGAGATAAATTGAAACCTAATAATATACACTAACAAACTTAAGCATAAATAGCACTATACTTATGTAAAACATTTTTTGAGTCCCGGTTTTAAATTTTATTTTTAAAGAATTAATGTCCTTATTTGTAGTTTGGACCAATAAAAAATATCGATATTGGATTCACAATGGTCAACACTTCGTATTAAAATTTCTATTTCCGGTTAAATTTTCAACATTTTATTGGGTGTTGCACATCTTCAGGTCATCGCATAGCTATTAAATTCCTATTTATAAATTTTGACCAATAAAAAATGTAGATATTGACTATTGAGTCTAAAATGGATATAGATCATTGTTGTACAAACATTTATCCTAAAAGTTTTAAGGACTAGGAAAGACTTATATTTAATTCTCTATGGCATTGGAGAATTATTGCGTTAAAACTTAAGTAGTATCTCTTTACAACTAAAGCTCACAAAATTGTATTAATATATTTACGAATATCTCAGAAACTGTTAGTTTTATAAAAAATCTAGTTCAATTAAATTTGTTTATTTTTAATAGTACTATAATTTTGCTGTGATACATTATTTATTATCTCAAATAGTTGCGGAGATACGAAAATTTCCGCTTCTGTAAAGTACCCTAAAATAATTTTCATGAGAGAATTAAAAGGAGCCTTTTATTTATAATCTTAATCAACTCCTAGATACGAATTTTAATCAAAATTTTATAGTCGATTTTGAGAAAATAATTTTTTTCTCTTTTCGCTTTTTATTAATCTACTTTTAATTTTAGGGTTAAACAGACACACATTCAGACGGCATTGCAAAAACCACTTTTTAGGGTTCGGGGGTAGTGAGACGTCGACATCCATCAACATTTCGGGCTAGCTTTTTTATTACGGTCGCAATACTTTACCTTTAGTGTTCGAAAGTTAAAACGTATATATAATTTGCGTATAGTTTGAAGGTTATTGGTTTTATAAAAAATTTGTTTCGAATAAAATATTTGTATTATAAATAAATCTACATATTTGCAATTATTAGTAATTTCATATCTTAAATAGTTTCGGAGTTATGATAAAAAAAAAAGAGAATTTAAACTTCAGTCATTTTGAGTATTAGAATCGCCATTTAGTTTTTAATATTTATAAATGTTTGGAAATGAAATTTAATCAAAAACATTAGAGCCGATTTTGAGAAAATCAATTTTTACTCTTTTTTCCCTTCAGTAAACAACCCTTAACTATATGGTTAGATATCCAATTCCAAAAACCCTCGGGCCAACCCTATGAAAACCCTAGATACCAGGTTTTAGCCCGATCGGTAGAATAATTTAGGCTCTAGTTGGAGGTACAGACAGATAGAAATACAAAAACTTTTTTTTTTGGAGGGCCATAAAACGTCGAGATTCATCAAAATCTATTTGTAAGATAGCGAGAAAGTAAAAATGTAATTATTCGTCAAGTTATACATTTGTTTCATAATATTTGGAGTTATATGAGCTATTCTCCTTGGGATTCCCCCCCCCCCTCATTTTAAATGTATATATATATATATATTGTGTGTTGTGTGTGTGTGTGTGTGTGTGTATGACTGTTTTGTATAGATGTAGCTCATATGAGTTGTATAAATCGTAGTTTCTACATAAAAAGAAACAAAAGTATGCACTTTTGGTTTTGTCGAGTATTTGAAATATCTTGTTTCATTAGTTAGGAATAGTGTTCTTATTATACTTAGGTATGGTGTTGATTTGTTGTGCCTAATTTAGCCCCTCTTCTGAGCTATATTCATATAAACATTAATGGGTTAGGGACAAAGTCAGTTACGAATAGATTAGAGGAAATTTACTCAAATTTCTGTTGAAGGAAATTGAAAACCAATTTATGAAAAATCATCTCGTCGGGATTCAAACCCTGACCTTCCCGTCACCTGCTAAACCAACCAGACGAGGTTACCGCTTTTAGTAAGCGTGCTCACCGATACGGGTTTAACAGTTAGTTTCAGTAAATTCAATAAAACCCACTTCGGTGGCCGTGTGGCTTAAGGCACTACCCTCGCAATAGACTAGACTGCCGATTGCGGGGAGAACGTGGTTCGATCTCGGTTGGGTGTATTGAAGTCCCCCCCCCCCCCCCCAGATGTATCTCTCTCTCTCTCCTACATACAAATGCGGGTACATTTCTTTTAGATTCAGCTTCTTTATACCTGATACATTAGTGTAATTAGTGCATAAGCGTATAGCCCAAATGGGTAGTAAAACTCGGTGCTATATAATACAAATTTTGAGCCTCAGCTATTTAATCTTAATACTTTGATTAGGTAAGTGATTCACTTTTACAATATCCTACCCTGTTGTGTGTATTTTAAGAATTATTATTATTATCACCGCGTCTTACTACCCGTTCGGTTTATACGCACTTACACTAATGTGTAATGGTAGGGTTATTGTGAGATGAAATGGAGGACCTACAGTTTAACGTGGGATCCGAACCACGGTGGAGGCCTGGCATTCCCCACATTCACAAGATGTCTTGTCAGAGGTGAAGGAAGTGTTTGGCAATCAGATAAATCTGTGCCGGGACCAAGGATTGAACCCTGGACCCCAACACAAAGTCCGACACCTTACCCCTAGACCACCAGGTCACCCGTTAAGATAATTAAACTCTGTGTTTGTACTGGAAAAATATTTGAATTCTTTTGACCAAAAAATATTTTTCTATTAAACTGTAAAAACAGTGACCTTAACTTGCGTTTTATACTCTCCCACCTTAAACTATAACTGAACGAAACATAAAATATATCTCCCAGATAGCAAATATAGGGGTTAAACTTATAGCCTATGTTAGTTCGTATGTAATTTACAATTCAAGTTGATATGTAGGGCACGTGTGTGAATGGAAAGTAAGGGAAAATATGAAAGTATCTTCGTGTTCAATATTCAAATAAAAACTGAAGTGTGTTGGTTGAGATATTATTTCTAATCCTGTAAGTAATCCAATTCCCCCTCCCCGCTCCAAAAATTATGCGGCCTTTGCGCTAAGTATGGCCTCCGTTTAACTCTGATTAGCATTGTTCAAGTCATGATGATTAATAATGTATTAATGCCATTGCTTCACGGGTGTCGGTATTTCAGTGGCTATTCAACGAATTAGTCAACAACTCTATCTGGAAAACGAATGCGTGATCACACGTATGACTGTGTCTAATCTTGTGTGTAAGTGAAAGATTCCACGTCACCATATATATAAAATAGGATGTGTATTTGTGTGTGTCTGTAGAGGTAAGAAAGAATTATAAAACAATAATCATAGATATTTGAAACTTGACACGTGTATTTAGGGAATCTAAAGATGTGCACTTTAGGCGTGTTTAAAAAAAAAATCTTCATATTTTGTGTGACTTATTTTAAACCATGTGGGCAACGGTTATTCTTTAGTAATGCAATTTACTACCCAACATAATATAATATTCATTTGTTTTCTATACAACTTGATCACACAAAAAAAAAACAACTTCAAATGCAAAGAGAGATTATAGGACATAAAATTTTAGATCCAAAGATATATTAGATTTTCTTTTTGGTTTGTTGTTTCGTATTTTTCAAAATAATAGATAAAATCTTTTTTAAATTTAATATTACACTGTTAATGTGTGTATTCAGAAACAATGATGGCTTCTCCCTTTAAAAGGCAGCTGATTCACAGCTTAACGTCAAAGTCCGCATGACCCCAAGTAATTCTATTACCAAGAAACTTAGATGGAACAGCCCTATTACTCCATTATGTGCACCTTGGGACTATTTCTTTTTCACTCAACAAATCGAACATATTTATTTTTATACTTACACACACTTCGAACCTCACGCCTAAGAGCACATAAACATATGTATTTATGGGAAGTCAAGAGACACAGAAAGATGGAATTGGCCTTGACCAACTTACTAAGGGTAACGTCAGGTTATGCACTTCGGGCGTTTTTTTTATTTACTTTTTCATATGCACACACTTTATTCCTCAGCAAGCTTTATCATAGGTGTGGGTAGCAGCTTCAAAATCTATAAATCTAGAAAGATCAAAACTTTGAATAATGAAACCTAATGTTATGCAACTCAAGCTAAGTTTTTATTCTTATTAACGCCTTTGCCCAATACCTATTAGTGTAGGTCATTAATAACTCGCTAAGAAATATATAGCTCACGAAAACGATAACAGAATGCTATAAATATGATATATTTATTACAATTTTGTTTCTTAACCAAACAATTCATTTTTTTAGAGCCCTCTATTTTCTTATTAATAATATATTACGTAACTAAATGACATTTTTCTCCCAATCAAAATGGTTGACATGCCATCAATTATGATTAATGTGCTTTATATTGTAGCAGATTAATTTCATTTCAAAAATTTAAAAATAATAAGACTACAAAGAAATACAAAATCATTTACGGTGTACAGCAACGGATTTAAAATAGATTAACTCATCTTCCTCTTGATTTTTAAAATTAATTCAACTCTATAAATGTTCAATGGATATAAATAATCATTTATGGTGGATTGGAACCGTTCCCTTGATATTGATTTTTCAATCATACTTGAATGTTTAAAAATATTCCTAAGTTAGTCATACAAAATTTGAATACAAACTTTTGTTTTAAAACTTCCTTGAGAGCCCAGTTACGTTAAGCTATTTGAAGTAATATATCAAGAAATCCTTTTGAATATTAAATAGAATTTAGGATTATAATATTTGTGTCATATATATTCTTTTGACTGAAAAAAAGTTTCATTTCGTTTGTAAATCTTAAGTAAAGATCTGATGAGATACTATTCATGATAAAAGAGGTCACGTTTAATTTGGTTTTCAAATTAAATGTCGTTTTTCCTCCTTCAATAGAATAGGAAAAATCTTCATTTTAAAAAAAAAGGTTGGGTATATTAGATGATTATGATCCTTTGTGATAAAAATTGTATTTTTTCTCTGTCCTATTCGTTTTTATTTTTGTTCAGTTGAGTCACCTCATTCTCCTCACTAATCTGATGTTGTCGAAATAACTACAAAGTTGAACTTGATATGTGTACACTCAAACAAAATAATTATATTCTTTCAATCTAATTACGGTAGACATGCATAGTTTATATTAGACTATACCCGCCTCGGTGGCGTAGTTGGCTAACGCGCTTTTCGTGTTAAGCTCGACTGTTGAGGACGGGGAGATCGAGGTTCGAATCTCGGTGGGTGAACTGGGGGTGTGGAGTTCCTAAATGGTCTTCCACTCTCCTCCACGCAAATGCGGGTTCACTTCCTCTAATTCAACCTTCCCAATTCCTAATCCATTAGCGTAATTAGTACTTAAAGCGTATAACCCGAACGGGTAGTAATGACGCGGTGCTAAATATACTATTATATTAGACTATGATTGAACATAACTATTGCGATATATGATTGTCTATTAAGCATTCTCTAATTCATCTCTTGAATTTAAAACGATATCATGGCTTTTTCCATATTCAAAGGTAGACTCTAAGAACAATACTGCCACTAAAAAAAATTATACTTATCCAAAATTATAATATTGTAATATTTATATGAATATAATGGTTATATAGTAACAAAAAATTTTAATTTTAGTCACAATGTCTCACTACCCGTTCGTTTTACGTGCATATACGTTAATTAGGCTGATGAAGTAGATAGGAGAAAGATATAATTGAGAGGAAATGTACCCGCATGCATGTTCTTTAAGAGGATTGTATCGTAGAGCACTGAAATGCATTACAGACGTCTAGAAATCCCGCATTGTTTATTAAGTTGTTACCCGCTTCGTTGGCCGCATGGTCTAAGGCGCTACTCTCGCAATAAACTAGACTGACAATGACGGGGAGATCATGATTCGATCCCGGTCTGGTTTACTGAGCGTGGTTGTTCCCAAATGGTTTTATACTCTCCCTCCATGCAAATGTGAATACACTTCCTTTAAATTCAACTTTCTAATCTCTAATAATTTAGAGTAATATTAGTAGCCTACATACGCGTAGGCCTATAACTCAAATTAATAGTAGGATGCAGTGCTCGGGAAAAAAGAAGCTGATATTTGTAAATATTGTTTTTCAATAAAATGTAGGAAAAAACTACCACCAGGTTTCTGAAGAGTTGAAAAGTTTAAATTTTGATTTTAAAGTTTAAAAAACTAAATTTAACGAAGATTTACATGAAAATTTGCACTTCTGAGATTAAAGCAAAAGATTAGAAAACTAGATCTAGCTTCCCTCTATCAAATAAAGTCATAAATAGATTGGTTCACAGCAGAACATTTTAAGATAATATGGGATCCTTTTATAGAGTTTTAAGTCGTAACATATTTTTTTATAAAACAATTTTAAAATTAAAATTAAAATGTTGTAAATGGTCAGAACTTTCACCTACATTTTGTTAAAAAAAAAATATTAGAAAATATCAAACCACTTCATAGATGATCCGAGATCTTAAACGTCTACAACGATTTTCACTGCACTACCATATAGCCCTCTTAAATATAATATTTGTTACGTTTTGGGGAGCGTGAAGGGAAATAAAGTCCAAAAAAAAGAGGGTTTAATTTAAAACTCGACTTGTGAATGGGTTGTCACTATCTTGGTCGACTGTACACGTGTGTAAGTATCCGGGGACAATAAGATGTGCAAAGTCACTCGGTCACAGATTAAAAGCACCCGGCTCAGCCCGCTCTGAGACATGGGAGGTCCCCCTCCCCTCCGGATCGAGCGTGTTGTTGACCCAGTTCCTGGCAGCACGCCCTTCCAGAACAGTGGACCATCTCGACTGACATCACCAGGACAGGGAAGTGAGCTTGGACAGATGTCAAAGAGAGATCGACCATGTCAATAGTGAGACCAGGTGCTTCATCAGTCATGTCTACATGGATGTCTGGAGGCGTTGCCCCACCAGTACGGCAACCTAGAACCTTTGTCAGCCTTCATCCCTTTCCCATTGGCTGGCTTTTGATTGACGTACCTTCAAGCTGCTTAGGTAGACTCCATTTAACCTGAACGGTAGTAGTCTAATCTCGACAGATTGCCTTATTGCCTTATCGTATAAGCTAGACCATAGTAGAATTAAGCGAGGTCAGCTTACTGCCTTTTAAACTGAAGGTATATCTACGAGAATAAGATCATCGGCTTTGCCCGAACTCTTATACCAAAAGGTTGTTTTGGAAATGTATCTTCCTCGCGAAACGGGATTTATATCCTGCCTTGGGGCGAATTATGAAGCATTTAATCTTAACTACACTTCTTACCCAAACATAGTAAGTTCTCAATAGTTTATTATTATTATTATTATTATTATTATTATTATTATTATTATTATTATTATTTATTATTATTATTATTATTATTAGCACCGCGTGTTACTACCCGTTTGGGTTGTACGCACTTACGCTAATAGGGTGATTGTGAGATGAAATGGAGAACTACAGTTTAACGTGGGATCCGAACCACGGTGGAGGCCTGGAATTCCACACATTCACAAGTTGTGATTAATACACGTCTTGTCAGAGGTGAAGTAAAGGTTTGGTAACCAGATAAATCTGTGCCGGTACCCAGGATTGAACCCCGGACCCCCAACACAGAAGTCCGACACTTGACCCCTAGACCACCAGGTCACTGACTTCTCAATAGTCATTGTTTCAAAATAAACACGCAAAAAAATAACCCTGCCTATACCAACTCTCGGCACCAACGGACTAGCCTGAAAGATGTAGATGTTTTCTTTTACAATATCAAGAATTCGTCAATCTCATTCATGTTTTGGTTGAATTTCTAGTATAATCGAATTATTTCAGAAGTATCTTACACAAACATACATTCTAAATATATAATATACCCCTATGAGATATCTTTTGCTTCAATTATTATCGAATTTAATATTGCGTGACATTAAATAAACATTATATGAATCTAACATAAAGTATTGTTCAGTTTGATAAAAAAATGTGATGATTGATATTTAAATTTAATAATAATTATAAGGTATGTCACGCAGCTTTAATAAATACCTCCTTATTAACTCGTATAAAATTAGTGATAACAAAAATTTGATCAAAAGAGGTTAACAATCAAGGCAGCGGCTAGAAAATCGATCATGTACCGTAAACATTCCAGCAGAAGGAGAGAAAGAGAAAAAAAAGGGAAGACAAAGAGAGCAAACGAGAGTTGGCAACATTGTATCGCCTCGAGTTCATTGTAGGACCATCTTGTAAGGTATATTCTGCAGAATCATCAAATTTAAAGAACAGATCACATTCTCTAAACCACTTGATTTTTTTTTTGTTCTCCGTCTTTTACCCATCCTTTTTTTTTGTTTAACTTCTCTATTCTTATTATCGGTATTCCGTTTTCACTCGACCTAATAGAGAGCAGGTTAGGCAATTTTTTTTTTCGTCGGGCTTTCCTCGAGAGGTTGACCCCAAAATGAGTCGCACACTTTCAGAGTAAAATGGTGTAGGCTCAAGGTCAGACGACTTTCCGCGGTTTGGACGAGCGGAATACCAATTATTGTAAAGAGATACAGTAAATTCGGTAGTAGAAAAAGTAATAATAGTAATTAGGTTAAGAGTATCAGAGATAGCAGTATTTCCCCAAACTATGGTACATGTTCTCAGAAGGGTACACGGGGTATTTCAAGTTATTCGCGTCTTAAAATATTTTCCCATAAACAGATTTTCATAAAATGTCATGAACTTTTATTAGTCATTAGTTCATTTGTTTAACTTTTTAAAATTTGGAATGAGCGTGTATACTTTACACGATAGCAAGTATTTTTTTATGAAAAAAATAAATGAAAGGGGTACTTACATTATTTATATAATTGATATCCAACTTTTTTGTTCACGTACCACCAGATAAAATAATTTCTCTTGAACTGTGTACCCCTAAAGATGTGGGTTCATTATACAAATTCTATAATCTACATTCCTTCACCTCTGACAAGACATCTTGTGAATGTGGGGAATGCCAGGCCGCCACCGTGGTTCGGATTCCACGTTAAACTGTAGGTCCTTCATTTCATTTCACAATCACACTACTATTACACATTAGCGTAAGTGCGTATAACCCGAACGGGTAGTAAGACGCGGTGCTAATAATAATAATATAATCTACATTTAGGAGAGAACAAAAAGAAAAATGGCTGTCTCAGATCACGTGTCTTTACGTTCTGGTTTCTTGTGGTCAACTCTAAATCTGGCCCTGACTCCCCGTCTTTAACATAAAATAATATACAGTAGCTCCATGGCTTCTTTGGGGCTGACTGACAGCTGACTTCTGACAGTTAACATTTAGGTATGTACCTAAATGTTGACTGTCAGAAGTTAGAGCTGCTAAACACATGTTTTTGTAGATCATATGGTTCGACGTAGGGATACATAATTTGGTCTGGTAATTTTTCAAAACCATCAGCTCTCAGCTGTCAGTCAGCACCAAAGAAGCCACGGGGATACTGTATATATTATTATTTGTATACTTTTTAATTTCACGTATCCCCGTGGCTAAAGGATCCCCAGGTTGAATATCACTGTTTCGATCATCTCTCCGAATATCGACACCGAGTTAAAGAGAACATTCATTTCAATGTGAGCCATTACGATGATCCAAAATAAGGTGTTTTTTTCATGGCTGTGATTATTGCTGCCCGTTTGGGGCGACTCACACCATCAAATCAAAGGATATAGGTGGACACTATAGTGTACAAATAGTAACAAAAAGTCAAATATTAATAATATTTAGCACCGCGTCTTACTACCCGTTCGGGTTATACGCTTTATGTACTAATTACGCTAATGGATTAGGAATGGGCAAGGTTGAATTAGAGGAAGTGAACCCGCATTTGCGAGGAGGAAGAGTGGAAAACCATTTAGGAAAAACCACCCCCAGTTCACCCGACCGAGATTCGAACCTCAATCTCCCCGTCCTCAGCAGTCGAGCTCTACACGACAGGCGCGTTAGCCAACAACGCCACCGAGGCGGGTTCAAATATTAATAACATTCTATACTCGCTTCGGTGGCCGCATGGTCTGAGGTGCTACTCTTGCATTAGACTAGAATGCCAATGACGGGGAGATCGAGGTTCGAATCTAAGTCAGGATGTACTGAAAAATATACTGAAAATAGTTGTTTCCCACTCTCTCTCCACGCAAATGTGGATGCACTTAATATAAATATAACCGTCCTTCTCTGTAACACAATAGCGTATAACCGAACGGGTAGTAAAATGCGGCGCTGTTAAACAAAACTTAAATATTCTTTTCTTTATAAAAACTCTTTCTTAAAACACAAATAAGTCCTAAAATATTTTTTTTTACATCAACACAGAGAGTCACGTGGCATAAGGCAGCCTGTTCGCAATATGGTAGATTGCGAATGACAGACAGTGGTTGTGGTTCAAATCTCGTCTTGGCGAACAAGGTGTTGCTTTCACCCATATGATGTATCGCTGTGATTTTCTCATCCCATCTCCAAACTAATCCGTCTGTACATCCTCTAAACTACCCTTGATCCCTTTCCACTGATTTTTGACTGACATTCCTTCTAGCTGCTTAGGTAGACTCCATTTAACCTGAAAGGTAGCAGTCTTATCTCGACAGATTACCTTATTGCCTTATCATATAAGCTATACCATAGTAAGTCAGAACTAAGCGATATCAGCTTACTGCCTTTTAAACTGAAGGTACATATACGAGTATAAGATCATCGGCTATGTCCGAACTCTTATACCGAAAGGGTGTTTTGAGAATGTATCTTCCTCGCGAAACGGGATTTATATCCTGCCTTGAGGCAAATGATGAAGCATTTAATCTTAATTACACTTCTTATCCAAACGTAATAAATTCTCAATAGTCATTGTTTCAAAATAAACACACAAAGAAAACAACAACCCTGCCTATATCAACTCTCGGCACCTAAGGACCTATATGGGAGGTGTAGATGTTTCCTTTGACAATTATTTAGATTAGTCAGTGTTTTATTTATCATTTTATAGCACCGCCTCTTATTAATCGTTCGGGTTATTCGCACTTACTAACTACGAAAATAGGGAAGGGATGGGGAATGTTGAATTTAGAAGAAGTGGACCTGCAATAGTGGGGAGGGAGAGTTAGCAACACTTAGTAAAAAGCATTCTCAGTTAACCCAACTGGGACTATCTCCTCGTCATCAGCAGTCCAATTTATTGCCAGAGTGACGTCTTAGACCATTCAATCACCAAAGCAGGTGAGTGTAAAAATAACTGTCTTGGTGGCGTAGTTAGCTAACGCGCTAGTCTCATGTTTAGCTAGACTACCGATGACAGAGAGAGGTTCAAATCTCCCTAGGGTGAACTTTTTTTTTTACTGAATGGTTTTCCACTCTCCCTCCACGCCAATATGGGTTCACTTCCTCTAAATTCATCCTTCCCAATTCCTAACCCATAAGTGCAATTAGTACTTAAGCGTATAACCCGAACGTGTAGTAAGACACGGGGCTAAAAAAAAAGTGAAAGTGTCTGGAAATTAATATCTATTCCACTTTTTGTTTTTGTCCTAGTGTGAAAGTTATACTACAAAAAACATTTTTTTTCAATACCAATGACTTTTAAAAGATTAAATCTAAAATAAATTATAAATTCATTTTGGTTCTATTACGATTCTTTTGGCACTTTTGTGAACCTGTTATATTCTGTTCTTCCTTTCTGCTCATTTAGATCCTGCTACGTGCGCCTGATAAGATAAGCTTTAATGTGATTTCTTCATCTGTCTACAGGCCTCAGTAAATAAAACACGTCTTAAACGCTACTTTACTCAGACCAATAACGCATTCCTTACATTTGTTCAGAGATTTGGTTCCAAGTTCAGGACCTAATGGTACAAATTAAATTGTTACGGATATACGGTAGCTGCGTGGTTTAACGCACTACTCTCGTGTTAGATTAGACTGCCAAAAACGGGGAGATCAGGGTTTGATGCCATTCGGATGGACTGAGGTTTTTCCTTAATTGTTTTTCGCTCTCCTTCCGCGCGTATTCGGGTGCATTTCCTTTCTATTAAACCTTCATAATCCCTAAACTTTTAGTGTAATTAATATATACCCAAACGGCAGTAAGATGTGGTGCTAAATATATATATTTGAATTATTATATTGTAGGCTCTGCCATAATTGTGAGTGTTAGTGTTATTACTAGGGCTTGGATTATTATTACCTAAATATAATCAAAAAGTGACCTATAAAATGATTTAAAATTTTAAAAAATTACTTAAAGTTTAAAAAAACTACCTATAAATATAAACAAAAAGTCATAATAAATGCACATCACAAAGTTAAACACGTGCTTTACAAATGTAAGCCAAAAAAAATGTTATACATGCAATGAATCCTTTAACAACTAAACTCTTGCATTCTGCTAAATGTAATATTTATAAATATATTCTTAAAATAAATAGTGGCCCCCTCCCAACTCAACCCTTTCAAACTTTGAAAAAGGTATCCATTTATGAAATATTGATAATATTAAAAAACATATTTAATCGACTCATGATTGCCTTAAAATGACTAATCTTTTTTATTAATGCCTAAAATTAACTCTAAAATGGTGAAACTAAGAAAATTTGACTTAGAATTAAAAATTTAAAAAAAAGTTACATAAAATTACCTATAAACAATACATTTCCACAACCAGGTTATCATGGACTGAGGTTATTTACTTACGAGTATTGTATGTAATGTACCAATAAAAAGATGGCGTGTTATTAAAATCCTAGCCTGGTTATTACAGTATTTGTTTAGCATCGCATCACATCTGAGCTATATCCATATTTACACTAATTTAGTAGAGATGGAGAGGTTAGAATTTTGACTATATAAAACAGAATATGCGTAGAAGAGGGGGAAATCCCTTAGAAAATACCATCTTCAAAACACCTGGTCAGAATTCAAACCCCAGCCTCCACGTAGAAAGTAAACCTTATTAGATGAGGTTGCCACCGATGCAAAGTTCTTCAAGTGCTTGAAACTTTATTTATATTTAGAGGTTTAAATATAATTGTTCGAATGTACACCCAGATAACCCTGAAAGATAGTAGAGCTATCTTACTAGCTATCTTACCTGATTACACTATGGTCTTATCTTAAAAGTTGCTCCATAGTGGAACAAAGCAAGGTAGGCTACCTTTTACACACTAAAAGATATAAAACGACAGAATATTTATTTATTTAGATCCACACGTTTTTTTTATGTTCCTTTTCATCATCGCAAACGTGCTAAAAAATTATCATGCAGAATGACACATTTTTATTTCTCATTTTACATAAATCTTAAAATTTGAAATTTACTTTACATTTTACGTTTTTATGGAGGATTTTGTGAATTTTAAGAGCCCATCTTACGAGGCAATTAATCGGGAGATTAGATAACAATATCACCCACTTTGGTGACCACATTGTCTAAGGCGCCACTCTAACAACAGACTGGATTTCCGATGACGGGGAGATCGAGGTTCTATCCCAGTTGAGTGTACTGAGGGTGGTTTTTCATAAAAGCTTTCCACTCTTCCTCCTCTTAAATGTGTGTGTATCTCCTCCACACGTTAGAGAGTAGTACCTAGGCGTTCAGCCCAAACGGGTAGTAAGACGCAAAGAAGAAGAAAAACTATATTTTCACGTTCAAACCAGAAAACATATTGTAATTGTAATGTTCTGCATTCTTCGCTTGACATCAGCGAAATTGGGATTAATATAATAATTTTTTCATTATGGTTTTTAATATTCAATGTGTTTTTTAAATACCGGTGTGTAAAAAGATTTCACTGCTCTCAATCTCGGTGTTAAAAAAATACAGAAAATAGCATAACGGTACGACAGCGGCTTTTATCTATATTACCTAATTAAGTTAGAGGTTAACCGTGGGCCTTTAAAATGATACAGAAAATAACGTGAGCTTCTTTTACTAAAATAAATAAAATATCACTTCAGGAATCTCAACAATTCTTAGATTTTAGTCATGAGTACATTGGTATTTTTTTAATCTTTTAAACTAAGTAAAAAAACTTATGTTCAAACGCTGCTATGCTCTTGACAAATATTAAATAATTAACGAGATTACTATGTGTATATAATTAAACCAGGAGTATATAAAAAGCTACCTTTTATTTATCTTGCTAACATCTTTTTACATCCTCGCACCCCTCGGGAAGAGAAAGTAATGTGATCGTCAAAAGAAATTGAATTCAAGATTTTGATGAATTTCGACGTTTCATGAACCCAATTTTCTTTTTCAATTCCTTATGTTTGTCACTGATCATAAGGTTTCTCAGACACGTTCTTGAAATTATCTTTCTAGCCTAAAGTTAAGGGTAGTTTACTTAAAGGGAAACAGATTAAATTTTTTTTTATTATATCAAAATATGCTCAAAATATATTTATTATATTTATTATCTTGGCATTGTTTAACATTACAAACAAATTTGAAATTCTGATTTTCCCATGAAAATTACTTTGAGGTTTACCTTATATAAACGTAGATTTATAATTTTGATATATCTGCAAATATTTGTGATGCTAAATAACTTATTATTGTAAAGTTGTAGAACGATTAGTTTAAAAAAAACTTTTATTTGAAATATATATTTTTATAAAACCAATAGTTTCTGAGATATAGATAAAAATATAGAATATATTTTTTAAATTGAGGTTTGTAAAATTGATTGTTTATGCTCTTTGTTTAACAGAGGTTTTCCTTATTTTTCTAAATAGGTTTCTGTAACAGTTTATATCACTCGTATCTCCTTTATGTTCTTTGGTGGAATGTTTAGGTAACAATTTTGTTATTTTATTTAACATATTTTCCGAATTTTGATTAAATATCTCCATTTTTAGGCAAAGGAATGAGAAAGTTTGTACGGTGCACTGTATCATTTAATTGTGATAAGAAACTGTAAAAACACCAACCTTAACTCGCTATCCCTTTAATCCCACCCTAACTGTCAATTTATTTTACCTTTTCCCTTACCGTGTTAAGGGGGCATATACAGTAGCTCCGTGGCTTCTTTGATGCTGACTGACAGCTCACAGCTGACTTCTGACAGTCAACATTTAGGTATATATCTAAATTTTGACTGTTAGAAGTGACAGCTGCTAAACACATGCTTTGGCAGATCATATGGTTCGGCGTAGGGATACATAATTTGATCTGGTGACTCTTCAAAGCCGTCAGCTTTGACCTGTCAGTCAGCACCAAAGAAGCCATGGGGCTACGGTAGTATGTGTTAATGGACGTAAAGGAGAGATAGGTGTGACGTCCCGAAACTAAGAGGACAAAAAAAAAGGGGGGGGGGCATCAAATAAGACAAATCGAGTGGCCAAATCTGAAATAAGATTTCAGGGCACGATACCATGAAGTGTCCAATAGCGAGACGGTCTCCAGGGTCGACTCAAGACTGCAGATGTGTTTGGGATGTAAATTGCTGCTCAACGTGAAAGGTGATGGGTGAGTCATTGGCAGGAATTAACACGACTGGACTAGAAGAGGAACAGATCTACCAATCGCGTTGTAGATATTCTGTTCTTTTTTTTTTCCATAGGCTCTGTTTTAGGGGAAGGGGGGGGGGGTCACGTAGTGCTTTGTTTTAAGGTGGGATGGAAGGAGACTCAAGAAAGGGTCAATGCTTTTGCAGTTTTTTAGGCTAAAATAAATAAACTATTGCTCCAGTTCAAAAAATAAAGTTTAATTTTCTTCAAATGTTAATATCAACAGTTCCTGAATATCTGTCATGAACATAGCGGCATTAGATGAGCTACTTTTCAAATGAAGAGAAAAAGTTGTCATTAAATTCCATGACACTCTTGACAAATGTTCAACAAATGTTGATATCACCACTTGAAGAAAATTAAACTCTTTGCTTCTACTGAAACAATATCTTATTTATTTGGCCAAAAAATGTTTTGCCATAAAAACTGCAATAACACTGAATTTTTCTCACGTCCTCTTCCATCTCACCTTAATCCACCCATGCTTTTCTACCTATCAATTCAGTTGGAAGTCCTCTACAAATGAAACTAATAAACAACATGGTTGTAGACCCCAAATTTCTTACGTATCAACATATTTGACACCAATAAAATGTTATTAGATCTACTTTCACGTATTCATACGTCAAGATATATTATCTGCAGATGTCGCTTTTGAAATACACTATCAATACTTAATATACCGGGATTTCCGGAGACGAAGATGCTGAGGTCCGAATTTTAAGTGAATGGCTAAAAGGGAAAGGGTGGCGATGATTTTATAAACTGTGATTTTATCATCACTCTCTCCAAACTAATGCGAATGCACTAACTCTAATATACCTTCTTCAATACTTAACCATAAACTAAATTAATCCGCTAATAACCTTGCTGCTTAACTCAATAGTGAAAAAAGAATACTAATAATAACTGTAGGTACTTAAGGTGAACTTTCTGAACTGATATATTTGTACCTATATAATGATAATTTAAGGTATACAAATAATAGTGTCAATAAACAAAATTTAATGTCACATTTAATGACATTTAATCGAGTATGTCAGTTTTATACCACACTCATAGAACAATTTTTCCCATCGCGTTTATGGTTGAGCAATTGCCCGCTTTTAGTTTATTCTTACAATGATTTGTCATAGTGAAGGAAGCTGGTATACGCAAACACGTTTCAATAACATATTAGATTATTTATAAAACGTAGCTACTTCTGTCACTCAACCAAACAGATAAAATGAAGTGTATGAGGTGTAGATAAAAGTAGTTCATATCTGGAAAAGTCAAGGAGTAACATCCTGAGTGGACAGATTAAAACGCACACACCTATTTCATATGTTACACCCCAATATTGAAACTGACCATTTCACTAACTGGGCAAACAATATTACAGTTCATTAACTGTACAACGCTTATACTGACCAGTTCATGAACTTAACGAGTTTTTGTCCGGTCCGTGAAATTGACAAGTGAATAAACAGGTTTGATCTTTAAGTTGATTTAACTGCTTTTTTTTTTAGAATGGAAGGTTAGGTTAGGTTATGTTGGGTTAACTTAATATAATCTCTTAAAACTAATTTCAGTTAAGCTTGTAGTTAGATTGTAAAAAATCATTCCAATTTATGAAATGGGTAGTCTCATTATTGGGGTGTATCATAATTATTCAGAATCTCCTTTTGATAGAAAGAACACTTTTATTTTTCATCCATACGTCAATTCCAGGAATACGAAACTCGGAATATACAAAAAAAAAAGTAATTTTTATCGGTTGTTCTCTATGGGTGATAAACGTGGTTTCTTACCTTACATGATGAAAATACATTCAGATTGATAGAAAAGAAGATGCTTAGGAAGATATTTGCTCCAAAAAGGGATGAGACTATTTGAAAGTGTAGGAGGTTACATAAAGATGACTTATATAAACTGTACTCAGCACAAGACTTTGTTAGGATAATCAAGTCTCGTAAATTACGGTGGGAAAAACATGCAGCGTGAATGGAAGATTCTAGAACCGTGTTCAAGATATTGACTGTCAAACCCAATGAAAAGAAACCATTGGGAATACCTAGACGCAGATGGGAGGATAACATTAGATTGGACCTGAAAGGTGTATTGAGGTGTACTGGATATAACTAGCTCAAGATAGGGATAGGGTGTAATGAGGTGGACTGGATATAACTAGCTCAAGATAGGGATAGGGTGGACTGAGGTGGACTGGATAGTACTAACTCAAGAGAGGGATAAACTGCGTACTTTTGTAAGTGCGGCAATGAGCTTTCAAGTGCTTGATGCCATAGAGTAAATTTTAAAGAATCTTTTTACATCCTCTTTGGTTAGGAGTACCTGCCTGAATAATGTCAGCCTCCCCCGTTTAGGGAATTTTTGATTACCGCGTATTCCTGCACTCTTTTAAGTTTGGGTGTACCTGTCTGGAGAATTTCAGCTTCCTAGGTCTTCTGAGTTTTAAGATAATTTTTTTGACTGGCAGAAAAACTGGTAATCACTATAGTGGAGATAATTAATTAATATAATTATAGAATTTCATTTATATCATATGGCTTCATGATATCAAAATAGCTGCCATTTCAAAGAAAGGAATAAATACACAAAAAAGCCCATACTATACAAGTTGTACGTATTATAAAATAAAACCCATAGAGGTGGATTATTAGTAATTGCAACTTCAAAATATTAATTAAGTTTTAAATTAGCACATACTATCAGCTTTTCTCAAACATATGTTTTGCATTATTAACCTCATTTTATTTTAATTATTTGAAAACTATAATTGGTTGGGACTGTGTGAATATCCACTTCAATACAAACTTAGATTAGTTTAGTATTACTTTGGTCTCAAGATACTCAAACACACACGGTTTATGTAACTTTTGTTTACTGTGGATTCCTTATTTTGTGTTCCAATTAAATTCGTGTCAATAATATCCATATGATCTACGGATTTACTCTGACCCGGTAGACCACGGTCCCAGCCATATTATCCGTCATATTAATACTAGTATTTTATTATTTTTTAATTCATTCACAGATTTAAATGGACTAATTTGTGTAAAACTATGACTGAAGCTAACTTATAGGCCTTTAAAGTTGGATGTATCCCGAAATCAAAGCATTATCAGTATTGACAGACTGAAGGTGTGTGATCTATTAATTTAACTTAATTTCCTCTTTCGTTGAAAGGATTGTAGATAAGGTTGAGCTCCTAAGATGATTGCACTGTTCAACATTCTTGAAGTTTATTCACCTTGTTTGTTTACTATTAATTTAGGTCAATGTTATCGTAACCCTAAACACACGCATCAGACTGTAGCATTGATCGATAGTTATTTGGATGTTGGACCCGGTCATCTTCCCAATGTTTGTGTTTACCAAGAGGGTGGTAACATTTCCTCTCATCATCGAAACGATAAACTCTTTCAACAGTTCACACGTTGTAATAATGGTTGGTGTTATCTTCTCTCACATTGACCTCATGTTGTGTCAATATTGGATCAACCTTTTGTTTGCAGATCAAAGAGTTTAATTTTTTTATTTTTGTGGTTGCCTGAATTAATGAATTGATAAATTAAGGAGATGTTAGTAAAATTACAAAAGTGTATGAGTTAATAATAGGGAAGGGGGCTTATAATTAATTTTACTAGGCATATAAACGTTTTAGAAAACAAAATTTTATTTAATGGGCATTATCAATTTATTTTGAATACTTCATGTAAAGGAAACTTTTGTCCCAGATAAGTGACGCTAGTAATTTTCGACGTCATTTCTTATAATATGTAAATATCACAATAAATTTGATGATAATTGTATTTTAGATCTTACAATCGTATTTATTTATTTATTTACAGACACCCCCCCCCCCCCCCAAAGAAATTCGTTCTTCCCCATTTCTTAGGTCCCGCGTTGTTCATTAAGCTACACTACGCATATGCTTTGCGCACCAGCACAGCACCACAACGCGTCACATAACCTCAAAAGTTATTCCTTCATCCATCGACGGCCATACTAACTAAGGTATACCTTACGCCAACACAAAACACCCCCAACCACACAAAAGAAAGTAATCAGTAATTACTCATTCTCGTCACACGGATATTTTAACTTCCCCTTCGTTACATACACGGTTTTATATTCGGCTATCTCAGTCTAACAGCGGAGCTTTTTTTTTTTTTTAAACCATCCATCCATATTCACGTCTCGTCGCCATTGCCTCCATCTCAACAGGCCCCACTTCCGTCGATGTGCGTGCGCGCGCATCCCCCCGCCCGTCTTATCCAGGCATGCAACGCGCGCGAGTCCTGACAACTTCCAAAACCGTTACAAGCTTCCATAGACAATGGTCTACAGGTTTTTTTTAAAAGTGTATAAGCTATGTACAAAACATTATATTAATATCCACATTGAATTATATACACCTTGGTGTTGAGTGTATTGTTTTATTTTCTATTTGTTTTTCTTCTCTTATTCCTTTTCTAAAGAGAAAGAGACGGGCGGTTTTATTAATAAAGAGGCAGGCGTAGTAAGTATGTGGCGGACGACTGAATGGCGTTAACAATGGGATGGATGCGGTTATAACATAGACATACATCCTATTCATTCACAAGGAGACACGTAATGTAGGAAAGAATACAATGGCTCACTGAACAGTACTTTTCTTTTGTTTTAAGCTTGGAGCCCCACAGAGATTTTTCAAACAGCTGATTTCTGATGATTTAATACGGTACCGAGATTTATTTTGTTCGTATTAGACCCTTGCAATTTCTTAGTCCAAATTTATAGACTCTTTTTAGTCTTTATGTTACGTTTATATTGTATTTATTATTTTATTATTATTATTATTATTATTATTATTATTATTATTATTATTATTATTATTATTATTATTAGCACCGCGTCTTACTACCCGTTCGGGTTTTATGCATTGTATTTATTCATGACAATTAAGAAACTCGTCTTGTTTCTAAAATGTAGGTGAATAAAACATTGCAATTTTTTTTTCACAGCTAAATAAAAGGGTTACAATTTAACATTTTAAACAATCTTTCTTTAAATCCCATTAAGACTCTTGAAGCAAGATATTACCACGGTATGTGTCTGCAGCATAATTCCTGTTTCTACTTGTTGATGTTTACATATTACATTTTCGGAATACTCCTAGAAGAAAACCAACAAATCTAAATAAACTAGTTTGATTCTAAAAAAACATCCAATAACAAACTCTTGGGAGCAAATTGTTCCACATTCTTCTATTAATTTTGAAATATATTAACACATTTTAACATTTTAAAACGCAAAGGATATGTTATCTAGGATAATCATTTAATTATTTTAGGTATATATTATATATTATGTATAGCTTGCATTAAGAACCAACAATTTTTGAGTACACAGTTGAAGATAAATTATAGCTGGGGGGTAGGCGAACAAATATTTTTGAATACCACTCGTTTAGAGGCTTAATGTTCAAAGTATCGCGAAGGGGACCTCCCGTGACCAAGGTTGCTGATCTCAGATCTCTTAGTGTTTCCTTTACAAATCTCAATTCAAAATTTGAGGACCTAGGTACCCGAGGTTCAGTATCTGCTATAAACCGAAAACTATCGTCACTGGCTGTCACTCAGATAAAGGCATTAGGCCTATTCTACACTATTGGTTAGAACGCTAGCAACCGCGCCTTTGAGGGAAACCTTATCATCAAGTTAGAAAATAAGTTTTCGTCCAAACCAGCGTTTCGACCGCTACCTCTACCAAATAGTTAATCAAATGTAACCACATATATTCTATAGTACAAAAATAACTTCTCTGGGTACATTCTGTGATTCATAAACATAATATGAGACTGTCCTGTTTAGACACAGTTCGATAATGTGGGGTGAGTCCACCAACGTCTCTTTTGACGAGTTTCCTCCAACAAAATAAGTCCCGCAATGTCCATTTTTAAACCATTCTGCACAAGTGGAAGCATCAACCGCAGCATTTAAACCGCTAGTGTAGAATCAGTAGCGTTTTATGGTAGCTGTCTAACAGTTGAGTTTTGACAGTCAATTGTATATTCAAGAGTTTGGGGGGCTTAAGCTAGCGGCAAAACCACCTCGTTTTAACCGCTAGTGTAGAATCAGCCTAAGTCTCGCCTTGTCTCCACGGGATGGCTGGCTATAAGGAGATGATTTTTCATTGATGGTTTTCCACTCTTTATCCACACAAATACCTTTAACTTCTCCTTTCCTAATCCTTTAACATATTAATGTTAATTTACGAACGGGCCGGATAGGTAGTAAGATGCGGAGCACGTAAAAAACCGAATATTAGCTTTGACACAAAAATATGTTGGAAAGTGGGGTGGGGTGATTTCAATGCACGTGTATATTCGAAGTAGAAGGCCTATTGTAATGAATAGGTGTATTTTCTTTTTGTGTACACCACGTGCTATTACACGTTAGGACTGTTCACATATTAACATACTAATGGGTTAGGAATGATGAAGGTAGAATCTAAAGAAAATATACCCATATTTGCGTGAAGGGAGAGTGAGAAATAATTTAAGAAGAAAATAAAAACCTCAATGTACACGACCAAGATTAAAACCCTAATATCCCCGTTATCTATTCTGTGGCGATAGTGATACCTTAGACTTTACAACCATCGAAGTGATTCTATCAGGTATACACGTCTTAATATTACCTAAGGTGTGGCCTCAACCAGTGATAAAGTATCAATCGCTATCAAACCATACGGCATAAAATTCAATGGGCTGTGTCGTTTTCTGGAAATATTTCTCTATTCTGCCTGATCTTATACTCCCTTTAACGTTTTCCCCTGCAACCACTTTGTCATGTGAATTAGAGCCTTCATATCTCAAGGTAAAGAGGAAAGCATGCTGCTAGTTCTCAAATATTTTTAATTTTCTTTTTTGAGCTTATCAAAATGTTACTGTATTTGTTAAGAGGAAGGCTAAGATCTAGAGCCCTTTTTAATCAAGCCTAGTTCTCATAACTCCGCAAATATACTTAAAAAGTAGTTTAAAATTAGCTAACGTCACATTTTTTCTATTAATAAAACTCGAACTATGGGGTTGTTAAGGAAAAAGAGATCTGTTGGAATCTTTCGACTTTATTTTAGAGTGAATCATATTTTGAAATAACTCCTCGTACAATTAAATATTGCGTTAGAGCTGAAAGTTTGCGTGGCAATTTCTCACTCACTGAGGTGGCACCCTTAAGTGCGACACTGGAACAGATATTAGACAGATATAATTGTTTGTCTATACTCGAAATAGTACTCTTATCACTGTCTGGTAACTTCTTAATGTCACTTAAACACGACACAGGACCAGATATCAGGACAGGTTCTGCTGATAGTATTATATATATATATATATATATATATAGTTAACCAAGGTTAACATGGAGTCAAGTCATTACAAAATGAAAAAATGTCTTAATTTGTAAGGTTAGGTAATCTACAGCTTACTTGACTCCGATCTGAGTGACTATATTCGATTCCTCGACGGCATGCATTGGGAAAGGGTGAGGGGGTTAGGATTGTTGGCTTACAAAATTTTGGTTCACATCCTATTCTTATACATATATATTTATTTAAAATCTTAGTTCAAGACCTTCTTTTCTTAGAGTATATGTTACAATTTTTATAAGAAGGGCTTTTTAACTATTATTTTCGGCTAGAATTGATAATATTTTACTAAATTAGTATTTGTGCTATTTTGTTGGTAATGATAAAATATATCAAAATTTACGTTTTTGGTAATATGATTTGACGTATGAATACATGAAATTATATATACTAACTTTTATAGCTGTTAAATAGGGGCCTTCCTTTTAAAATTGGATTATAGCTTACATCATCAAAAGCCAGAATCATTTGAATCTAAACTTACTGGTAGATTTTTTTTCCGTTTCACATCTTACTACCAGTCTATCTCAACACGAATCTAGCGCGTTAGCTAACTACCCAACGAGGCGGGTCTGGATAAATAGATTAAGTAGTGAGTCATTGGTACATTTTAAAATAAGGGTCGAATACCACAAGGGCTGATTTTAAAAATTGAGAATAATAAAAAGACAATTTAAATAACTCACTCTGACTTGGAACTTTTAAATTGATTCAAAATATCTTATGAACCGTATCGGTGGACACACTAGGGTGTCAGTCTCGTTTTCTCTGGTTTACTGGCGATTGTATTCTTATATAAAGTCGAACCCAACGTACAGTAGCCCCGTGGCTTCTTTGGTGCTGACTGACAGCTCACAGCCGACTTCTGACAGTCAACATTCAGGTATATACCTAAATTTTGACCGTCAAAAATGACATTTGCTAAACACATGTTTTTCAGATCATATGGTTCGGCGTAGGGATACATAATTTGGTCTGGTAGCTTTTCAAAGCTTTTAGCTGTCAGCTGTGAGCTGTCATTCAGCACCAAAGAAGCCATGGGGCTACTGTAGCTGATCACCACCGTGGTAGTCACGTGGCTCATGGCGTTAACGGGAAGGTTGACGGTCGAATCTTGGTCGGGTGCACTGGGGAACATGTGATTTATCTCTTTGTGGGCTATGATATCGCTAAATTTTCTATCCACGCTAATATGGATTCACTTCCTCTAAGAAAAACCTTCCTTATTAATTTTTTTAGCCTCAAAGCTTAATCCAATAACAACCAATGTGTTGAACGTAATAATTAAATTAAAAAACTAAGGTGGTAAAATTTAGGCGTGCTAACCACTCTCTCAGTTTTACTGGTCTGTGTCCTAGTTGACATGGCAAGTGACGTGTCGGAGGTAAGAACACAATTACTTGCAGATTCTGACACTAAGAAGTGACGTAGGCAGGTGGTAATATGTTTGGTGACCCCATCAGGCCCGTCCGTCTGTCTGTCGCAGTAATTGAGGGTCGGAAGTTCAAGGGCAAGGTATACGCTTCCTCCAAAAAGTTTGGATGGTGAAAAATTAACTCGTTCTTTAAGCAGTTTAATACTGACATGGGTTAATATCGCCCTTGAGAGATAACTTCATAATGTAGGTGGATTGTGACACCAAATGAACGAATCAGACACTGTAGAAGAAATCATTATTATCTACACCATTGTTTCCCAAACTGTGGTTCACATAGCCACAACGGTACGTGACGTATCATTGATTAAATACATTAATCTTCTAATACTAAGTCTTTTACCTTACATGACGTGAATTAACAGGGTGTTCTAAAATGTATTTAGGAAACTATTTGATCCAAAAAGATACGGAGGGTGGAGGAGTTGCATAATTATGTGTTACATACCATGTACTAATCACCATACATTGTTAGGGTATCCATCTGCGCCCAAGTCTTCCCAATGGTCTCTTCCCATTGGGTTTACCAGTCAGTACCCTAAACAAGGTTCTAGACTATCCCACTAGCACTGCCCACCGTCATCTACAAGACTTGATTATCCTAGCAATATCTTGTGATGTGTATAGGATATGTGACTCATCATTATGTAATTCACCCACTTCCCATATTTGGACCCAATATCTTCCTAAGCACCTTGTTTTTCTAACAATCTTAATGCAAGTGTATGGGTTTGTTTAACCACTGGTTGCAAACTATAACCTATCCTTCTTTTGCTAATCAAATCATAACGTTTACTTTTACTTATATTGGTAGTGTTAGAATAAATTATAAGGACAAGGAAGGGGAGAAAATATTTGCAAGGGGGGGGTTATGCGTGAACTTTCTTCCAAGTCTCACCCTTCTCACATAATAGTTTAAATGATTGGTTTGGAGAAAAAATAACGTGATTGAGATATCAGGAATTGATCCTAGAACTTTGACGAGACATTAGAGAGAACATGGATCTCAAAATGGAATAATATACTTATTGAGCGAGTTATCCATAACGTTACTAAAAACAAATTAATTATTTTCAAACGTCAAGTCATGCTAAATAGATATTAACATTTTTAAAATAACAGAAATAAAATAGATAAATGTCATCACTGTTGGCCGCAAAGAAATATATTTGAATTTTCTCACACTCCTTAGATGATAACGAATCATTTGATAACACACGTCCATCAAAATCATTTGCGTAGTTTAGACAAGTAGTGGTAACAAACAACCCAACCTCATTACCCTCTTTCTTCCGTAACCGGGTAAAAATAGAGTTGCCAACATTTACGTGTCTTGAATATCTGTCGAAGGAATATCGTTAGTAGTATCTCAATTTTTAATAATGTTCATATTTGATTTTGTAAGGAGTATTAAATTACAAAATTGTATCTTCTTTATTTTTATTCTCTTCTCCTTATTTGATAGTAGCTTTGTCTTCTATGACGACATGTTCCAGTTATATAATTGGTGCTACACTATCTCCAGCTCTTATTTATGATACATATGGTATTCTGTTGAGTATATATAATACATATATTGCCCCGAAACTTTCACAAATTTTCTTAAAACATGTATTATTTATCATGAATAAGACCTGCAGATAGTGTAGCATCAATAACACCAAAACATATCATCATAGAAGACTAAGTTACTTTCAAATAAGAAGGGAATAAAAATAAAGAAGATATAATTTATTATCTTAGTTTAAAAAAAATAATAATAAAATAGTCCCTTACGTATTTCAGACATGTCCTTTGAATGAATACATTTTTACTCGCTGTATTGGAAGTATTATAAAAAATAAGCTACAATGATTTAAGCATTTTTATCAAACAATGTCCTCCGAAAGGTACTGTACATCCAAATTTTGATTTGCCTTTGTCTAAAGCTTACCTCTGTTAATAGTTTTAACTGCTCGACAGTAAAACATATAAACTCGTTTATTTATTATTAGTATTACTTTTGTTATTTCCTTTTTCCTGCGAAGAGTGACGAGGTGGTGACCCCTTTCCTGTGGTGGGCCTTGTACTCGCGCATGCGCATAACAAGCATTGAAAAAGGGGGGGGGGGGAAGGAAAAGTTAATTATTACAGTGCGTTCCTAACACTCTGCTGCAATCACTACCACACGTCGCTTAGCACCACAACACACAACAAAATAAATTATTTGAATGTTTGAGCAACCCGACGTTTAACGTGTCGATCTCGCAGTAGACTAGATTGCCGATGACGGCTATATTAGGGTTCAAATACCGGTCAGGTGTAATGAGGGAAGTTTTTTTTCCTAAATTGCTATCCAATCTTTCTCCACGCAAATGCGGGTACACTTACTCTAATTTCAACCTTCTTCATCCATGATGCATTAGCATAATTAGTACATATACGTATAATACGAACAGGTAGTAAGATTCGGTGCTAAAAATAAATTTTTAAAAAACAACACTATAAATAGGATAACAACACTTTGAAATAGTGGTGTATTATAGTTCCTTCGCTCCCCCAAGAAGCCGTGTTTACGGTGTTAAACACCCCAAACACCACACACAACACTCACCGAATTAGGCTCAGCCAATATGTCATTCTAATTTCTATTGACTTACCGCTCTCGGCTATGGTAGCCTCCGAAGATCTTCTCATCGTGAGCTTATACCTGCACCAGTGTTCACACGATCTAAGTCGCCAAGTTCGCAATATACTAATTCACTGATCACGAGGAGGTAGAGGTTCGAATATCAGCAGAGTACACTGGTAGTGGTTTTCCACACTCACTCTACATGGTAATGACCTCACAAAATTTAATGGGCCTACCCCTTCTAACTCATACAAACATGCGATGTTTTTGTGTCTAATTCGGTAAAAAAAAATTATTTTCAAGTAATGATATCAACTATTACGAAATAAGCATCAAAGTAGCTACTCTTTCCCCCCGCCCCCCAAAAAGCACTCACACATCAATTGAGTTCATCCTTTTTTTGAGCAAAGTTAAGTTTACCAACAAAAATATAAGTGTTTTAAGAACATTATCTGTGTATGTGTACATTAAAAGCTAAAGTTATATTTTGAAACAAACTGGTACATTTTTAAACTAAAGATATACAGACCTACATGAAATACTTGTGATTACAACCATTACCATCAAACAAAGATCAAACCATATACATTTTGTTTTTATCTGTTCAATTTTCTAATGAACGACAACTTATATCTCTTCTGCGCATGCGTTTGTAACTAAACATCGCTGAAAACCTGAACCTGCGCAAGGAGCAAACTACGCACAAGTTTATATTATATATATATATATATATATATATAATATATGCCTATATCACTGCGTTTTACTACCTGATCAGGTATATGATAGTTATTCTAATGGAATAGGGATGAACAAGGAAACGTTTTAGAGGTAGTCTCACCACATTTGTATGAAAGGAGAGTGGATTTAAAAAAAACAAAAAAATACACCCTCAGTACACCCGCGGGTTCTAACCCATATCTTCCTGTCACCATAAGTCTACTCTTACACGAGAATGGCACCTTTGACCATGCGGCCACCGAAGCAGGCTGAGTGCGAGCTATCATGAATGTCTTCATGAATGTTGGTGGATCACATGGTAATAAAATGCCTGTACTAATTTCAGTTTTAAATTATGCTTACAGTAGCCCCATGTCTTCTTTGGTGCTGACTGACTGCTCACAGATGACAGCTAATGGCTTTGAAAAGTTACCAGACTTAATTATGTATCCCTACGCTGAACCATATGATCTGCAAAACATGTGTTTAGCAGCTGTCACTTCTGACGGTCAAAGTTTAGGTATATACCTAAATGTTGATGGTCAGAAGTAGTTGTGAGCTGTCAGTCAGCACCTAAGAAGCCATGGAGCTACTGTAAAAACATCGCCCATGTAGACGGGACGTTAGTGTGTCTCGTTAAAAGCCTTTTCTGTTGATCGTGCTAAAATAAATAAAATGTCCAACTCGGTTCGATGACGGTGAATGCGGCTGTCCCGTTACTGACGATGCGTCAGAGTCTCTCTCTCTCTCCATTGGTCCCTCCATCACCGGATGCTCTCCAGCCTCCGTGCCTCGCATAGGGATACATCCCGCCTCGCCCTTCAGCGCCTTGGTCAACGTAATCGTTTCATTTCATCGCGTTCGGAAGATGAGGCAAATAGGCCTATACAATTCTCAATTTAACGCCTTCTTATTTCTGTTTTTATTTTTATTTAACTTGACATAACCTATCCCGATTTTGGTAGGAAGAATAGTACCTGTTAGTTACTAAAGTTACTAGAACAATTTGAATATCTATACATCAAGTCATGTGATCTGTAGCTGTCATTTTTGATAGATTTTATCAATACCTATACAATAACACAAATAATAATAGTAAAATATTATCAATGTTGGCCGCAAATACATATGTTTGAATTTTCTAAACTGTTCCTCCAACCAAAATCAGCCGATTTGTTTAATTTGCACACGTATGATAACCACAAACACGTGACATGTTTTTTTCAGAACCAGTCATAAACCCCTTGACATATACTCCAATCACGTTAGGAATTACTTTCTGAAAGGTCTTTTTTCCTACCAATATCCTACTATTTAATAGATTTCTAGTAGGGAAAAAGGCCTTTCAGAAAACAATTTCCTACGTTGAACCAACTTTACATGCTTATCTCAATCGTTCATTTCTAAAAAGAAAAAGAGAGGAAAAAAAAAAGCGAGAACAATAGTAGTTATAGACTAAAACAAGCTTTCTTTAGACGTCTCGATCGTTTATATATATATGATTTATATTGAAGGAATTCAAATAATTGTGTACAAAAGGTTGAGTTATGTACACAAATGTGAGGTACAGGTAAATGCACAGAGGCCATGAAGTGGGAACGTGTGGAAGTGGCACTACACCTTGCAAAGATCAGAGATATCATTCACATATCCGGTGATGCTCGAACCAGTTTATTTTCATGAGGCTGAGTTTGACCTAATTCCAGACCCCCTAATTCACAAATAAGTTCTGGAAGTACCGGTATAAAACCCGGAACCTCTGAGCCTGTAGCCAGGAAGTATGACTCTAGTGTTTTTTTAAATACTCATAATAGATTATTAATATACTCGTAAGTTTAAAAAAATGACGCTAAAATGTCTGTTATATAATTTAAAATCACATTTTGATTGTAATAGATGGCACCAGTCAGTGACGTGTCATGGAGTGTAGCCATAGTAAGCAGAGCTACAAGGTGATCCAAAAGTCACGCAACCCAAAGAAAAAGCTTATGTTTTGTCCCATGTAATATATACATTTTACTGTAAACCAAACAATAAACCATAAAGAAATCACAGAAGGTGTTGAAAGTGTGATACTCCTACTCTGTAACTCAAATTCACTCGTTTAACCATAGAAACATAACGAATCATTGCTTGGAGGTATGATTGCAATGCGCCTCTCAGTGTTGGTTTGCAGTTCAGCCAAGTTTCGAGGGTTGTTTGCATACAGTGTCTGTTTTAAGTATCCCCACAGAAAAAAAAATCGTATGTCGTCAGGTCTAGGGAACGAAGTGGCCCACAAGCCATTATAACCATTATAACTATCAACAAAAACTCAGCCAGCAGTGTCATGGTCACAAGTTCTACAGTAGCCCCATGGCTTCTTTGGTGCTGAGTGACAGCTCACAGCTGATGGCTTTTAAAAGTTACCAGACCAAATTATGTATCCCTACGCTGAACTATATGATCTACAGAAACATGTGTTTAGCAGCTGTCACTTCTAATAGTCAACATTAGGTATATACCTAAATGTTGAATGTCAGAAGTCAGCTGTGAACTGTCAGTCAGCACCAAAGAAGTCGTGGAGCTACTGTAGGAACCATTCACAGTATCGCAATATTTTCCTTCTGTCTGGTTCCTTGAGTTCTTGAATTGTGTTTCAGCCGCCTCTTACACCTCTTCTTTGTTCCATAGCTCAATCCAGTCTGCTGTGATAATCTTCTTAGGGACTTCATGGTTGATCATTCTAAGTACTGCCTATCCTCATTCAAATTTTGATCAGTCAGACTTGAAGTCCGTCCAGAACGCTTCTCGTCACCCACTCTGCCTGTTTCACGAAAACAATGTACAATTTGGAATATTGTTGATTTATTCAGCCCACGTAATTCTGGAAAACTACGCACAAACGATTGTTGGCATTCTATGTACGAATTGGCCTTAAAATGATGTTCCAAAATGAATACTCACTCTGATCGTGGAAAACTCATCTTACACTTTCAATTGCTGTAACCCAACTGGCTAGACCTAGTGTATATCTCAAGGTCACACGGCCTGCATTACAGTGTTGCCATACATATTATATAAACAACATGTTTATTTTCCATGTTCTTCTGCGAGAAATATCCTTGGAAAACAGGTTCGCGTGTCTTTTGGATCATCTTGTATAATCGTAAAGTGAACCCGTGTAGAGGTCTCATTTCTCAAAATTAGAAATACGATACAGTGAGTGACACAACCTGTATATTACGATGTGAGGTGTGTGGAGCATATTCTATGTTTGGTTAGTCAAATGGGGTACCTAAAGGCCGAAAACAATCACAAATACAATATAAACAAGCTCTGGCCTACCCTGTAATCACTCCAAGAGATACAAGTGGCGCAAGTATCTATTTATCCATCTATAAAGAGTACGGTGTGTGGTCATAAAAACACTCCTAACCGTCCCCGTGGTGTAGTAAGCGCATCTGCTACGAGACAAGGAGTCCCGGGTTCAATTCCTGGTTAGTACCATGGGTAATTATCCCGAAAGGGGAATCACCCCAACTGTCACCAGGGTTTGGTTACTTAGGCTTAAGTTAGGTTTAAATGTTTCCACTGGTTCCACACCATCATACTCTGTATCACCCTCAAACTCACTATCACCATCACCTCGTCTCATCGGGACATGGAAAGAGCCTCCACGGAAAGGAGCTATTAGTACAGTCGGGCGTCCATTGGGAAACGATACATTAGTACAACAACACTTCTAGAGATGCTAATTAATGCGTTCAAAAATAAGAGCCCAAAACATTTGTTTTTATTTTCGTACACTGGTATATAGGCTTACTCCCGAGACTAGAATCAAATCACGACCTTCCGAGTCAGATGGAGAGCTGTAGTTCGCTCGGTCATGTCTTGCTTAATGCCGGCACGTGGTGAGGTTTGTCGTCAGCCCGAGTCCACCTGTAAGAGCCCCTCAATGTCCACCTTATCTTTCATGTGGATGAGTCTCATCACGAGACAAAGATTTGAGGAGATGGCTGTTCAATGACGCTCTATTCGAGTGTAGGACGCTATAACCCTGGCAGACGCGATCTTGTTTGTTTGATCCGGTGGCATTAGATGACCAAAACAATTGAGGTTCAACTTTGGGTTAAGAGAAACCTGAGCTTAGATTCGAACTTTTACAGATTTTATAGCATAAAACAAATTTTTGGACAAAATAAATCAAATATTGCTCAAGTAGATACATTTAGTTTAATTTTCTACACATAGTTATCTCAAAAGTTTTAGTATATAATCCGCACACCTACGGGTGCTCGTAAAGATAAAAAGTAAATTCACGTAGTGATGAACACCTATCACCATGATCATTTACATATTATTTTGCCAAATCAATTTATAATACAGTTTTATTCATTGGAAAATTTCATTGATTATATTGTGCAATAAGTTTATTTGTGACTAACTAAATCTTATCTTCGAGCCATTAATCTAAATTAATGTGTTAATTTTAAAGTGGTCGAGAGCTATTACAACATATCAAAATTGACACCGCTTGTAGAAAGCCAGATGTTCTGGGGAATGAATACGGGAAAGTAGATTTAGTAACTTATATAACAGTCTAATAATTTCCAATAAGCCACCGAGCGCGGGTCTACTTGCACAAGGATGGATTTCCCAGTCACGGCACAGTCCAGTTTTCATAGAAAGAACGTTATCTGATGGATAGAAAAGTTGAAATATATAATTTCAAGTATTCAAATTCCATTTAATGTAAGCTTCAGCTGTCACTTTTGATAAATATTTTAAGCACCTATAAAATATCACTAATGATATAGTAAAATGTTGTAAATTTTGCCTACATAAAGATATGTTTGAATTTTCTAAAATGACCTTCCTATAAAAATTGGGCTGTAACCATTTTGTTCAAATATATAATCTATGGGACTATGAGGATAAGAACATATGGTACTTATCTTTGAACTTTGTTTGGAAAAAAACGATGGGAAATTAAATTAAGGGGAATATCGGGAACTTATTTTTAATACAGCTGACCAGAAATGAACTACATTCTTCTGAGTTAGATTCAGGCGTGCTAATCCCTCACGTAGCCATTTTAGTATTAGGGAAAGTACCTATTCTTAATAGATAATTGAAATCCAGATTCAACTGTCGACAATCTCAGAGCATTTACTTCCGAAGACTGGCAGCTGACCTCTGTTGGAGAAAGGTGGTTACTGCCTTTTTGAAAAAAAAAAAAAAAAAAACAACAACATATATTCATTTTGAGGTATTTCTTATGACAAATGCGCAAACATAAAAAGAACCGAATACGGAAAGCCTAACACCTCAAAGCATTAACTTGTGCTTTTGTGCGCTTCTTAGTGGTTCCACATTCATGAGACTTTAAGGATCATATAAATAATTTTATTTGGATAAGATCGGTTAAGTAGCTTAGACAAAAAAATTTTTTTAAAAATAAACCCAAACATTATACCCAATTACACTACCCTCCTTCTTCTGTCATCGGGTAAAAATATCAATTTTTAAGAAATAAAAACCATTAAAACAATCTTTTTTTTAATTGTTGCATACGATTACAAATTAACTTTACCATTTTCTTTGATCTCCTAACTTTGACATTTCACGTAAGACTTCTTTGAATGAAATCTACTTTAATTTTTTAAATTATTTTGATTGAATTTTAGAATTTAAGATTCTTAATAGTCATAGGACATGTTGATACCTTTAATCTACGTTTTGTTGTGAACCATATTTTGATATAATATACTTATTCTTAAATAACGTCGAATTTCTAAAGGTTTGACTCATCCCAGCGCTACAAGAGATGGAGGTGTAGAGAACCCAAGAAAAGGTCAGAAAGTTTGCAGTTTTTCTATCAAAACATTTTTTTTCTGTCAAAAGAAATAAAATATTTCTTCTTTTATGAATATATGTTAAGGGTTTCCTGGAAATTAATGATAACATTTCCCTTCATTTGATAAGATTCTCATCTAATGCTGATATGCTCATGGCAGGAGACTAAACAACTGTTGATATCACCATGTGAAGAAAATTAAACTTTATCTTTCTACTAGAGCAATATTTTATTTATTTTGGCCAAAATAAATGTTTTGCTATTAAAAACTGCAAAAACACTTACCTTAACTCCAGTTTAATGCACTCCCACCTTAAGGTATCTAGAGTTATTAGCTCCTGAAACAACAATTTTAGTGGACTCCTAGTCATTTGTATCTTAACTGCTTTCACGCAATGTAAAAACAGAAATCCATCCTGGTCAGGATTAAAGCTAGAATTATTCTCTGGTGACCATTGAACTACATTTTTGAACACACTCGACCTTAACTGAGGTAGTCTTAAGTTAAGCAGCTTTCTTACTAATAACACGTTTCAGAAAGCCTGCTTAAGCCTATACTTATAAATAAAGGTAGGAGAATTCATTCGTGAGCGAGAGAATAATTCTAAGTTAGGCTTTATTAATCACGAACAAGGTATTGTTCTATATTTATTTTAATTTTGGTGTCCTAGGCTAAGTTATTTTCTAAGTCATGTTTCAAAATAACCTTGTATTGTCAAGAGGTGTATTTAAAATTGTCGAGTAAACGAAATACATTAGAAGCTGTGAAAATCTCAAGGTGACTATTCATTAACTTTATTGTATTGTGAGATCAATTATGCGTGTTTATGATAAGCCTATATCTTCGCCTTTGAACCTGATTTGTTTATTAATATATTTTTTAGCGGTTTTGATCATGTTACTGTGGTAACGTGTCTCTCAGGGGGAAACTAGGGCGATTTATAAAACTAGAGCGAGAATCATAGATTGGTTAGGCTTCTTGGAATCAGGATGAATAATTACAATACGTGGGATGTTCTTATGAAAGACATGTAAAGACTATGTCAACATATGGATTATATTTACGTACCATCCAAAGCAACTGAAATAGACAAAAAAATACCTTGAAAACAAGTCTGTAGTCAGGGTGGATTTTGGAGGCTCAACCCCTCCCCTGAAATTTTATAAACAGACTTTACATGGCTTTATTTATAATCAAACAATATCAAAATTAAGATACAAGTACAAGTACAAGTACAAGTACTGCGCTATCATAAAAAGCACTTCAGAGAGCTTCTAGAGGTGTTTAATATTTATATTGTTTTTTTCTAGCCTCCAGCAATTAGGGGATGTACCCACCAAACCCCCCCTGAAATTATTGGCTGGCTACAGCCTTGCTTGAAAAAAAACCAACCTTAAGTTTAAGAAGATAAAACATATTCCTACCTCACTCTTGATCCTTGTATTCGAATATCTACACATATGGGGTAGGGATGATGTAGGTAGAATTGAGAAAAAATGTACCCACATTTTGTAAGAAGAGGGGCAAATCCCTTGGCAAAACTATCCTCGGTACACCAGACCGATATTTGATATTTCCATCATCGACAAACTAGACAAGACCAAAATAATGCCTTTATATTCATACCTCCCAGGATTTCAGTGTCGTTCGATCTAGTTTACCGATTATAGGGAGGTATAAGTTTGAATCCCGGCTGTGTGTATCTTTTTCCTAAATGGTATCCCACTATATCTTCACACAAATGCGGGTACGTTTTCTTTAAGTTCTACTCTAATTATCCATATTCTATTAGAGTAAATATATGTCTTTATCGGACGTGTAGTAAGACGCGGTGCACGTATATGCATGCACAATGGTGCGGATATATAATTTAATAATACTTTTGGAATTTTCAAAATTAATATCTAGGACAAGTATTATTTAGGTTTTTTTTCATCTCATAGTCTTTAACATAAAGATTTGTTCAAGAAAATGTGTTTTAACATTATTTTTATAAAGTATAAAATCAATGTTGGGCATTATATATATATATATATATATATATATATATATATATACACACAATTTTACAAAGCTATTTTAATTAATATTGAATAAAGATTCAACCTAAAACATATCTTGGTTTCAAAACACACAATTTTCTTGGGTTACACGTTGGTTAGAGCTACACATTTATTTATTTAAATAACTTAATATGTTTAATTTAAAAGGCGGTGTCCTTGGAAATTCACACTTTTCATGCATGCAAAAAGTTGCTGATGGTATTCTAAAATAACTGGTGATTTGTAGACTTCTGGCATCTAACAATAACTTTGAACATTTCAGCATTTTGTATTATAAATAAACCATCAGACAAACCGGCCTTCTACAAGTCGGCATAAAGCAACTGTCAAATTCGCAACATTTCTTTTAACATTATACTCGTCTAGTTTCTTTCAAAGAGTATTTTCTGCTGATGGCTGCTTAGTAAGCTGAGAATATCAGGCTTATGTCCAGTAATTATTGTTTTATTTAAATATTTTTACTAATCGCGTTTTAATATAAAAGAGTTATAAAATAAACTTCTATACTGAATGTATTGGTTTAAATTATTATTATTATTAGCACCGCGTCTTATTACCCGTTCGGGTTATACGCACTTACGCTAATGTGTAATGGTAGGGTGATTGTGAGATGAAATGAAGGACCTACAGTTTAACGTGGAATCCGAACCACGGTGGCGGCCTGTATTGGTTTAAAATTTGTTTGGATATTTTAATGTAACTTTGGTTTGCCAATTAATTTTAATATCAAATCAAACATAGTGAATAATACACTACCCTCCTAAATACATTACACGTGGACGAAGAATAAATCATAAACTAGGCATGCCGAAATTATATGAACACCTATAAGAATAACCAAACAATAGAATCATGTTGCTTTAAATGTAAATATGATATATTAAAAACTTAAAAAAATTGCACAAGGGTTCTAAGAAAATCTTAGTATAACTAAGATGATAAAATTGATATTTTATTGGCAGCTACAAATTTCCCAAAGTTATTTCTATTTAAAGAAATAAAAAAACTATAAGTATCTGTCTCTGTTGGTATTTTATATAAAATGATAATTAAGTGTTGCTCTAATTTAAAAGCTAATATTTTAGTTTGTTATTTCTATTTATTTTTATTATCGCAAGTAATCATAGTTTGTATATGTTTTGTAAACTCCCAATATTGAAATCTAAAAGAGTTTCTGTATTGAATACAGACATATTTAGTGTTATAAAATCATTAAAAAAATGTTTTAATGTTCCCATTAGCAATTAGGGCCACGCTAGGAATCAATTTTCGACACCTGCATCTGTGGTCACTCTTGCTAAACGTCAGATCATCTGTTTGGGTTTCCCGGTATCGAGGAGATAAAGGTTCTTATACAATCTATATGTATCGAAGGTTTTCCCCTCTAAATTGTTTCCCACTCCCTCTTTTCACAAATCCGGGTTCACTTACTCTAAAATTGTGACTTGGTGGTGGTCTAGGGGTAAGGTGTCAGACTTCTGTACTGGAGGTACGGGGTTCAATCCTCGGTTCCGACACACAGATTTATCTGATTGCCAAACCCTTCCTTCACCTCTGACAATACGTGTATTAATAACAACTTGTGAATGTGTGGAATGGCCAGACCTCCACCGTGGTTCGGATCCCACGTTAAACTGTAGGTCCTCCATTTTATCTCACAATCACCCTACCATTACACATTAGCGTAAGTGCGTATAACCCGAACGGGTAGTAAGACGCGGTGCTAATAATAATAATAATATTAATAACATTACACATTAGCGTAAGTGCTTATAACCAGAACGGGTAGTAAGACGCGGTGCTAATAATAATTATAATAATAATATAACAACTTACTCTAAACTCTTCCTTCCTCATCTCTACCCCATTAGTGAATGCAGATAGCCCGGTCGGGAAGTAAAACGTGATGTAAAAGATGGAGAACATTCGTATCAAATATCTCAAATAATTGTTACAAAGCATATTTAAATTCCCATATTCCTATCGTTACCCCCTAAGACTTGAAGTGCGAGAGGAGTTAAGGTTGTCTTTCACGTACTTGGAGCCGGGGCTCTGGCTTGTGCTAATATTTCAGAGCACCTGTCATTGGCCAGGATGATTTATTGTTGTGGGCGGGGCTTGAACCGACGAGCACTGCCACGGAGGACGACCTTTCCGGACAAAATACACATATTCCGCCATTATTATCGACGCATATATTATCCAGGCGATGACCACCGTAGTGTGTTCTACGGGCCCTGGGTTGAGATTTGTTCTTAGCCTTCTGATAAATCGTGACAGAAGAGAAAAACAAGGAATAAATTGGTGGAGAAGGGTAAAAAATAATATTATAAGAACAAGTTATTTTTTCCAAAATAAAGTCAAAACATTAATAGTCAGATTGTATTTATTTATTTTTATTTAGCACCGCGTCTTACTACCGGTTCGGATTACACGCTTAAGTACTAATTATTCAAATGGACTAGGAATTGGGAAGGTTGAATTTAGAGGAAATGAACCCACATTTGCATGGAGAGAGTGTGGACAACAATTTAGGAGAAACTGCCCCCAGTTCACCTGGCTGAAATTCGAACCTCGATCTCCCCGTCCTCGGCATTCAAGCTCAACACTAACCCAGCACGTTAGACAACCACGCCACCGAGGTGGGCTATAAATTATCAATTGTGTTATTTGTACCTACAAACCCTTATTATTAGCATTAAAATCATAATGAGATCTGTTATAAAGAAAATCTCCCACAGTAGTAAACAAATTAAAACGTCGCTTTAAGACTTATTTTTATTTAATTTTGTATAAGCTAATATTTTGAATACAGTAGTTATTTTTTTAGCATTGCGTCTTACTATCCGTTCGGGTTATACATTTATTTAAATTAATGGTAAAAACAAATCATTTGAGTTGGTGAAAGTCAAGTAGATTTATTTGATGATATTAGTGTCAACCCTGAAATATCTGTGCTTTAACCGACACCGACCTAAGTATTTAGTTTTTTTGGAATTAAAAACAAATTAATCAAAGGTTTGTATTGATTTTTTTCCTCAGATTATTTTTCTCAGGACTCTAATATGGTTGTAAGAAGGACTATTAAGATTGCTGAAACATTTGATAAGGTTGTAACAACTAATAAGATTGTAATGATTACTACTAAGAGTGTAACTTATTAACGACTAGTGAAATCGTTGGGACGACTAATAATGAGTCTTCAGCCCGAGGTTAAGTTCCTGATGTGATTCTCATCCATCTTTAGCTGGGCATGCACTCATCCCTTCAGCCGGTTAGTACCACCCACACCATCTGGGAGAAAACACATGCCCTAGACGAATCCTGAAAGTTCAAAAGTTTCACCCTTTGCTTTCCGCACTGGGTTTATACAAGCGAGCGAGAAAGAGCCTACACATTTTGTTGGAAAGGTATTTTCACATACCTTCAAGGATATACAACGCAATCTACATGGGGACCGACGGCTTTTACTTCCCCTCCGAAGGAAGTTGTGTTACGGATGGTTCTCATTCGGTAAAAACCCGTCGATCTTGGCTGAATTTGAACCCACGAGCATTGGGTTTTGAAGCGAGAACTTTACCTTAAGACCACCAAGTCCCACATATTGCGATTAGAGAATATATTTTTAAAATATATATTTCGTAATTTTTAAAACTAATTTTGTTATCTAAACCTGGACATGTGGCGTTCTTAATCCAATCACATGGAGTGATTATTCACACTTTTATTTTATATTCAAAACGACATAATTCGATGCACGTCATTCACTAGGTTGAATCTATGATAAAGTTCACAACGCACAGGTGATAGACTGCGTGTGACGCTCTGATATGAAACGGATACTTGTCTATATTTCTTCCTAGAAGGTCGTGGGAAACTGTATTGTGTGAACTGTTGAACGGATCCAACGCTCCATGTAACGGTTCGTAAACCTGACGAGTGACACCCCTATAACTCCCCCCCCCTCCTCTCTCTCTCTCTCTCCCACAGACCCTTCTGTTTACTATGAGGAAAACTATAATTGGATTCTGACAAGAAGACACTTTTAAAAAACAACAACATTTATTTACGGTCAACATTGATAATATTTTACAATAATATTTTAGTGTTATCGCATCGGTGGTCGAATGGTCTAATGCTTCATTCACGTGTTAGAATGTATTTTTTTCTAGCACCACACCTTACTACCCATTTGGGGTTATACGCTTATATACTACTTACACTAACGATTTTAGGGATTAACAAGCCTATATTTATAGGAATTGTACCGACATTTGCGTGGAGGGAGAGCGGAAAACTATTTTGGAAAACCACCCCATTACACCCAACTGAGATTCGAACTTCGATCTCCCCATCATCGACAGTATAGTCTATTGCGAGGGTGACATTTTAAAACATGTGGCCACCGATTATAAATTAATGGTGTGAGTTTTTCTTTTATTTAGTTTCGCTTCGAAATGAGATGAGTTTTTTCGCAAGTGCTTGAAAGTGATTAAAAACAAATTAAATGAAATACATAGTTTTTCAAAATAAATAAATACATATAAACATACCTGATCGTTCCCTTATGTGGTAGGCAAGAAACTGTATATATAGCTCAAAAAACAACCTCGTTTTAATCCATCCTCGCAAACTTTTTCCACACTTCCCTAACCTTGTATACTCCCTCCGCTTCAAAAACACCGAGTCGTACATGCTCTTTTATTCTTAAAACTATTAATGTTTTTCTTTTTCACACACTTGTCTACAACATATAACCACATCTTAAATGGCCTATCCCTTTCTATTGATCCACACACTTTACCTTCATATATTTTCCTCGTCAATATCAATCATTCCTGCAAAATTATTGTAATGATTTATAAGTTTTAGAATTATATTAATACTTCTGGAAGAGTTTAAAAAAAGTAATATAGTAACCAAATTGGAATTTGTCCAAAAAGGTGGAAAAAAAAATATGGAAGAGGAAAAAATGTAAATCAGTGAGACCAGTTGGTACAGAACGCCTTTCTACTGAGATTATCTTGTTCTCCCAACCATTGCGACATTCTTTATTTTGTTTATTTAAATATAACAAAAGCTGTTTAAATAAGATTAGGGCAAAGGTCATCTTTATACCAGAAGGCTTTATCATTCAATAATGTTCACACGTCTGTGCGTGTTTGGTTTCTGAGTCGAGGATTCCACGTATAATTCAAACATTACCACCTGGGAATTGGGTATATTCCCTTTCATTAATTGCTAGATAATGTTGTGCTTTCTTTAAAATTAAGATAAAAGTAATAGTTCAAACATAAATTAATACTAGTACTTTAATCAGTTGGATTTTTATTTAATTTTTGAAGACACAAACACATATGATATATAATATTTCAACCAAGTTTGAGTACCCTTTCATATAAACGTATTTTGGCAATGGAAGCTAAGCCACCAATTTGAAATATATTTCATAACTGGCGCAGTGTTAACCATCAAATTTTTGTCTTTAACACTTTAGATTATTATAATAATAATTATTATTATTAGCACCCGTCTTACTACCCGTTTGGGTTGTACGCACTTACGCTAATGTGTAATGGTAGGGTGATTGTGAGATGAAATGGAGGAACTATAGTTTAACGTGGAATTCGAACCACCTCGCATGTAGTTCCAGTACGGTAATTAGTATACCAGAACCAGCCCTGCGTTTGAATACTCATTGTTATTAATCTATTACTCATAATATAACCCAATTGTTATAGATTAACCAAATACTATGTTAATTTTTTTTTCCTGAACTATTACAACACTGATTTTATATATTTTTTAAAAGTACTCTTCTCAATAAAGTAATAGGGCCTATTGTGAACAAACTAACATCAATTAGTCGTTGTACTCAGGTAAAAAATCGTCAACTTTCTTGATTGTCCAAATCACAGAGTTCATAGTAAAGCCCATTGACAGTTCAATCCTTTTGTGATTTTTGCAGATTCAATTTCAAGATTTTTTTCCCCCCTAGAACTTAGCCACTTTTTTATGACATCAAGAACCCGTCATGATATCGTCCATACATTTACCGACTAACTTAAATTGTTTTATACACGACATATTGAAAACAAAAATTAAATTACAAACATATCCTTATAGCCTAGGGGTCATTCACAAGTCACGAAACTCTTTTTCTTACCCTTTCCTCCCCCCCTTACCCCATGTAACACAATGTATACATCTAGCATGACCCTCCCCCCCTCAAATCTGTGTAATGTAGCGTTTCACATCAAGAGTAAATATTACTATTTCATAAGGAAGCTTTTTAACTCTGAAAGAGGGACCGGATTTAATACAACTTAGAATCTGTGTGTTTACCAACGGTGAAATCATGAGCAATAATAATATTTTTGTCAACAGTAGAAAGTATAATATCTGTGTTACGTAAGAGTGTGATGTACCCCCTCCCCCTACCTCCATATAAAACCATGTTGACATTAGATCATAACCCTCACCCCTTTTTCACCACCAACAGTATTACAAGGCTCACATATGACCCCTTACACCAATGGACACGCGAACAAAGACTTCAACCTCGTCCGATCTGGTTTGCCAGTGAGGGTAGTTAGTTGGATTTTGAATCCTAGCCGGTCGGATGAGTTTTTTTTAAATTAAGTGGTTTCCCACTTTTCCTTCACACAAATGCTGATATATTTCCTTTAAATTATACCTCTCTTCTTCCTAACCCATTAAGTATAAATATGCAGACATACCGGATGGGAGGTAGGACGTGGTAGCCGCCCACCTAACATCAAACCAAAACTCCTTTGAATTAAAACTTTTTAAACTTACAATATATTTGCTGTGGAAGAAGTTGTCCAGTACATTGGAGTATATGTGCTCTTCCAAGAATATTAACAGTTGGTTCAAGTGAGGTAGTCCATCTCCCCGAACTAGAACTAAGAGGATACTAAATTGTCTGGTGACGAGAGCTATTGACAGTTCCATTAGCTCGGGTTGGCGAGAGACAAGCGTTGACTACCCCAGGGCAGCTGCAACAAATCTCACTCGCCACGATGATGGTGGTTTCGTTCAGTTGTTGTTTTTCACCAGATAATATTATTCTCTTAACTTGGATTATATATATATCCCAATTCATAAATGTTATATATTTTTTATATATATTTAACGTACGTTCTCTAAACGCACAAAGTATAAAATCAGCAGGTGAGCTCAACAGTTTATGAATGAATATTAAACCAATTTTGTCATGTGCATGTTGGCATTTGATGAGAAACTTTTTAAGGAGGGAAACATTATTTATGCCTATGAAATGTATACAATGACTTTTCGGTTTACTAGAAGTAGAAAATTAAAATTAACGTATCTACAAAAGTAATATTTTATTTATTTTGGTCAAAAAGTTTTTTTGTAATAAAAACTGTAAAAATACATACCTTAATTCACCATACATATATTTATATACATTACACATACATACCTAATCACGCCGTTCCCTTAAGGGGTAGGCAATAAACTGTGCATATAGCTCAACAAAAAACAGCTCCGTTCTTAATCTATCCTCACTAACTTTCTCCACACTTCCCTATCCTTGAATACTCTTTTCGCTTCAACAACATCCATACACCGAGTCATTCACGCTCCTTTTATTTTTAAACTCGTAATCTTTTGTTTTTAGCACATTCGTCTACAACATCTAGCCACGTCTTACAAGGCCTACCTACCCCTTCCTTTTGATCCAGACTCTCTACCTTCATATATTTACTTCGTCACTCGATTCACACCCATCTTTTCGACATACCTAAACCAACGTAAGACGTTTCTTTAACATTGAACTATTGGATTCCCTTTCAAACCAACCGACTCCTTCAGCACCCATTCATTACTGACTTTGTCCATACAAGTTTTCCCACATAGATTTCTTAAATGTATCATTCCAACCGCATTCACCTTTCTCTTGTGTTTCTCCTGACAAACCCATACCTAACATTTATAAAACAATGTTGGTGTTAACACTCTTTTATATACTACCATCTTTGCCTCTTTCGATACGCCTTCATTCTTTGCAATAGTCCACATACATCCAACTACTCTCTGAGATGCATTCACCCGTCTGTAGATTTCACCATCTATCCTTCCACTTATACATAACATTCTCAGAAGATGAGAGTGGATCATTGACGAAGCAAATATATGAAGGTAGAGTGAGTGGATCAAAAGGAAGAGGTAGGTCATGTAACACGTGGTTAAATGTTGTATACAAGTGGTTCCCAAATTTTTGTACGCGTATCACTAGTGGTGCGTACAATTATCCCGGTGGTACAACGTAATAATCCAAACAAAACAAGTAAATTAAAGCGGAAAAAAGATAGAGCCTCATAAAATCTTATAAATATATTCGGACCAAGTCTAGCCAAAAGTAAAACAGATTTAACCAGTAGTTGGAGTATAGGGAAGATGTGAATAAAAATAGTGAGAGTGGATTAAGTACAGAGTAGTTTTTTGAGCTATATGCACAATTTCTTGCCTACCCGATAAGGGAATGGCATAATTAGTAGGTGTATGTATGTATGTATGTGTTGTATGTATGTATGTATGTAGTATTATGTATGTATGTATATGATGTATGTATGTATGTATATTATGTTATGTATTATTTATGTATAAAATGGCTTACAAGAACAGTTAATTTTATTGTATAAGAAAATCAAGTTCTTTTATTCCATTGCAAATTTAATTATTCTCTATCTAAAGTGTTTTTTATGTTAAGTAAATAATATAAGTCACGGTCCTTCTTAAAATGACAGTATCTTATCAGAATATACTCTGGGTGGTTGTCATGATCTGGTGTTATCAATATCTTGCCAACTGACATAGACATCCTACTCGACACCTCGCAGCTGATATGTCAACTGTATTCACACTACAACTATCTTATATCTCATATACGGTAGAAGTGTATTTAAGTGATAGTTAACGAAAGGTTCTTTATTGCCAAAATTGGTTGGAAGTGTTATTAGAGGCGCTTGATAACACTTTTTATTGATAATATAGTACTATTAGGTAAATAAGAATTATTTTCTGTTAGGTTGACGTTGGCTACTTTCAGCCATTGTTTGCAATAAAGATCCTTCTGATAGCTCTCATTTACACTCCTATTGTAGATAAGCTATACTCTGAAAGGAGTCATGATTACCTTACATGGTACCATAATGGTCAGAGTGTGGTCCATCAGGTAAGACTGCTACCTTTCACAGTGAACGGCGTGTAAATAGCATGTTTTTTTAAATAAGCGTTTAATTATTTAGTAGGGGAATCTGACGGTCTAGAGGTAAGGTGTCAGATCTGTGTGCTGTGGTACAGGGTTCAATCCTTGGCTCCAGCACAGATCTATCTGATTACCAAACCCTTCCTTAAACCTCTGACAAAACGTGTATTAATCATAACTTGTAAATATGTTGAAAGCCAGGTCTCCACCGTGGTTCGGATTCCACGTTAAACTGTAGGTCCTCCATTTCATCTCACAATCACCCTACAATTACACATTAGTGTAAGTGCATCTAGCCCGAACGGGTAGTAATACGCGATGCTAATAATAATAATTATTATTTAGTATGGGATGAAACGAGTCTGATTCAACCGAATTCAGGCTGGGTTTCTCTAATGTGAGTTTGGCCGTTTTGTTAGCACGAAACAGAGAATAACTGTTCTATTACTTACTACATTTTTCATGCAATTTTTCCTCTTCTTGCCATCACGTCTCGCTACCCTAAATACAAATACATTTAATGAAACAGAAATAGGCGTATTTATTAGGGGAGAAAATACTAGTTTAGAATACTGCTGTGTTTTTAAACATAAAGCCATTAAATAAGTTTCATCTTATCTAGTTTGCTAGTGGTCGGGAGGACCGAGTTTGTAACCTTAACAGATGTACTAAGGTGTTTTTTTTTTTGTAATACATTTCTCACTTTGAATCAATGAAAATACGGATATACTTTATATAAATGCTACCTTCAAAATACCTACCTTATTCAACACGTTAGCTCAGTCGGTAACGTTTCTGTCTGTCTACTGAGCTAAGGGTTTTGGGTTCGATTCCTGAGATGGCCTAAAATGTACCATTGATGAGAATATGGGTTTATTCTTTCATATTGATAAATTAATGGCTGGGGACTGGATGTTGTGCCTGTCCTAGTCTTAAGTTATATTATAAGGCATGTGAAACTACGACAATCCTAGCCAGCCGGTAGTGGATAATATATGGCTTGAGTAAAAACTGACCACAGGCTGTAAACAGTAATGGATGTAAAAACAGTAAAGTCTTATAAAAAATTCAGTGCATAGTTATGTTTTAAAATATCTTTAAATATCTTCAAGTGGAATTAAGTTTTTAAAATAATCCTTGCCGTCTCCTGTTTGGGTAGTTAACCCACGAGATTTTACAAGCTAAGCCTCCCAAAAATAATTGTTTTTTAATGTGGGCTTGATTCCACACTTTATTTTCAAATATTATTACTGGTATAATCGTTTTATGCTTTATTTATCTAAAAATATATTATTTCAGACGTAATTAGAAAATATTTTCTATTTTTTAAACAACAAATATTTTTTATTATTCTTTTTACCAATATTTGGGGGTAGCAATAATAGCTACCTAGAGTTCTCGGCAAAATAAGTGGCACCCTTTTTGGTGCCTTCTTAGTTCAAACTACAATCTACATAAAGTAGCTAGTATCTATTTTTCAAGTGGCCATTAATTACTCGTATCTTAAACTCTTATTCGAAGCAATATAGTTTTTTAATGCATTTTATATTTCGTTGGCAATTCAATTTTTTTCACTCGTTCAAAAACCACTCGTTATTAAGATTAATTTTATTGTTTACTCAATAATATTTACGCCCCCTTAGGGGCTACTTAAAATGACGAGATGAAATGTGTTGTTATGGTTTCACGACATTTATAGTTAACATTTTCTAATAGTAATTGCATCATGAGATTATAACATAAACTTACATTTATAAGGTCTAAAACATTATCCTAGTAATTTTGAGGGGCTTTAAGAGGTTCATATTTGATTTAATGTCCTATACTTCATGTAGGCCTACTAATCTATCTAGACGAGTTTGAAAAATAGCCAGGGAAATAATATTAAAACAACTACGTAGAATAATTCTATAACTGCCAAGAAGTCAATATATTATTAGATCCCACTTAAATAACTCTAGTCAAAGCGAATAATACTATCTCCAAAATAATTATTTATACGTTGAGAAAATACTCCAACAAAATTCTTAAGTATCGTCAAAATTAGCTTCCATCGCATTTATATGGTTTTATTGAATGTACTTTGGAGTTTAGTAGACTCACTGTACATGAATATAAAGAATGAGTTTAAAGGGGGGGGGGGGGAAAATGTTTTTCTGACACAAGGTGTCTTAAAAAATGTTAACAGTAAAACAATATATTAATATATTTTACTGAAAATCATTTGGATGCTGAATTTCTTTTTGAAGGTTTTTATAACTTTTAATTAATGTCAAGAAAACTGTTGTTTAATTTTTTGAATTTGGGTGAAAATTTACAGATTGAGTGAGAGGGCAATTAAAATCTCTAACTATGGTTCTGGGGCCTAATGCACTATACTATTGTACTAAAAAGCTCTTCAACAAATCATATACAACATCACTATTACCAAAAAATAAATGTTCAAACTGATTCGTTTCAATCATAATATCACCATTTGTATCCCCTCCATTGTGTATCTCATGATGTTGATCAATTAATTGAAACACATGTACCGCCACAACAAAGGACCCCTGTTGTGTTGCTATTGTGTTAACAATTGAAAGTGATAGTAATACTCACTGATATGTCACTTTCACCAGATTAGTGAGGCAATTTTTACCACAATGATACAGATCAAACTAATGGATTAAAAGTTAATTGCATTTATTAGGCCAGGGCTGATATAATAGAGATTTTATTTACTAATTGGTCGTAGTCTAAAGTGAATAGAACCGTATATGTTGGACCAAAGCTGGTGTGTGGAGTTTTTTTACTAACATTAAAATGTACAGACTCTTGGGTAACGAACTAACTTGCAGTGATATTCCATTAATTTTCTTGTCACTTAGAATATTAAGCTTTGATTAAAAACTATTAAATCAAATATTTTCAAGGAATTGTAATTGATTCTTTTGGCAAAATTTGTATTTCATGTTGCCTACGTACTTCCATTGAATCACATAAAAAGAACAATTTCATTTTATACAAAAAATGTTTGCTTCTATAATAAATTCTTGAATAAAAAAAAGGGTTTTCATCAGGCTACTTCTTGTAGCTTGAGTTGAGAAGACTCCGTTAACAATCACATTTGAGTTTAACCGGCCCCATGGTGTAGTAATCAATGCATTTGGCTACGAGTATAGGGGTCCCAGGTTAGATTCTCGGCTGGTACCTCGGGTAGTTTTGCTGATAGGAGAATTACCCCAACGTTCACCAGCGTTTGGTTAGGTAGGCTTAAGTTAGGTTTAAGTGGTTCCACAACTTCATACTCATTATCACCATCATCTTATCTCATCAGGACATGAAAAAGAGCCTCCGCGGAAAGTATGTACGATTAGTTTATTCGGGCGTCCCCTGGGCGACGGTACATTAGTAATGATAATCTTTCCACAAACCGGGCAGTAAGAAAGTAGCCCAGACGCTCAATATTATAATATTATTAGAGTTGAGTTACTAATACTCGTACTTGAGCTCAGTAATTGTATAATATCAGTGTCTTGTACAGTGCTGCTAAGGTAGGCAAAGCTTGTTTTAAATGCACCTGTCATAATGCTCTCACACAGAAGGGCTCTCATTTTATCAACCATGTATAGGCTCTGCTCTATATGGGAATATTATTATTTTCTTTGATATATTTACTAATGAGTGTTCTATTAAGTCATTAGAACATTAACAGGTACAGTTTTAACCGATTCCGGATGACCTGGTGGTCTAGGGGTAAGGTGTCGGACTTCTGTGATTGGGGTTCTGAGGTTAAATCCTCGGACCCAGCACAGATTTATCTGATTTCCAAACCCTTCCTTCCCCTCTGACAAGACATCTTGTGAATGTGGGGAATGCCAGGCCACCACCGTGGTTCGGATCCCACGTTAAACTGTAGGTCCTCCATTTCATCTCACAATCACCCTACCATTACACATTAGCGTAAGTGCGTATAGCCCGAACAGGTAGTAAGACATGGTGTTAATAATAATTTTAACCGATTTTGCTTATTCTGGTTTTAAGACACGCAATACCACACCACTGTTATATGAATGTGTTGGTTCATTAATTCAGTATCCCAACTCTGCTAAATATTCATTTAAACCCTGAATTAGTTTTGATTCTAAAATGTTGGTTCTCACTCTAGAGTTCGATCGATGTCTTTTATTGCCTCGCCGATATCTGGTGGGATAAGGATATTGGCGAGCTCATAGACTGGACCGCTTAAGGGATAACCTCCAGAACGTCTTCATCTAAAGCATCACAATTCTAAAGACTGTAAACGAATTCTAAAATTTAAAGTCTCTCTCACCAGCGTAACTAGAAACAATTATTGTTTATGTGTGAAAACATTGCATTTAAAATTAATAATATATAACAAAAACATGTTTAGGTAAAAATTGCCCAAATTCCATCATGCTGACAGTAGTATGTATGAAATGTAGTGGCGGCTTGCGGATTGTTGTCAGCGAAAGCTAGGATCTACAGTACTGTATTACACTGAATATAGTCTCTCGGGGAACTGGATGGTTTTTATTGGGAGGCAGAGTTGTCATTCTCTTGTTTCCCTTTAGTCAATCTTCCCTTTAATATAGGACACATTTTAAAAAGCCGGTTAGTAGATATTCCAGTAGCTACTTCTTACATCAACACACAACTCTCCGCCATAATTTAAGGTGAGAAGATTTGGTATCATTTAACTGAGATAGAGCGAAGATACAACTTATTTCCATTAGACCTGCAGTTCTTTCAGTGGTGATATTTAAAATGTTGAGTAAACCGTCCCTTATTCTTACCTAGGTATCCATTTGACTAACCACAATCGAATAATGTAACTAAAGACTGTAAAATAATTATTCTTTGAAAGATAAGTTTGGGACAACAAGGGAGGAAATAATTTACTAGTAAATTCCTATTGAGCCAACACTTTAGCAAAATCAGTAGCGTGTTTGTCTACTGAGAAAAGGGTCCTGGGTTCGATTCCTGGCATGGCCGAAACATTTAGTCTATCACTTGTGAAATGTGGATTTATCCTTTCACAGTAATGCATTAACGGCCGGGACTGGATGTTGTGCCTGTCTTGGTTTTAAGTTGAATTATAAGGCGTATGAAGCTATGACAGGCCTAGCAAGCTGGTAGTGTAAAATATATGGCTTGAATAAAAAACTGACCCAGGTCACGGGCTGGAAACAGTAACAGATGTAAATGTAAAAGTACAGTCCTATCAAATACTTTCTTGCAATGACAAATCACAAATCCACCCTGGATTGTGTTATTTCTAAGGTTTAAGTCCTTGTAGATTAGTGGTTGATATTCTAAACGCTGTGTCTTGACTCGAAGCTAGACCCGAGCACAATTATCGCGAGTGTAATTATTATTATAGACGTCTCCGGCTCTGACGCTCATATTACGCACTGCGCGTGATTTATGACCTACGACCCTGCCTCGGTCTTATCAAGCAATTAGATGACATGTTATTTATGAGCTGTGTGTGTACTAGTTGATATAACCTGCTGAGGAGGAGCGAAGCTAGAGTAAATAAGATGGAGGCTTGCGATGGTAAATACGGCGCGAGTTTGTTCTGGGTTTACTGCGACAACCGCCCTCTGACCCCAGCGTAGGCGTTTACACAACCACCGATAACAGACAGGTAAAACATAACGTTACATATGCGTATATGACTCTTTTTTTTAAATTCAAGGTGGGATAGAAGTAAGTGTGAGTTTTGGTAGTTTTTTTTTTTTTACAAAAATAAGTATTGGGACGATGTAAATAAAATATTGCTCCAGTAGAAATATTTAGTTTAATTTGTTACACATTATAATTGTATCAAAAGATCTTGAATATTTGTCGTGGGAATTCTTGAATTCAACTAGGACTTTTTTATTTTTATTTAAAAGATATACTATCAGATGCCGCCGTGATCATGAAAAATATTAAATAACCGTCTGTCACAAATTAATTTGAATGTATGTAATGGAACAATATTTTTGTTAATTTTATTAAAAAACAGTTTTGTTTAAAAAAACTGTAAAAAAATACTTATACTAGCTCAAGTCACCCCCTTCCATCACACCTTAACCCATACCTATTGTCAGGTGAGCCAGAGGTGTCCGTCTAGTCTATTCTGATTCGTAGGTAACAACGGAGAGGCCCGATTCAACTCTCAAACAGGTGTTCCGATGCTGGGGTTCCGAGGTTGGGGTTCCGAGGCTGGGTAACACTCACGGGTAGTAAGACGAGGATAATAAACATAACTCAAGTTAAACGTGATTTTGAGAAATATAATTTTTGTGTTCAGGGGTCTGAATAATAATATTGCACATCTGGTCCACATCATATGTAGCCCAGTAGTGGATATATTATCCAGTACTAATGTACCGTTGTCCCGGGAACGCCCGAATGTACTAATCGCACATCCTTTCCGTGGAGGCTCTTTCCATTCCCGATGAGATGAGATGAAGGTGATAGTGAGTTTGAGGGTGTGGAACCAGTGGAAACACTTAAACCTAACTTAAGCCTAATTAACCAAACCATAGATACCGTTTGAGTAATTCCTCCATCGGGAAAAAATGCCCAACGTAACGGTCGGGAATCAAACCCAGGACCCCTAAATTCGTATCCAGGTACACTGACCACTACACCATGGGCCAGTTAGAGGTCTGATTGAAAACATGAATTACTGATCCAATTTTGTAGACCTCAACTCCCCAGATTATTGCCCAAAATAATTTATAATTTGTGAACTAGTGCGTCTTAATATAAATTTTACAAATCCTGGGTTTAAATCTTGTCATTTAGTATTAAGGTAGGCACCTCGTAAGAGATAAATTGTCATGCAGACGTTCAGATCTATATCAATATTTAATTTTACCACTTGTTATTCCGAAATATGGTTCACGCCAAAATAAAGCCGGAAGATTCCAACAGGACACGTTTTCTTTAACAATCCTATATTTTGATTTCATTAATAACAACAAAATGTGAAAATGTGACATTCGCTCATTTTCAACGACTCTATAACCATATTTGTGGAGCTTTGAGACTAGGCCTGATATTAAAGGGCTCTAGATTTTGCCTTCTTCAAACCAATACGGTAATTTGTTTATAGGGTGACAAAAGATTTTTTTTTAGATAATTGAGAAATAGCAGCAAGCCTTGTGATACGAAGTTTCGTGGTTTTCGTTTTCTTCTTTCTCATTGGCATGACAAAGGGTGGTTTTAGTTGAAGGGTGAAAGTGAGTATAAGTTATAGAGAATAAAAAGTATTTCCATAATACGACACAAACCATTGTATTTTAAGCCGTGTGATCTGAAAACGATCGATACTTTCCCGCTGACCGAGGTGGCCACCTTAAGGTGAGAATGGAGGCAACGCGAGAAAAGGCAAGTATTTTCGCAGTTTTTTAAAATAGAAAAATGTTTTTTGGGCCTAAATAGATAAAATATTGCTTCAATACAACCATAAAGTTTAATTTTATTCACATGGTGATATTAAGAGTTGTTAAATATATGTTATCTGCATAGCGGCAATGGAGGACACGCTTTTTAAATGAAGAGAAAAAGTTGCCATTAAATTCCAGAACATCTTTGACGGATATTTAAAAACTGTTGATGTAACCATATGAATAAAATTAAACTTTATGTGTGTATTGAAGCAATATTTTATTTATTATGACCAAATAATTGTTTTTATAGAAACACTAAAAAAAAAAAAAAAAACCTGACTTTTTCTTTCCTTCACTACTTCCACACATTAGATTTTGTTATTTTGTTGTATGTGTTTGCGTTTAGAAAGTTTACATTAAATACCATAGTGAGTAAATTATGTAAGCCGTATATTTGAGATTTTGAGTTCAATCAATCCCTCATTTAACTCTAACTGCTTATTTAATAAACTTGGGGATTGGTTGGATCTCAAAACTATAAATACAACCATAAGAGTTGTTCACGTGAATGAACTCAAATCAAATATTGTACAGTTCGAGTCCTGATGAAATCAGAATTTAACAAAAATCGTGAAAATGTATCTATAGGTACTAATTACGCTAATTATCTAGATACCGGTATGAGGAATGTTGAGTTAGGAGGAAGTCCTCTTCGCATTTGCGTGGAGCGAGAATGGTAAAACAATTTAAGGAAATTCACCCTCAGTACACCCGACAGAGATTTGAACCCCGATCTCTCCGTCATCGGCAGTCTAGTTTATTGAGATAATAGCACCTTAGAGCATGCGGCCACTGAAACAGGGTTAAGATTTAGTAAATTTGCTCGAAATATTTCATAAGAAAAGTATGCGAATTTTGACATGTGGTGTCAATGTTGACAGAGTTAAATTTATTTATAAATATCTATCAGTTACTAGTGAGAACTAGCTAATGGTGTTTGTGAAAGTAATTTTTACTCAAAACAACTCCCGCCGAAAATAGTCAAATAATCAATTAGACCCTATCCTTTTTTTTTTTACTTTAATGAGGTTTAGTTATATTGTTTACTAACATTTAATTATACTTAGTTAATTCAGGGTCAGACGACAACTAAACCTTATACTATAGCATTAAAGTATCAATAAGTAATAGAAACACACAAAATTTAACAATAATTAATATTAGACCCTTAAAATTGATTCAGCAATTCTAAGAAATATGCAAACGTGCAGATCTCAATTACGTTGATATTTAATTAATTGTCTTTCCAGTAATTACTACCCATGTGTATTGCGTTTCAGAACTTTTAATTTTAAAACTTAGAAAAAATATTTTGATAACCTATAAGGACTAACAATGTTTTAATGATTAATATATATTTTTCTTCTACAGGTAAATAGATACACGTGTTCATTAAAATTTGCTACCTTTTAGAGTGTAAGCAGATTCAAGGATGCGATTGTATTATCTTAGTAACGAACCAGGGCCAGTTAGTGATAAGAAATGATAGAAGCCTTCATATAAGACAAGAAAACCTTGATATACATTCTCTTTTTGTCTTTTTAAGTATCAATTTGGTTAAAAAATATGTTTCAAACACCACCAATATAACATTCACAAGCTGCTTCTTCGTTTATAGCTGTTACCGAATAAAACATTTTACTTAATAAATTATCAAATAGCAAGAATGTTGCCATGGATATTGTACCTATTGCAAGCATACCAAACAGAAAATAAAGGACGTACGCCACATATCCCTATTTTGGGCTAGTTCTATCCAGTCCACCTCATTACACCATATGCCTATCTTGAGCTAGTTCTATCCAGTCTCCCTCATTACACCATATCCCTATCTTGAGCTATTCTAACCAGTCACTAATTAAAACCTATCCCATTTTGAGCTCGTTCTATCCAGTACCCTCATTACACCATATCCCTATCTTGAGCTAGTTCTAACCAGTCCACCTAATTAAAACCTATCCCAATCTTGAGATAGTTATATCCAGTACCCTATTACATCATATCCCTATCTTGAGCTAGTTCTAACCAGTCCACCTAATTAAAACCTATCCCAATCTTGAGATAGTTATATCCAGTACCCCTCATTACACCATATCCCTATCTTGAGCTAGTTCCATCCGTCCACCTCATTACACCTATCCTATCTTGGTTAGTCCATCACTCTACCATTTTATATTAAGTTACCTTTTTAGGTTCATTCTAATAATATCCCCACATATGGGCTAGGTCTTCACAATGGTTTCTTTCCATTAGGTTTGCCATTGATATTGAACGCGGTTTTAGTTTCAAAAATGTTTTGCCAGAATTATATCTTTTATTTTAATTTTAATCCAGCCCTACATATAATTAGGAAAATAATTATTGTATAATGAAGTTGACAACATTTGGTAAACCCCTTTTTTTAAAACTAAGAATATGTATTTTAACAGTCGCATATAATCTAATATTTTGGAGAACTATTTTTTTTTACTAAGAAACAAAAAAATCGCTTCTAATATATATTTCGGATTTCATTGATTGTTTAAGAATGCATTAACAATTGCCGGTATTTTTTTCCATACAATACTTGTGTGGTATGAATTAAATAATACATGATAAGATTCGTTATTTATCTAAATAATCTCTAGTTTTGAATGTGACTATATTGTAATTAAAAGTGACTTACTCTTTACAATACCTCAATCAGGCCCATAATTATAGTCAAGTCATTATTAATTTACACAAAATTATTATTATTATTATTATTATTATTATTATTATTATTATTATTATATTATTATTATTATTATTATTTAGCACCGCGTCTTACAACCATTTCGTGTTGTACGCACTTACGCTAATGTGTAATGGTAGGGTGATTGTGAGATGAAATGGGAGACCTACAGTTTAACGTGGAATCCGAACCACGGTGGAGGTTGCCATTCCACACATTCACAAGTTGTGATTAATACACGTCTTGTCAGAGATGAAGGAAGGGTTTGGTAATCAGATAAATCATTGCCGGGACCGAGGATTGAACCCCGGCCGCCAGCACAAAAGTCTGACACCTTACCCCTAGACCACCAGGTCACTAATTTACACAAAATGAAAGTTTGAAAAGCTACAAGCTCTTAAATGTATTAATACGGACAAAAGGTGTCTAATACATGTGTTCCTTTAGGTAGATTGCGTCGAAATTGTAAGAAGTTGGATAAATATAACAATTTTGGCTACCACACATTTTGTATGAGTGTAAATATAGCAAAATATTAGTATATGCCCTATATATACCCTGATTTTGGTAGTAAGAACAGTATCTAGTAGTTACTAAAACAATTTTGATGTATTCATACATCCGGTCTTTTTATCTGCAGCTGTCACATTTTATAGATATTATTAACACCTATAAAATAATACAAAAATAGAGTAAAATGCTATCAATGTTGGCTACAAAGAAATATGTTTGAATTTTCTAAACTCTTCTTCCAACCACAATTAGTGAATACATGTGTGTAAACTGAATTTCGTAGCACAGATATTGAGTTATAGTGCTACATAATATTGGGACCAGAAATTCCAATAACTTTTATTTATTCTTTTAATCTGCTTCTTAAAAATAAATAATGATCAGGTGAAATAATCAATCACTTATCATAAAAAATAAATTATCCAAAAAAATATGTCATCAGTAGTGACTTAGTCCCAATTACTTAGTTAAGTCTAGGCTTAGTTTTTATCTTATAAATCTTTCCCTATACGCAAGTTCTAAATCTCTCCCCCCCCCCCCCATTTATCCTGTTAAATAAGATACGCCCCACCAAACTAGCTCACTATCTCTGGTGACGTCGATTATAATCTAATAATTGTTCATATCAAGCTTTAAGAGAGCATTTTAATTGCGTTTGAGTGTTATTCTCAGTTTGGGGGACTGATGGGGAGTTTGTTAAGATATTCGAGCAGTGGCGTGTTTTGGAGTTTTGCCAGAGTAAGCATAGCTTGTTTAGTCTATACCTGCTGTGATTATTCTCTCACCCACATGTTCCTCATTTGACCCATAACACATGGGCTCTGCATTACATACCTCACATTGGAAATGTGTTTCCGTTGATACCTGACATACTGAGTGTTCTGCTGAGCTGTAATAACAATTCACAGGTAGAGGTGAAACTAAATACCTACACTTATCCTGGAAATACGCCACGATACGTCACTGTAGTCAACCAAAAGCTAGTCCATGCTTATTTATTTTGAATAAATAAAGAGTTGCTTCTGCTCAACATTTTCTAGAATGCCTACATTTGGGCAAAGGTTTACTGCCCTACATCTCACTTAAAGTAGCTTGAGACGTTTGTTAAATTTGTTGCCACGACTAGAATTGTAAGGGAAATGCTCAGAACAATGTGCGAGAGAAGACATCTTGTTTTAAATTTGTCACCTGAACGTGTCTTGATGAAGAAAATAATTTCCTCCCCACACCCCTTAGATATAAAGCAATTGTTGCAGAAAGATCTGTAAATCCTCTTCAAAAGGTGTTTCTATATTTTTATTTTAGTATAATTGTTATGGCTAAAGAATATCATTAATTAAATCAAGTGGAGTTTAATAAAGCAAACAAATAATTTATTTTAATATTTTTCAGTATTTATGAAACTAGATTTTGTTTAATTATTGATAGCTATGCACGAAAATAAATAAATTGCTAATGTATTATTTAGTAACAATAAATAATTATTAGAGAATAAACATAGTTAAATAACAATAATCTGATATGTTATAGCAAAAATATTGATGCAATTTAACTTTTATTTTTAACTGATTGATCATGGCGAGTTCCTGTTTTAACTTGACTATTACCCGCCTCGGTGGCGTGGTTGGCTAACGTGCTAGTCGTGTTGAGCTCGACTGCTGAGGACAGGGAGATCGAGGTTCGAATCTCGGTCGGGTGAACTGAGGGGGGAGGGGAGGTTTCCTAAATGGTTTTCCACTCTCACTCCACGCAAATGCGGGTTCACTTCCTCTAATTCAAACTTTCCATTTCCTAATCCATTAGCGTAATGAGTACTTAAAGTGTGTAACCCGAACGGGTAGTAAGACGTGGTGCTAAATAAATTTAAAAAAAACTTGACTATTGGTCATGTTATTCGTCAGTTTATATGTTTATCCCACGACATCTGTGAAATATTTGGACCAATCTTAACGAAATTTGGCAAGTTTATTCTGTGAAATTTGTCTGAGTAACATACGTATAGGGTTTTCCAATCTGGTTATCCATATTACGATTGTGGCTTCTTGAAAATCTGTTTGTTTGTTCCACAATAACTGACAAATGCGTGGATCACATTTAACAAAATTTAGTATGAATGGAGGAGGGAGGGCGGGAAGGTCGGGATTTGAAATCAGGTGAGGAATACTGAGAGGGTTGTTTCTTAAATAGTTTTATACTCTCGCCACACACATTAAGGTATATTTTCTCTAAATTCTACCTACCCCATACCTATCTCATTAGTGTAATTACATTTTGGTAAACCCGGAAGGATAGACATACGTTGAGCAAAATAAATAGCTAATAAAAATAGGCCTACATTTTATAGGCCCTCAAAATACTGAAAAATTATACCAGTGCGTTAATTGTTAACTTATCTGTATTAGCTGAAATATATTAAAAACAGTTTTTATGATCAATTATCTGGAAATGTCATCAGAAAATATGGCTGAACAGTAAAGATTTTCCAGTAGTTGCCATTCTCGTTGATGAATGTACAGTCAAATGTTCAAAGAAAAAAACTTATTTGAGACAAGAAGAGTTTCTAGATCTACTTTTGTGTATTTATACGTCATGTCATGTCATCTCCAGATGTAGATTTTTTTATAAATAGGTTATTATCAAAACCTATGATAGAACTTTAATTATATTGAAAAATGTTGTCAATGTGGGCCTCAAATAGATATGTTTGTAATTCCTTTCTACCAAAACCCTACTGTAATTCACTTGACCTACATTTACAAGTGTTAGATATGTGTCGAAAATGTGTGCCAAGATTTATTTCTTATCTAGAGCGAGTTCCTCTGAAAAGGTCGCCAATCTCGGCGCAAGAAATCACTAGTCATATTCTTGAAGATCGTAAAAAAAATAAAAGATATGTTAGGTCAGTAAAACTAATCCACTTCGACACAAGTCTTCCTTCTTTTTTCCTTTCTCTCCTCTAAGCCCCCCCCCTCCCCCCTCATCATTCAGATCTCCCCTTCCTCCCCCCACCCCCCTTAATTTGAAACCTTGTCATAATTATTATTCTCTTGCCTTTAACGTCTCTCAGGTACTTTTTTTTTTGGTAACTTCTTTCATCATCTTCCGCATTGTTATTACGGCTTCTAGAAGACTTGCAACGGACAGTCGGTTGCAGGGAAAATATAATCTTCGAGGACCCATTTTAGATATAGTTAAGATATTTACCGTTCCTTATTGAGTACAGTATCATTCAAAAATAGATGAATAAATTCTTATTTAAATAATGATTAAATGGTAAATGATATATATATATATGTATATATATATATATATATATGTATATATATATATGTATATATATATTTATATATATATATATATAATATATATATGCGTTTTACTTGTTAAATATCTTATTGGGAGAGTAATCATACCAGCATATACCAGTTAAGTAAACTGATATAGAATGACCCTATATCGCTGAAAGGGGTAGCGGAAAAACGAGGGGATGGGGGTGAAGAAGCTCGTCGCCAGGGAGGAAGGAAAGTTGAAGTTCTTTAGAACTGACATGTGCATTATTTCGTTTATTTGTGAAGTTTATACCACTTAATACTATCCTTAAATAATTTTTAATCGATTGCGATTCAATTTATATTTAACTAGCAATCCCGAACGGCGTTGCCCGTGACCCACTGTGATATAACAATTATATAAGCCCACCCCCCAACCCCCATGGTCCCCGAATCTCTGAAACGATATTCTAAAACAGATAAAAAAGATTTTCTTCAAAAATTTGTTAAAAATAGCCTAGTTAAAAATTTAAAAATCCGGCTTTGAGGTGTTTTTTGACCCCTTCCATCCACCTTTGTTAAATATTTCAGATCTCTACGTGCCGTAGATTTGTCTGGGCACTGCACACAAACAAACAAACACATAAACAAACACTTCCTTTTATTACTATAAAAGATTATTTATGCCGTAATTTCTAATACGATTTGCTCCAATTTGGAAAATTATCTTAGTCATTAGTTTCAATTTTTTATTTGAGTTTTAAATCACTTATTTCCATTAAAATAAATTAATTTGAATGGAGAAATTTCGTGTTGGTGTGATTGTGATGAAACGAAATATAATTGATTCTAACAAATATTCCTATGATGGGGTCGTGAATTTATTGAAAATTTTAAGTGTGGTTTTTTGAAAACTACTTTTTAGGTTATCTGAGATCGTATATAAACATATGTCGTCCACCTTAAGCATTAAAACACAAGCAAGGAGTTAAGGATCAGTAGCATTTGTAAATGCTTTATAATCAGCTCGATTACCTCCAAGCCGAGTCATGGGTTACCGCGCCGTATATATGGGTCTTTTTGTTGCGCCTGCAAATGAGAGTATACTTTTAAATAATATAATTTGATTAACTTAACCAATCTGAGGCAGAATTAATTAAAATAGAAATTACATACGATTTTAAACTTAAATAGTATGCATTAGGATGAAACAGAGATTATTCGTAAAACAGCTTAGATATCCAATTAAAAAAAAAGTTACATTTATCTAGTATTTATAGTTTCATATACGATTTTCCAAACTTTGTTTAAAAAAATAAACTATTTTATTTTCATTAACAAATGTTTAAAATTGTGGAAATGTATCTCTAATTTATCGTTTACTCTTACAAGTTTATAACTGGTAAAGCAGACTAAACGCAGAGTTCGTCTAGTCTAAATTTCCAAATAAGAGGAACTCGGGGTTTAAATATCAGCCAGTCGTACTGAAGGTAGCTGTTTTCCAAAATGGGTCCAAACCCTTCTTACACTCAAATGCAGGTACAATCCTCCTAAACTATACCTCATTATCGTAAATATGCGTATAGCGTATATGTGTATATAAACTCTGTTCACGGTCCCTTTATTGTAGAAATGTATATTTTATAGGTAATTTTTTTTTGTCATTTTTGGGCATTTCAGAACTTAAGTTCATATTTTCTTGGTCTGCCTGTTGTTTTAAAATCTTAGGTAGTTTTGAGTCAGTTTAAAGCATCCTGTTGAATAAGTACTTTTAAAACAAATATCATTGATATAATTGCATAAATGCTCAGTAATAAATTTTTTCAACTCACAGTTGTCTAAAGAGAAGGTAATGCTGTTAATGCAATGTGTGTCTTCTTTGATTGTGTGGATGGTAATTAGACTAAGTACGCATTCCTGGTGAGACACTACTTAATAAGAAAGGTTTCCATTTGGATGGTGGTAGCTACTATTTCTGGAGCAGTTTTTAAAAATAAATGTTACATTTATCAGAATGCTAAATTTTTTGTGTCATTTTATATGACATTTTTATTATTTTTAAGTAATCGATATCTGGACCCTGGTAATTATACTAATTATACCTAGTGTTAATTTATTAATGTATAAATTAAAACACTCAATGGATTCCGGGGTCTGTATTCTTGAGTGAATTTTTGAACATCTCGTATGGCTTTCTAAGCACAGTTAACGAGATAGCTTTGGAATTACTCAAGAATACATCCTCGGGGATTTTATTTATTAACTAAAGCCACATTTTAAAAATTATTTACTTTAATTTATTTAGAGTATTTAACGTACAGTTTACGAACCGACTGATTATATCAGCACACGACTTTTAAATTAATTTAAATCTAGAATAGACGCAACATCCAGACACAGGCCGTTAATTCATCACTATGCAAGGGCAACTCTAATTTCATCAATGATAAATTTCTCGGCCATGCCAAGAATCGAACTTGGGACCCTTAGCTCAGTATACAAACACGCTACCGACTGAGCTAAGGTGTTGGACTTTTATATCTTTCTAAGTATTAGTGTTGGAACCTACATGGTTCTAACTGAATTATAATTTTGTGTTTTGTGAATCCACTAATTCTCAAATTTGGTAACTTGTCAGGTTTGGCAGGGATGGGAAAGTCTAGGTTCAAATCTCAGCTGGATGTATGAAAGTGTTATTTCTTAAATAATTTTCTCGTTATTTATTTATCCACTAAAACATCGGTAAACTTTTTATAAATCTTACTTTATTTGTCCTTAGACTATTAGTGTAAATTTGTGAACAACCCTGACTGGTATTAAACGTAAAGTATGGTATTAAAAACAAAGCAATACATTATTCATTATAAATAACAACGCTGAATTTTGAAATCTTAATAAAATAATCAAAAGGTGTTTCAATAAAACAATGGTCTATTTGATGGTGTTTAGATATGCAAATTTACAGAAAATACTCTTTTTAAGTCCTCCCTACTGCCATAAAGTAATTTGAATACTTTGGATTACCGCCACAAAATATTCAACCGTTAAAATTATCTCCATTAAAATGTTGTGAAATTATTTTATGGCCTTTTTTTTCCAGAAGAACTAAGAACAGCATTGCGGTAGTTTAATGTAATTTTTGAAACTTAATTTTTTTTACAACCAATTTAATACGATATTACAATTACTTTTGTGTTTATATACATCACTAATATTTAGAACTTAGAATATAATTCCGTATTTTTTTTAGCACCACGTCTTACTATTTGTTCGGGTTATACGCCTATATACTAATTACACTGATGGACTAGGTATTAGGAAGGCCTAATTTAGAGGAAGTGCGTCCACATTTGAGTGAAGGGAGAGTGGAAAACCATTTAGGATCAATCACCTTCCATGCAAAAGATTGGGATAGAATCCCGATCTTTCCGTCTTCGGCAGTCTAGTCCAACACGATATTAGTGCGTTAAACCACGGGCCACCGAATCGGGTCCATATTACTTCTACGTTTGATTATCTCCATGAAGATTTTGTCACCGCACCACTAGTATAAAGCCTTAGCTCATTCGATAGCATGTCTGTTATCTAAGCTTAGGGTACCGGATTCGATTCCTGGTGTAGCCGAAAAATTTATCATTAATTAAATTGAGGTTTCCCCTTTAACAGTGATGCATTAATGACAAGGATGCTTAGGTTTTGTGTCTGTTATAGATTTAAGTTAGTTTGTAAGTCATGTACTGATATAATAATCCGTTGGTTCAAAAAGTGCGGGTTAATACCTCAAATAAAATAAAAAATAAAAGAAAAGAATATACTCTTTTGTCTACTTCCTGGTTTCGTAACAATAATTGCAGTAAAAAGAAAATATATTAATTTAGTATACACATTTTTAATGTCAATCTATGATTTGTAAAGTATGGACAAGAGTTCAAATACCGGTTGAGTATATTTAGATTGTTTCTTCATGACAGATATTTTCCAATTTCTCTCTAAGAAAGTGCAATTTCGTGTTTATACATAAATATTTTATGAAATCGGTATTATCACTTGTGTCAAGTGGATCCACAATATATATATATATATATATTACTAAGCCTGACTTTTATTACACGCAACCCGCATCGATTGGCACGCGGTTAAAGGTGGTAGCTCCATCTTGACGGGATTTTTGGTGACAGGGTGCTCGTGGTTAAAAACCAGGTCAGGTGAATATGGTTTGTATTTATCTGACTATTTTCCATCTACCTCCGAATTCCTCTAAAATTCATTTTCCTCATCCTTAAAAGAATTAGAGTAAACATGCGGAAAACCCGGTCAGTTAGTAAGACGTGAAGTACAAATATTAATTAACGATAATAGTAATAGTTTACAAACGATTAACCAAACTTTTTGTTGATTTGATTCAAACAGGTTTTTAGATTATTTTAGTCAATTAAGTGGCGTTTAAGTGTAATCGTAAGTACTAAAGAATACTTCTAGTGGCCAGTGTGTAAATCAAGTCGGTTATGACAAAAATAAACATATTTCAATTATCGTTGAAGTTTTTATGTAGGTAATAAAAGGGCACGCTTCCTTAGGCCAGCCATCGTTATTGGCATTAAATCATGATCGTAATCTTAAGTTATCCGTGCGGAAGGTTACTGTAATTATTGAGAACACTTTCAGGGAGTAAACATAGCGTTGATAAACAAACTGTGCTTAAGAATTCATTTTTCTGTTGGTGAAAATTCTCAAGGCCATGCCTAAAATATAGGGGTTAAAACACCCTCTGATTTTTTTTTTTAATTCTAGTTTTGCATTCTTCTTCAATGACTGACTCTTGTCTAATGATAAGAGTTCATGGCTATAGATCCAGAGGTCCCTGGTTCGTTCCCCAACGTTTTCAGATTTTCTGTGAAAGCATAGGGTCAGGAACGAGGTCAGCTCATCCTCGTGAAGACAAATGAGGAGTCATTTGAATAAAAAAAAATAAGTAGGATCTTCGGTCTTTGAAAACTGAGATTAACGTCCGGAGCGCTTGTTGTGCTGACCACATGACACCCTCTATCCGCAGAAGTCAGCACTATTTCAGCCAACAGATGGTGGCCGCTTGGTTGGTATGGCTTAGGTGCAAGCAGATGCCATCGTGTTTTCCCCCTCCTCAATACCTGTGCTAGTAAATTACTGGAATCTTTAAAATTTATTAAAAAAAACTATAAATCTTCAACTATGTTAAAAAAAACATAAAAATCCTTCAAGAAGGATTTAATACAAAAAGGTTTCTTGAATTTCCTCGGGAAGACTTCATCATGAGCCACTACAAGTAAAAACGCATTCCAAAATACATATCTGGGTACGTCCCTGTATATTATTCCGAATCTAAGCCCGTTGGCTATCAATGCCCTGGTACCTTCTCACATGAGGAAATTACGAACCTTTGTAACGGAACTTTGCATATTTTCACCTGTGTTGTTTATGTCCGGGATTCAAAAAAATTTCGAGCTAGGTTTTGTGCTGTGGTGTGGATTTGCTAGAACGCTATACCTTCAAACGTTGTCCAAACCCATATCTCCCCCAACAAACTTTGTTGTCTTAAATTTCGGTTTACTTCGTGAGGTGATAGCAGGTGTGCTACTATTGATTCAGAGTTAATTATAGCTGCCATCCCATGCGCTATCAGCCCTTAGTGTGTGTTAAGTGATACTATTTAATAATAATAATAATAATAATAATAATAACATGATCAAACTGCATTCATTTACCATAGATTAGATAATCTCTTCTTCAACATTGTAATTAATTTAATTCCTTATTGTGTATTCAACGTAATCTCTAAACCTTGATTATATCAGCAAAAAAATTACAGAAGACACAGGCTAACTTTAGAATAGGCTGCAGGTGAGTTGCGACCACACGAGTTGTTTACTTCTAAAGATACAGTTAAATTGTGGCCCAACAGTTTTAGACCCAAGCATGAATGGCGGCCCTGGCTGTTGACCTAACCTAACCTAACCTAACCTGACAAACCTTCAAATTTTTTCAAAACCATTTAACGACAAGAAATGAGGACGTTTGGATATTACGAGGGATGTCGACATGAGACTATGATAGTTTCTATCTGAGATTTAAGACACCATGATAGAAAACACACTGATAATTAGGTGGACGCAAGTCATACCTTTCTCTAAAGTACAATTCGTACGTCTCTCTCGAAAAGCCGGTACGCAACTCGTGCGCGATTTCAAGATTAGGCTGCAACTCAGTTCCACAGTTAGAATCGACACAACTTCTAGTCTTCTGACCGTTAATTCATCACTGTAAAAGAGGAATCCCTCATTTCACAAACCATACATTTTATGGCCGTAACGAATTGAATTGAACCCACACACTTCAGAAGTCTTTAATATTTTATCCATCACTCTGGACATTGTTAGAATATATTTATCTCAGTGATGAAGTATTGATGCGCTAAGCCAAAAGTACTTGGTTTGATCCCTATGTAAAGGTGCCATCTTTAAAGATATCTTATATTTTTTAAACCAATTTTTGACTAGTACATACATAATCCGTATCAAATGTTAATTTCAACATAATAACTTTATAAAAAAAAAATGCCATACAAATTAGTTATACAAATAAAACTATGCTTTCATTTGACGTGATACTTTCATTTTTCACTAAGGGATGAGTTTAATTAGAAAGGTAACCAAAAATAATGTAGCTTTAAAAATGGTCATTTCTTTATAATTAATAACTTTTTTAAGGTTTCCGCCTATTCCGTTAATTATAAATTGTATCTTGAAGCAATATAACTCACTTATGGTGGAAGGACACTAAATTTATAAATTCTGCTGACAGAGATGGTTGTCTACAAAGGTCATTAGGATGTGTCCGCTTCTGTGAGCTTATTACTTTAAAATGTTGAGCCCGCTGAAAGCTGTAAATCATTGCGTCCAATTTTCGCTGTGAACGAGTATTCTGAAGCGGTGCTTGCAGGGAGATTCATGTTATAGCCTCTGTGAAGTGCATTTAATGATAATGCGGCTGAGAGAAATAAGAACACTTATGTTGGCTACACTGTAATACATGGCAGAGGCTCGCTCGATGCAGATAGAACGGCTGCAACTGGGATAGTCACGTCCCAATAAATATGATTTTTTTTTAGTTTGGTACTTGTCCTATAATTAAATAGGATACGTTTGTAATAGCATTATGGAAAGTGTTTTCTTTTCAATTATCATTGTATTACTTTATTGGATGGGCACGTGACCTAAACATTTAACTTATTTCGTCTGGTTTACTGATGACGTTGCGTTCTGGTTTTATTCTTGGCCGAGTGTAAAGGTGTTTTTCCTGACTGGTTTACCACACTCTCTCTCTCTTTCTCTAACTCTCTCCACAAAAATGTGTGTACATTTATTTTAACTTTAACCTTCCTAACTTCCTACCTCTTCAGCAAAACTAAATGCGTATATTCCGGGACGGGTAGTTAGCAGCAATACTATGTAAAATGAAGGCGTTCAAAAAAAAGGTTTTTACTGATTCGTGAAAACTGTTTCAGTCAATATTAAAAAAAAAATTAATATGTTTTTGGATGAAGTGTAGTTAACCCGTTATTTTGATACAAATGTTCATTTAAGTATGCGCACAAATTGAAATAACTAATATTAATTTATATATAAATGATACCTGATTATGAACAAGCTCCAAACGATCTAGTTATAGATTTCAAGAAACTAGTATCGCTATTGCAACGCTGTCACTGATACTCTTACAGTATGGTTTAGGGTGACCTGGTGGTCTATGGGTAAGGTGTCATACTTCTGTGCTGGCGGCCGGGGTTCAATCCTCGGTCCCGGCACAGATTTATCTGATCACCAAACCCTTCCTTCACCTCTGACAAGACATCTTGTGAATGTGGGGAATGCCAGGCCACCACCGTGGTTCGGATTCCACGTTAAACTGTAGGTCCTTCATTTCATCTCACAATCACTCTACCATTACACATTAGCGTAAGTGCGTATAACCCGAACGGGTAGTAAGACGCAGTGCTAATAATAATAATAATAGTATGGTTTAGCTTAATTTTTTTCCCTGTATCGCCTCTTAACATCTGTTTGAGATATATCCTCATATTCACACTAATGATATGATAAAGGTAGAATTGAGAGAAGATGTACCGTAATTTACGTGAATGGAGAGTAATAAACCATTTAGGAAAAAAAAACTCAGTACATCCAGCCATGACTCAAACCCGAACTCTACATCACCAGGAAATAATTTAAATACGGTTTGAACTAAAGCTAATAATAAAAAATAATAATTTTGTTATTTACGTTATGTTTATTCCATAAACATTACAGACTAAATAAAAGTATTACTCTTTATGGTTTGTAAATTAAATGTTTCTCAAAATTGTAAAAATCAAAATCAAAAACAAAAATTGTGTTCAATCATCAACCGCTTTTGTAAGATAATTTCAAATATTTATTGATATTTTTGAATACTCGTCCCCGTGACATAGCTGTTATAGTGGTATTAAATATCATTTTCTTTGATAAAATAAATATGATGTATCTTTGACGACCCATCAAAGATAGCTCATAAATATATATATATTATAAATCCTTTGGAAAGCTTTACCTTGTAGAACATGCTCTATAGAGTCTAGGGCTTATCAAAGAAAACAGCAAGGTCTGAAAGTTTAACCCATTCATGCAAATAAGTTATTTTTTATTTATTTTTATTTAGCACCACGTCTTACTACCCGTTCGAGTTATACTCTTTAAGTACTAATTACGCTAATGGATTGGGAAGGTTGAATTTAGAGGAAGTGAACTCGCATTTACGTGGAGGGAGAGTGGAAAACCATTTAGGAAGAACCTCCCTCAGTTCACCTGACCAAGATTCGAACCTTTTATCTCCTTGTCCTTGAAAGTATAGCTCAATACGAAACTAGCGCGTTAGCCAACTATGCCACCGAGGCGGGTCTACAAATAAGTTGAAAATGTAACTGTACAATATGAAAACACAAACTTCACACTTAAACTATAGCATAAGTATATTTTTATTTTCATTAACAGATAAAATTTTGTGTCAAAATTTTTAAAAGTTTCACTGTCCATTCGTATATATTTTTGACATATGTGGCTTCTATTTTTTTTAGTCATATATGGCACTGACTTTGAAGAAAGTATGATGTAATGTAGTAAAATATATTTTATCAATGGTTATGTCAACGTTATTATAATTTTTGCTATAAAATACATTTTTTTAATTTTAAAATAAATGTTACATTTTAATACCATCCCTTTAAGACTTGTTAAAAACAAGTAGGAAGTCATTAATAAAGTATTATTTATAGGCCTTATGATATATTACAATTAATAGGTGTTTACTATTGAGTGCTGTGCAAATAGATAAATGTAGTATGTTTTATATTGGAGTGTTTCAAGTTCATTTTCTAAACATAGATTACATCAGTACATGAATTGAAAAATAGATTAACCTACAACAAAAGTACTGGGTACGCCTAATATTGCACATCCATCCCCACCCCTAAATATTTATTAATTGGGAAATATGAAGAACCCATTTACAATTTTTTAAATATCTATCAGCCTCCCTTAAGTCTAACCAGACTGCTTTAAAATAAAAGGCTATATACATTTTTAAAAACTTAACCAAGAGGATATACACTAAGTTTATCACCCGCCTCTGTGGCGTAGTTGGCTAACGCGCTAGTCGTGTTGAGCTCGACTGCTGAGGACGGGGAGATCGAGGTTCGAATCTCGGTCGGGTGAACTGGGGGTGGTTTTTACTAAATGGTTTTCCACTCTCCCTCCACGTAAATGCGGGTTTACTTCCTCTAGATTCAACCTTCCCAATTCCTAATCCATTAGGTAATTAGTACTTAAAGAGTATAACCCGAACGGGTAGTAAGACGCGGTGCTAAATATTACTAAACTAAGTTTATCGTTAAAGGTCAAACTATTAGCTTGATTGGTTCCATAAAGCTGTAGCTTGTAAGATGGAGCATAGTGTAATTAGTCACAGTGAGACCCTTTTAAAATGAACGATGTCTACAGGCAGTGAGTGTTTTGATATATTAACGTTGAGCTCAGAAGCTATTCCCGAACTCCTTTAGTGTTGTTATTATTATTTATTTTGTATTTCTGCTGACTTCATGCATTGGCCTTCAGCCATGACTCGACTTCATAGCTATCCTGGGACAAGCGCACCAGATACAACTTTGCCGATGATTCCCTACCACGGCTTCTCTTTTTATTGACCAATCAGAGCGTCTGACTCTTGAGGCGAATAGAAGGGGAGGGATCAACAAACTCTAGTTATAAGGTTAAAACATTTAATTCTACATGAAGAAAGGATCTTATTTCAATTCTTGTCTGGAAGGTTTTTTTCGCTTAGACTTGTTTTGATCCGCCCGTTACTTGAAAAATAGTCACTGTAAGTTTATGTCCGAGTGATTAATGTCGATCAGATGAAGTACGTGGAGTTATCTTATACTTTTTGTGTTAAAGACGTGTATTAATCACAACTTGTGATTGTGGGGAATGCCAGGCCTCCACAGTGGTTCGGATCCCACGTTAAACTATAGGTCCTCCATTTCATCTCACAATCACCCTACCATTACACTTTAGCGTAAGTGCGTTTAGCCCGAACGGGTAGTAAGACGTGGCGATAATAATGATAATAATTAACACAGATTTTCTTTTAAAGCACTCCAATTTGATCTAGCTAAATATGATAAATCCCACAATCCCATATAATATTAAAAAAAAGAAGCAAATCCATCTTTTAACGTGCAATATAAGTTAATCCAAAATAAGAATCAACTTTAAAATAAGAGCAATATAACATAAAATAAGTTTAACTCTAGGGCGATAGGTGAATCATGTGTAGCCATTATCGCTGCTAGGAAGCTAAAACAATTCACACTTTCTAGGTTGGTAATCTAAACTTACATTAAGGCGTCATCAATCACACATATCAGCATATTAAATGAAATACCACAGTTCATACTTGATAAAACAACACTGTCCATCGAATCATTGACGATGTAATTATGAATCTATAAGTCATATAATGCGTGATGAAATCAAGTATCAGTCTCGATTGTCTTATGAGCGAAACTAAAACAGATCATAATGATGTTTATCTGCAAAACTATCACCCAATTAACACTTGGTTGCCACCTAGAAATGAAAGTGTGGAATGCATCATAATTAAAATGATGTAGAAGATTAGGGCCGGGTGAAATTAAAACAATTAAGGAGGTCCAGCAAAGGGGAAATAGGGGAAGGGAAATTATGTGATGGAACAGTTAGAAAGTGGAAAAACTTTTCAGCATGTTCATGAACTTTTCAGTTGCGTATTTTTTATTTTATAATTGTAATACAAAAACGTAGAGACCAGTTTTTTTAAAGAAATATAAGAACAATAACGACTTAATACAAGGGTTGGATATTGTGAGAATATCTTAAAGGAAATGCACCCACATTGGCGTGGAGAGTTAAGGGTAAAACTACAGCGTGTGCGCATAATTTTAAACAGCTCTCAGGGCATCCGGTTGGATTCGAACTTTAACCTCCCTATCACCAATAAGTCAGTACAAGGTGAACCTGATGCCTTATACCAAGTAACTACCATCGTGTGATTACGGGTTTAGATGTATTATATTAACCTTTGTTGAGACAGCTTTTAACTAACTTACTTAATGGCTTAAATGGCCACGCTACTATAGTAAATGTTAAGTAAGGTTATAGCCGCATCTAAATAGACATCCTATAGTATTCTTTAAATTGAAAAATAACACCTGGACGTGGAAATCAAACCCATAACCCTTGGCTTATTATGTCAATGTTTTTAACGCACATCCGTCACAGACTCTGCCTTTAAATATGAGTGAATAATGAGCCTGGGCTCAGGACGACTCCTGTATAACTCATTGGTAAGAGCATTGTCGTGCTAAGCAAAAAGTCCCGCGTTCGATTCCCTTGTCTAGGTGTTATTTTTAATTTTAAAGAATAAAAAACATAATTTATCTTAAAATATGGACGTTGACGCAACACTCTAATATGATATGATATAAGGCCTATATTCTAAACACAATTAACACAATTATATTTCTTGCAGAGCATATAAATGATGTCTGTTATAGTCACATAAAGGGGAAAAGTGGTTAAAAAAAATAACACTTTTAAACAGGTATTTTTAACTTAACAGTTTTAAACCTACTGACTATATCAGTACTAAGTTTGCAAACTAACTTAACTCCAGAAAAGACACACTACTCAGTCTCACGGCTTATTAAAAGTTAAGTATCCGCATCTATCAACTTGCAGCCTTGGTGAATCTGGTCCGCACTGCCCAATGAGGGTGAGGGGAGCCCCAACACATGTGGGCCAGTTCTTCCGGTAATGAAAGCGTCTCTTCTCCCACAGTAGATTAACACTCAGATATCGTTTGGGACCAATTAGAAAGTACGAGAACGTATTAACATGCTGATGAGCACCGGCTTTTAGTGAGTCAGGGGAGAAAATGTGTTTTTTCTGCCAGCTAGTCTTATCGCTTGTTTACAATCTACCCTCAGCTACTACTATTTTTTTTATATAAGTACCTGGATTTTTTACTACTAGCTTGTTCGGTCTTTTTATATGTACAGTATATAATCTAATGAGAATGATCACGTGGTGGGATATTTTACACTTGTACCGTAAACTAATTAGTATTTTCATCACTCTCTCTTTGTGGTTGTGAGTCTTCCCCTGTCCGTTCCGTGCATCAATCCTCGCTCTCCTCATCTGAAACTCTCTCGCCTTCTTTCTTTATCTTTTACTTTATCTTCTTTATCTGTCTTTCTTATTCTTTCTCTCTTTTTATTATCTCTCTTTCTCTTTCAATCATAGCTCGACTCATCTTAAACGCTCTCACTTTACTATTCTTTTCTCTTGCTTTATCTATCTATCTATATTTCTTTCTCTCTTTCTATCTTTTTTAACTTTCTTTCTTTTTATTCTTTGTTTATCTTTCTCTAGCTCTCTTTAATTCTCTTTCCTTCCCTCTCTTTCTCTCCTCTCTATCTTTAAGTCAATAAGAAAGAAGATTCTTACGTTGTTTTGAGCATGTTGAGAGGATGAGAGTGGCTTGAGTGTCAAAGCAAATATATGAAGGTAGAGTGTGTGGATCAAAAGGAAGGGGTAGGCAATTTAAAACGTGGCTAAATGTGATAGACGAATGTGCGTAAAAGAGAAACATTAATAGTTTTAAGAATAAAAGAGCATGTATGACTCGGTGTATGGATATTGTTGAAGCGAAGAGAGTCTGTAAGGATATGGAAGTAGGGAGAAAGATAGTGAAGATGAATTAAGTACGGGGTTGTTTTTTGAGCTATATGCACGGTTTCTGGCCTACCCCGTAAGGGAACAGCGTGATTAGGTATGTATGTATGTATGTATGTATTTGTGTGCATGTGTGTATGTATGTATGTGTGTATGTGTGTACATGTATGTATATATGTGTGTATGTATGTATGTGTGTACATGTATGTGTGTATGTATGGATGTGTGTATGTATGCATGTGTGTATGTATGTATGTATGTATGTATATGTGTGTATGTATGTATGTATGTATGTATGTATGTATGTATATATGTGTATATTGTATGTATATATGTGTGTATGTATGTATATATGTGTATATGTATGTATATATGTGTATATGTATGTTATATGTGTATATGTATATGTATGTGTATATGTATATATGTATTTATATATGTATGCATTTATATGTGTGTATGTATGTATGCATATATGTATGTCTGTTTGTATGTATGCTTATATGTATGTCTGTATGTATGTATGCTTATTGTATGTCTGTATGTATGTGTGTATGTATGTATGTATGTATGTATGTATGTAAAATGATTGTGTTCAAATACATCATGCTCATGATAAATAATCAAGAGTTGTTGAGATTAACGTATGTAGAAAATAAAGCTCAATGATTTTACCGAACCAATATTTTATTAATATTGGAAAAAAAAAGTTGCATAAGAACTAAAAAAGTACGGACCTAAACTTATGTTCCAACCTTAACATAAGTCAGACATTATGAGAAACGACACTAACATTTGTCTGGAAGAAGGATGGTAAACTCTTCTTAATTTAGTCGACCAGGTATGATTCCCACTTTGTAAATCATAGCCAACATCCATACCATGCGATGGTTGGTCGCAACTTAGTTTTCTATCAACTCACTATGTGAGTTATGGTGCATTTCCTTAAAATCAACCCTCCTCGTCTTGTTTCGTTACATTATAAAGCTTAAGTCGATAGTAGCCATTAAATTATCACTAAGGCATACTAGTATTTAAAATATGTCAGGACTATATCTATATATGGAGGAGGTCCTACTTATTCAAAAGCATTTAAAATTAAAGTAAAAAAGTTTTCAGTTCAATATATCCATGAAATTATCCTTAAAGTTTATAGACAGCCCAGGATAAGGTATTTGTTAACTACTGAAGTAATTGGTCACTTTTAATTGTGTGGTTAGTGCAATGCTTCATTGATCCCCGCATTCCCCCCAGTAGCCTTGCTCCACGTTTAACGGCGAGTATAACGAGACGATGTGATATTATGCATGTCAACACTGGATGTATAAAAGTTTTTTCATGGAGAGCTAATCACTTCCTTTGTTGCTGATAAAAACAGTCTATAAAGTGAGTTGGTCTTCTTTAAATTTTTCTAGTTCATTGAACTTCCACATTGATAAGTGCATAAAGTTACCAAGGTATGATGACATAGCTCCATTTAGTCACGATTCACTTACCTTTATCGGGCCTGAGTACGATGTGTGGTCAAGATGCGCGTGGGACGTTTGACGCAATCTGGATTTATCCTAGCTAAGATATGCGATTTTTTTTTTACCATGTTGGTCATAGTACGTTCGGCGCAGTTGTGAAAACACCTGTTGATCCCACCTTGTTTACTTCTCACTCGCGTTTCTATAATTAGTGTTAGTTCAATCGCCTGATAGCTAGGTTAGGTTAGCTTAAATTGGTTGGGGAAACTGAAAGGGCTTCGCCTGATGTTTAGGCTACGTCTATAAAATGAAAAGATATTGCCCGATCGCGTTCGCCCCTATTCGGGTCCACTCGGAAAGTGTTTGACCCGACTCGTTTCCATTCGGGTTCACTCGGAAAGTGTTTGATCCAACTCGGTTCCATTCGGATTCATTCGGAAAGAGTTTGACCCGACTCGGTTTCATTCGGGTCCACTCGAAAAGTGTTTGACCCGAATCGGTTCCATTCGGGTTGGCTTGGAGTATAGGACAACATTTTAACAATTAATAGGTAGGATAGACGATCAACTGTTGTATAGACTTCTGTAAACAGACACTAGCGTAATCTTTGCGTAAAAATCACCGTTCCATGGCCCCAATACCTGTTTAGGTATATTTAAGGTGGGGTGAAGAGGACGCGAGGAAAGATAAGGTTTTTTTGCAATTTTTATGGCAAAAAAATTTTATGGACAAAATAAATAAAATATTGCTTCACTACAAACATATTATAATTTAATTTTCCTCACATGGTGACCTCGACATTTCTTGAATATTTGTAGAGAGTGTTCTGTAATTTAATGACAACCTTTTCTCTTAATTTAAAAAGTTTGTTAGATATCTGCTATTCTCATGATATTCAGGAACTGTTGATATCACCACGCGAAGAAATTAAACTATGTTTATATTATTATTATTATTATTATTATTATCACCGCGTCTTACTACTCGTTCAGGTTATATGCACTTACGCTGATGTTTAATGGAAGGGTGATTGTGAGATGAAATGGAGGACCTACAGTTTAACGTGGAATCCGAACCACGCTGGAGGTCTGGCATTCCCCACATTCACAAGTTGTGATTAATACACGTCTTGTCAGCGGTGAAGGAAGGGTTTGGCAATCAGATAAATCTGTGCCGGGACCGAGGATAAAACCCCGGAGCCCCAGCACAGAAGTCTAACACCTTACCCCTAGACCACCAGGTCACCAACTATGTTTATACTGGAACAATATTTTAGCCAAACAAGTCTTGCCATAAAAACTGTAAAAACACTGTTCTTTTCTCGCGTCCCCTACCATCCCATCTTGAAGTATAATTAACTGCTCAGGTTACTCACCTAGCATCTTGCTGAGGTCAGCATTGTGCAGGTCAGGGTTCTCGTCCGCAAGTTTCTTCCTCTCCACCTTGGCCCATACCATGAAGGCGTTCATTGGTCTTCTGATCCTCTGCTCTTTGGCCGCCTTGTTACTGATGGTGTGGCTACTACCCCCGTGGTGGTGGTTGCCGGTGTGGTTCTTAACGCTGTTGTTCCCCGCCAGGTTCGCGTCGCTCGCCGTCAGGTGGTGCTGGTAATTGTTGGTGCTGCTTAGCCACTGGCAATGCGTGTTCGACCCAGGTAGCACACTCGGCAACATCTGGGCTACCTGCAGTCCGAGGTTAACAATATTCGTAATTTTTTTTAATGTACTTCACATAAGCTAAAAGTGTTATTTTAGCACATTGAGTTCACTTAGAGTCGACAAAACCTTTCCCTAACAGGGAGAGTGAGGTTCAAATCGCAGCAGGATGCTCTGGGGGTTATACACATGTGATTTTCCCATCCACTCTCTGCGTTAATATGGGTGCACTTTCCCTAAAACATCCTATACATTCTTTTTTTCATTGATTAAATCGTTTGAAACTGCTAAATAAAATTATATTCGGTGGATTCTAAAACACTTTTAGCTTCGCCTATTTTTCACTCCGTAAAGACCAACAAACTTCATTCAACCCCACCAAGATTCAAACCAACAAATACACTCAGAAGCACTTGTAAAACGTTTAAAGTCATAACAAATTGCATCAATATTTCAAAATACATATAGACTAAATAAAACTAGTTGCTAAGAGACAATCTCAAAATGTATTAGCCGAGAAATTAGATACAATATTACTCGTTTACCCTTCTATTTATTTTGAAATGTGGTTGTTTGCATTCATTACATGGCAACGGTAAGATTAGGATCAGTTTAATAGTATTTTCATAAAATAATTTAAATAATGTTTGTAAAATGGTTTGACTTATTTCCATCCCACTATTTTTTAAAGTAAAATATAGAAAACCGAGCCACAATATGACGCTTGGTTCAACTATGGTGTAGCTTGAAAGATAGGGTTATAGTGCAATCCGTTGAGGTAGTCTGCTACCTTTCAGGTTCAACATAGTGTACCTCTTATTTATTTTATGTATTTTCTTTCAAGGCAGGAAATGTTGAACTTAAGGAATAAATAAAAGAGATATGGGGGAAAAAAATTAAAAGTAAAACGGAGAAATGAATGGTGATCATAGGACATTCGATAAATGTAAAAGTCGATCGGGTCCCATAAAAGTTTGCCAACCCCTGTGCTAGGGTCTTCCATAAAGTAACGTTCACTCAAGGGTGTCACATGGAAGAGCAATTGAAAGCGTTGTGGACGTTTAGAAATTCTGGATTATTTATAAAGTGGTTTGATATTTTAAAATATTATTTTCACCAAAACGTAGGCGAAAGATTTGACAATTTGAAAAGTTTAAACTTTAAATATTTAAAAAAAACATGTGATAACTTACATGAAACCCTAAAAACAGCCCACATTATCTTAAAATTTTCTTTGGTGGCCCTCTCAAAACATGAAATTATTTGATAGAGTAAAGTTAGATCTAGATTTCTAACCTTTTTCTTTAATTACAAAAGTACACATTTTTGTGTAAAATACCATTGAACTTTTTTTTTTTTAAACTTTAAACTCAAAGTTTAAAATTTTCAACTGGTCAGAAACATTGTAATAATCTTCACCTACATTTTGTTGAAAACGATATTTAAAAATATCAAACAACTTCTTAAATAATTTCGATATTTCTTAATGTCTTCAACGCGTCTCATTGGTCTGCCATGTAGCACCCTTAACGTAAAAAAACATGGAATGTTATCAGGATTACTTTAACCTGAGGGTAGTGTAACGAGCAAAACACAGACAATAATGTTGGACTGTTTGAGAACAAACTGTTCATCAAAATATACCTTTAACAGTTTATGGATGATTTGACTACCAGTGCTTGCAATATAAGCTACAGTAGTCCCATGGCTTCTTTAGTGCTGACTGACAGCTCACAGCTGACTTCTGACAGTCAACATTTAGGTATATACCTAAATTTTGACTGGCAGAAATGACAGCTGCTAAACACATGTTTTTGCAGATCATTTGGCTCGGCGTAGGGATACATAATTTGATCTGGTAACTTTTCAAAGCCGTCAGCTGTCAGTCAGCACCAAAGAAGCCATGGGGCTACTGTAACTAGAGCTACAAAATAAAGTGTAAGAAGAGGCCTTTACGTTTTTGGTGTTTGCGAGACTCGAACTATGCCGAAGAAGGCGTCTACATATTATACACAAACCATTGTGGTACAATATAATCTGGAGTACATTTCTAGAAACATGATTGGCTGAACTAATACATGGTACACGCCATTTTACGTAGCGTTAAGAAGTTAAGCTAACGTCATATCAAAGCTTCGTTATGTTCATCATGATAGTTTCCGTTTAGAAACGCGAGGGCAAACTTTACGTTACGTCATCATTATTTCATGATATGTCAAGTTGACCGGGGTACCAACTTAAATGGGAGGTTGAAACTTGAAGCCCGAGTGGATATATTGCGGTTTACCACTAATATCCCCACGCCAATGTAGATGTATTTTCTCTAGGGCCTTTCTCATTCCTAGCCCTTAGATCAAAGCGTTAGTAGCTCACTGGTTAAACATACTTTAAAAACAAATTTTACTAAAGGTATTTATATGAATAAACAATATTTATTTCCTTTAATATATTTCGACAAATACTATTATTATTATTATTATTATTATTATTATTATTATTATTATTATTATTAGCACTGCATCTTACTAGCCATTCGGGTTGTGCGCACTTACGCTAATGTGTAATGGTAGGGTGATTGTGAGATGAAATGAAGGACCTACAGTTTAACGTGGGATCCGAACCACGGTGGAGACCTGGCATTCCACACATAACAAATAGTACATATTGTACAAAGTCTTAAGTGTTTTTATTTTTTTTATTCTATTCTATTTTCTATTATATGGAGTGTAATAAAGATGGATGTGAATCGCAAATGGCTTTTCTTTTTAGAATACATTGCGATTATTGCAGAAAACGAGATAGAAATCACGGATACGGTACAGAAGTTGGAGACTAGTGTATAGATAGTTTGATCTGCACATCAACGAAGGAAAAAAGAAGTGATGACGCTGTCAAGAATAAAGAATGAAGGAATAGTGAAAATAGGATAAATTAATCAAAATAAAGTGAAAAAGCTCAAATTTACGGGTACATGGCTTCCGAGGAAAACAACATAAAATAAAAAGTTTCACGAAATAATAATGGCGGAATCTCGGAGATATTGCAGTCTCAAGGGACTGTTCGCAAAGAGGAGTATTTCTACCAGAACCAACTCTAGTACGTACACTGCTACCTAATGTCCGATTGCGCTGTATGAATCAGAAACATGGAGCACAACGAAGATAAAGGGCCAGTTTCATAGACAAATTTAGTACGCCTCAAGTGCGGCGCTACACTAAGTACATGACGACACCTACCTAAACCAGAATGGAATGAGCCGTTCTCGCATAGGAAACTGGCCCATTCCATTCTGGTTCAGGTAGGTGTCGTCATGTACTTAGTGTAGCGCCGCACTTGAGGCGTACTAAATTTGACTATGAAACTGGCCCAAAGAGAAAGACTAAGGGAATTTGAACGGAAGATTAGATTTTAACCCTACTTTATCTTTCAGAACTTGAGCGTTTTAAGCATATACAAAAATCTTTGATTTACGTGGTTAATTGTCCTGAAGGTTTTCACACAAGTCGAATGGGGCTTTTGAAAATTAAACTTTTGAGAAATTAAACTTAATTAAGTATCCAATCGTATAATATTAAAACATATGTAGCTATATAAAACTAAAATATACAGTATTGCATATTCATAAATTGATAATGACACTATCAGCTGTGTGTCAATTTATTATAAACACCATCTATTATGTTTAAAGTGGCATTTAATAGATGGCACTGCTAGTCGTAAGTCGTAGTATTACAACCACCTATCTGCGGAACCGCGTTGTTCGAATCCGTTTAAGTAGAGGAGTTACTATATTCAGCATGTACTACCATCCCTCTAGCTCAGGAGGTAAATGTACCACTCCAGTAGAATAAGAAGGAAATGTTAATAGAAAGCCTCACCTGAGGAATTCCAGACTCCCCGTCTCCCCCTCCTCCATAGTGCTGGCTATACAGTGTGTGGAGGTGATGGGAGTGGTGGCCAGGGGAATTTGCTGGGGACAGGCTAGTAGTGCTCATCCCTGACTGCTGACTGCTGTAGTTGGCAGCATTGTAAGTCTGGTGGGGGCTAGGGGAATTGTGTTGATGGAGCTGCTCAGCCTTGTAGTCGTCCATCATACTGCAACAATAATAGACACAATAATAGTGGAGACCAGGGGAGTTTATTGGGGATAGGTTGGCAGTATTGTAAGTCTGGTGGGGGCTAGGGGAATTGTGTTGATGGAGCTGCTCAGCCTTGTAGCCGTCCATCATACTGCAACAATAATATACGCAATAATAGTGGAGACCAGGGGAGTTTATCGGGGACAGATTGGCAACACTTACAGCGGTAGAAATAAACCATACAGGTGTGTGAATAAGATAGGGATGGTATACATATAGGCCTACCACTGGTAATTAGCATTGGTTAGTTGCGTTGGAAGTGCTGTAAACCTGATTTTTGTTTCGCTTGATGATTGATTAAGAAATTTAATTTCCAAACATATTTTAAAGAATATATTCGGTTCAAAGTGGAAATATAAAAAGTCATCAAAATATTATACTTGGATAGTGACCATCTCGCTTGATTACTGTATTATAAGTTTGTTTTGTTCTATTAACTTATATTATTATATATTATAATATTCACATTACTTTGAGCAAATATAGGTGCTTATATGTTTTAACATTATTAACTACTAAAGCCAAATTACGTATTATTATATTTATTGGTGTACATTAATTTTATTAGTAACCAGCCCCCTTCCCCGTAAAAAAATATTGTAAAGAATCCTGTAAAACAAAGCTTCAAATCATCCATCATGTCAATATAAAAACAAAACTTTTGTTTACTTATTTTTTTGGAAAATACAGTCCTACCATCACTGTACAGCCCCCTCCCTCTTTTTATCCTCCCTCCTATTTTCATCTCATTCCTCTTTCCTCACCCCTAACTCCCCTCACCAACCCCACTTTCCCTTCAACAACTTTTTTTTCCAACGATTATATAATATACTATCGACATTTTTATGAGGAATAAATTAAATTTTCAAAATAAAATATATCCTATGTTACTCGCTGATAATGTAGCTTTATATTGGTGAAAGAATTTTTAAAATCGGTCAAGTAGTTTTTGAGTTTATCCATTACAAACAAAAAAACAAAAAATCAAATTTTTTCTCTTTATAATATTAGTATAGATGTCACATATAATCCACTAATAACTATGATTTAGTTATGATTATTTATCGTTATTATTTCCTTTAGGCACCTCTTACTACTACCAGTTTGGAATATACGCTTATGTACTATTATGCTATGGGTTTTAGGGTTAAGGAAGCCTTTATTTAAAGCAAGTGTGCCTCATTTTCGTGAAGACAGAGTAGAAAACAATTTTTTAAACCACCCCAGCACACCCGACCGAGAATCGAACCTTGATCTACCCGTCATCGGCTATCTAGACCACTGCGAGGGTAGCGATTTGGAATGATTTACTATTACAGGTATTGTATTATTTATGTAAGGTGTAACAAAAATATCAGCTTATCAGTATCATTAAAACATAAACACTTGGAAAAAAGAGCAATAACAAAAATTGGCTTAGCTTCCTGACCTGATATTGTTGCAGGTGTATAACAAATATAATATATACAAATCCAAAGACAAGTTTTTAAATAAAGAAATAATTAATTTTACATTATCACCTACAGTTACTCCCTATGTTTATTAAAACATATATCGTAGTGAATAAATGGTGTTTTTTTTATCGCAGTGTCTAGACGTTTTACGACAATTTCTTGTAATACAGTTAATTTATGAGATAGGGCATCAACGATCTTATCCAACTACATGTCGCTCATTTCACGATAAAATTAACTCCAACAGAGTGTATTAATGGCGTTGGAACTAATAATATATTTGTTTTACCTCGAATTAAATTAGTAATTACCTTGATAAAGGTGTCGTGTTAATAACCGTCCTCTCACTCGTTGGATCGATTTGCGTCGCCTGTACACTCGGTTGCTTGTGAATGGCATTACCCATGTAAAGAGAATTTAATAAAGTTTCTTACTTGGTGAATTCAAAATTATTTTGCAGAGTGGGCTTGCAGCTTAAGAACCTTGATCCGGTCAAATCTAAAACCTATTTTATGGGATGGTGGACGGGAGGGTGAAAGGAGTGGCGTGGCGTGGCTTTACAACCGACCAAAGTATCCTGTGCCAACAAAATAGTCACAGAAACAGTAGATGGCGCTAGTAGCTACCAGACAGGTCTTGCGGGGGAAAAAAATCATACATTTGGAAATACCAGTTTCCTCGAGAACGAGTGAAATTTGAATGTTATATTTTCAACACCCCTTCTAAGATAATGTATCAATGTTTATTAATTGTTACATTTTTTATTTTATGTTATGAAGCCGGCAGTTTTTTTATTGAAAGATGTCAATTTTATCGATATTTGATTACTGTTACTATAGAAGAGCTGTGTGCATAAAAAATATAACTTAATCAAAATGCTTATATTCTTGAACAAACCGTTTCCGAAAAGAAAATTGCAAGACAATATAAATTCTTGAAGATAACCGTTTGTTACCATGGCTCTGCAGTTACAAGCCAAATGAAAAGGGCCAATCGCCTTAACTTGAAGCACTCAAGCACTCTTAATCACTATCAACAATGGCGGATTAGGGAGGGACACGGGGGCTTAGCACTTGAAGGAGCTCCTAGAAAATCTAGCACATTTTTTTTAGTTACAAATATTTTATTTAAAAATTATTGTTTTCATAAAATAGTTATTTGAAAGAGCAACATAGAGACAAGTTTATGATCTATTTTATTTCAAAAACCATACATGAACGCTGCCTTACGACCAGGGAGTCAAACAAGAGGTAAAACCAAGAACTGGAATTAATAGCTATTTTTAAAGAACCAGAACTGGTACAGGTACCCTTAAAATAAATTCAATTAGAACCGGAAATTAAATTGGAATCGATAAATATGTTTGGATTAAATAAGGTTCCTATTGGTTATTTAAGTTTCTAACATTAAAAAAAACTATTTTTAACCATTCGGCAAGTTGTCCCCGACCCCCTAATTTCTTATACTGGCTCTGACTATCACATTTACACACCAATTTACGAAATAGAAAGAGAGGGAAGAAAATGAGCAGTTAAACCTATGAGACCTTTTGTTTACCTGTTGAGAAACTTCCCCTATTCCCTTGTCGAGTATACACACTCACTTTACTTTTTGGTATTAGATTAACTTCAATTTCAAAATTAACTTGATTTCTTGTTTTCTATTCTCGTTAGACATAATATCCTTCCACGGACTATTTTTTACCCAACATTCTGTCATAAAGATTCCTACAGACCATTTTAGTGAATAGATCAAATATTTGTTGATAAATTATGAAAAAAACGTGTTTACAAAAAAACAACTTTCAGATTAGAATTTTTTTAACATATAATACTTTTTTTTTTAGAATTATTTAAGAATTCAGACTACCTTTGGAGTCTAGTGGTCAACATTTCTGGCTGTAAATCCAGAGGGCCCAGGTTCGATTCCCAGTTGTTCCAGATTTTTCTTTGAAGCATTGTGTCTGTAATGGGGTCAACTGATCCTTGTAAGGACAAATGAGGAGATACTTTAATGAATAAGTGATAGCTCCGGGCTATAGAACTGAGATTAACGGCCAGAGGTTTCGTTGTGCTGACCAAATGACACTCTCTATCTGAAAATGTTGGAACTATCTTCACTAACATAATATGGTGGCCACTTGGTTGGTATAGCTCGTTTGTGAGCTGACGCAATGGATTTTTTTTGTTTCAATAATTTTTTTTAATATCTAAAACCCGAAGAATAAAACGTCAATACATTAACATGAGAAATCTCATCTTAACTTGTCGCTACGTTGAAGGTAGTCAATGTTCATAAGTCAATCAGGTATAATGCATAGGTAAAAATACACTTTCGTAGTTTTAAAGAAATATGACTTTCAAAATCGTAATAATTAAATGATCTAATGGATAGAAATGAGGAAAGTCGTTTTGAGAAAGTGGATTCTTACTAGGGCATAACCCAAGTGCTAAATCATATTTATAACCCCTTTCTATCAGTGAACCTAGCTGAGATTCGAACCTTGGCCTCTCCATCATAGGTAAACTAGTCCAGTGTTCCACACATTGTGTGCCATTACACACTGGTGTACCGTAGCGGTGGTTTAGGTGTGACGCGCGGTCACAACTCAAAGAGCAATGCACCGTTATTATTACTATTATTATTATTATCATCATCATCATCATCACCGCATCTTACTACCCGTTCGAGTTATACGCACTTGCTAATGTGTATTGGTAGGGTGATTGTGAGATGAAATGGCGGACCTACAGTTTAACGTGGGATCCGAACTACGATGGAGGCCTGGCATTCCACACATTCACAAGTTCTGATTAATACACTTCTTGTCAGAGGTGAAGGAAGGGTCTGGCAATCAGATAAATCTGTGCCGGGACCGAGGATTGAACCCCGGACCCGCAACAACAGAAGTCCGACACCTTACACCTTATACCACCAGTTCACCCCATCGCTATTCAATAAGAACATTAATGAAGTTGGTGCGAGTGGTATATATTTCTTACTTAATCGTACTTACTAATATGTATGTACAGTATATATATATATAATATATACTAATATAATGTTGACCATAAAAGAATTTCATGTGAAGTTGGGTTTAACCAAACTACTTATGGTTTAAACGAAATGTTTCCAAATGTTAAAGAAGCAGGCACAGAAAAAAAAAAGCTTCAACTTTTATTCTTGGAACATTTGAAGTTATGTAAAGAAAAAATTAGTATATAATATACTCAAGGCCGTAGCCAGCCAATAAATTCAGGAGGGGTTTGGTGGGCCCATACTCCAATTGAAAGAAAAAATACTACATGATAAACATTTCTAGAAGCTCTTTGAAGTGTTTTTGGTTTTTTTTTCGTGTTAAAATAACAACTTAGCTGCCGAAAGCTTGGAAAATTTACGAATATTAAACAATGTTTGAAGCTTTGTGAAGTGGTTTTTATGGTAAAATAACTCCCAAAAGGCGAAGGCTAGAATTTTTTTTAAATATTTAACACCTCTAGAAGCTCTCTGAAGTGCTTTCATATAGTAACACAGCCCCATAATTTGTATTTGTATCTTAATTTTGAAATTGTTTAAACCATAAATAAAACCATATATAGTTTGTTCATAAAATTTCGCGGGGGGTTTTGAACTCTCATCCCCCCTGACTACGGCCTTGAATCTACTAATTCTGACCCGCCTCGGTGGCGTAGTTGGCTAACGCGCTAGTCGTGTTGAGCTCTAAAGCTGAGGACGGGGAGATCAAGGTTCGAATCTCGGTCGGGAGAACTGGGGGTGGTTTTTCCTAAATGGTTTTCCACTCTCCCTCCACGTAAATGCGGGTTCACTTCCTCTCAATTCAACCTTCCCAATTCCTAGTCCATTAGCGTAATTAGTACTTAAAGCGTATAACCCAAACGGGTAGTAAGACGCGGTGCTAAAAAATACTAATTCTGATTTACCGTACAACCGTTGGACTGGATGCATAATCCATTTTATGCTGTCGCGGCTCTTACCCAAAACCAAACAGTGGTCTGCCAAAAAAAATATAGGCCTGTTAAGTGTACTGATGTGACTGTAACACGTTTTTGGAACACTGAACTAGTCTAGTGCGAGTTTGATGCCTTGGACTATATGGCCGTCGATACAGATAGTAACATAAGGACGTAGCTTGATGTGCTATATCGACTATAATTAAAAACAGCATCTTTTTACTGCGGTAGAACTCACACATTTATTTTAACACTTCAGTCCTCCTTAACCTCATTAATAATTCACAATAATCAAGTGCTTCCATAAGGTTGAGGGTTTTGGAACTCATTTCTTTAGACCCCTAAGTGGAATTAGCACACATTTCAAACAAATGTAGGATTACAGTTTAAAGGACTTTTTTTAAAAAAAAGCCTTTTTTTTGCGGCCAACATTGATAACATTAATATTACATTGTTAGTATTATTTTATGGTCAATGATATTTTCTATGAAAAGTGACCATTTGAAGAGCACATTACTTTACGTATGAATATATTAAAATTGTTTTAGTAACTATAGTAACTTAAAAAAAAAGTTATTTCCTATCTAAATCTCAGACCGTCGCTCTTCAGTGGGATGGAAGCAACTAGCAGCAATAAATGAGTGAGGAGTTAAGGTTGTGTTTATTAGTCGTGAGTGTGCTGTGTCTTGTGGGATAGAGTTTTTGATAATATCTCTCTCTGTGTGTGTTAGAGAGAGAAATATTAGTGCTTAGGAGGTTTAGTCTCTTTGTTCCCTACACTGCTAAACAGGGGTTGACACTGGGGGGGGGGGCTCTAGCGGCCTTCTCAAATCTTAATGTTTATAAAGTAATTAAATAATTGCGCTATTAACACGTGCTAGTTTTTAATTGCAGTGTATTCTGATGCACTTCCTACATATTTTAATCCCGGTTTCAAGACAGGCTATTCATCTAATTATACCAAGGCAGGTGTACTTCTCAACTTAAGTTCTTATTTTTTCAGTACACAACACGCAAACAAACTTAAAAAGAGTGTTTGACTTTTACCAGTCAATATACTCAATTATACTTTATCATATCTTTTCTTTCGGACATTATTATTTTATCACTGATTAATCATGCTTTTACATTTAATTTTGAGACGTATTCGTAACTTTTTTTTTACGATAAAAGCAGACTCATTAAGGACGAACAAAAATTGGTCTGTTTTTACAATCGTGATAATTTATCTTTGTCATTCTTTGATTTGGGTGCTCAACTTAAAAGATTAACAATTGCATACATTCCACATAACATTAATTTGTAAACTTACTATAAAAGCACAATATTGGTGTATTATAAGTAACATTGAACCAAATACTTTCACAGCTTTGATTTAATAAATATTTGAATATAAAGCGTTTTGAACTCAGAAATCTGACATTACTTATAATTATATATCCAGGAAACACAGCTATGAAAGTAAAAATGGTTCTAAATGTTATTACCGATACAAAAGATTAAGAATAAAATATCCGAAGCTATTATTTATGCTTTTTATTGAGGAATTATCCATCAAGATATCATATTCTAAAAATTGAAACATGACACCTGGACACGGGAATCGAACCTGGGACCTTTAACTTATTACGCCAAAGCTCTAACCATTGAGCTATCCAAGATTCATCTCGTACCCATGGTCATTCTTCTCTCATATTTTAAGGCCGAGTCTATTATGGACGTGCGGAAATCGTCGGCTACAAATGTATGATGTTATGTACCAGTGGCTGCAATAAGCCAACTACCGAGTCGAGGGTGGCTGCGTTATCTGATAACTCGTGATATTAATAAAATCACACATTTGTAGCCGACGATTTCCGCACGTCCATACTAGACTCTGCCTTAAAATATGAGTGAAGAATGACCCTGGGCACGGCATGATTTCTTGATAGCTCAGTGGACAGAGCATTGTAGTACTAATTCAAAGGTCCCGGGTTCGATTCCCGTGTCCAGGTGTCATTTTTCAATTTTCAGACAAAAGATTGAATTGTTTCAGATAAGTGATGGAATTCCGGGTACCCAACACCTTTACATCAAAACAAAGTATTAAGCTTAAAAATACACATCAATGAGCAAGAGGACTAAGATGTCAAACTCAAATAGTCGTGTTTTCGATGACAAGGAAGCTGAGATTTTAAATTCCAGTCATTGAACTTACAATGGTTTTCCCTAGATAGTTTTCTACTCTCAAATTGGATACACTTCCTCTAAATTATACCTTGCTCATCCCGACCCAAATAATGTAGATATGTGACTAGTATAGTGGTCTAGTAATACGTTACGAACACAAACTAAAGTCGAAACAAATAACCTCTGCACAAAGACAATCGGTCATTATAATTTAGGACCCCATCGGTAGCGTAGTTGGCTAACGCGCTTATCGTGTAGAGCTCTACTGCTGAGGACGGGGAGATCGAGGTTCGAATCTCGGTCGGGTGAACTGGGGCCGGTTTTTCCTAAATGCTTTTCCCTTCTCCCTCCACGCAAATGCGGGTTCACTTCCTATAATTCAACCTTCCCAATTCCTAATCCATTAGCGTAGTTAGTACTTAAAGCGTATAACCCGAACGGGTAGTAAGACGCAGTGCTAAATATTATTATTATTATTATTATTATTATTATTATTATTATTAAGGCTTCAAATAAGTAATAGCCAATAGTCATAAGCTAGCTTCAAACTATCCGTGTTACTTTTAGTTTAGCAATTGGCCTCTTTTTTTACCATCGAATAGCAGCGACAGTGTGTATGAAGAAAACCAAACAGTTTTGAACTCAAATAAACTTTTACATTTATCTTAGTTTTCGGTACTTCTAGAAAATACAAAATTTTGTGGTCAACATTGATAACCTTTCTACTTTATTATTATTATTATTATTATTATTATTATTATTATTATATCATCATCCATCCTATTATTGACATTGCATATTATCATAATTGACAGCTTAATATCACAAGATGCATAAATAAATGGAAATTGTTTTAGTAACTTTTGTAGCTATCGTAAAGGTTCATTCATATCCAAATTGGATCGTAGTCGCCATGTTTTACTGATACTCGACTCTTCTCGTCTTTCATCTCATCATTCCATCAAACATTTTCACCAGGGAGGACACAATTAATGGCCACAGGGCAGACACACACACACACACACACGCGCACAAAAAGGAAGTTACCTGCGGTCTGTCCAAATTACTCTAGCAGAGCCCGAGCCGAGAGGTGTGAAGTTATTTGTTAATTGAACACTTCAATTAGCCCCCAGGTGAGGTAATTAATGAGTAGCCAGGTAAGCACCGGCGGGGAGTCATTAAGGCCCTATAACCCGCACTTATATCGGATGACAAGCGCGCATGTATTCATACACATAAAGGCGCGACAGCTTGTTGATGTTGTTATTGTGTTTTTTTTAAAAGTTGAACAAAGTTAGTAAATCATCTCCGAATATAAGTGAATATCTTGAATATATGTCATGAGCATAGTGGCATTTTTAGATGACAAACTTTTAAAATTAAGAGGACCCCCTTAAACACATATTCAAGAACTGTTGAAGTTACCATGTGAAGAAAATTCTACAAGAACAATATCTTATTTATTTGGACCAAAATATTTTGATATAAAAACTGCAAAAAAACACTGACTGTTCTCTTTTCCCCTACATCCACTCCTTAAGGCGGCATAAGGGGACGCAAGCTAAGACCAGTATGTTTGCTGTTTTAATAATTGACTTTTTTTAAGGAGGTTAAAATAAATACAATAGTTATTCAGTGACACGATTAGTTTAGTTTTATACACAACATAGTAATTTATTATTATTATATATTATTATTATTTTAGCACCGCGTCTTACTACCCGTTCGGGTTATACGCTTTTAGTACTAATTACGCTAATGGATTGGAATTGGGAAGGTTGAATTAGAGGAAGTGAACCCGCATTTGCGCGGAGGGAGAGTGGAAAACCATTTAGGAAAAACCACCCCCAGTTCACCCGACCGAGATTCGAACCTCGATCTCCCCGTCCTCAGCAGTCGGGCTCAACACGACAAGGGCATTAGCCAACTACGCCACCGAGGCGGGTAACATAGTAATATCAACAGTTCATGGTCATATTGACATTTGATTAGATTTTTTAATCAGATAATTCCCCCACCCTCCGGCCACCAATCTCTTGAGTTAACAGGCCGATAAAGATGAATCTGAATCTCCTTTATTTTCTAATTTTATCTATATGATCGACCTCGGTCCCGGCAAAGATTTATCTGATTGCCAAACCCTTCCTTCACCTCTGACAAGACATCTTGTGAATGTGGGGAATGCCAGGTCGCCACCGTGGTTCGGATTCCACGTTAAACTGTAGGTCCTTCATTTCATCTCACAATCAACCTACCATTACACATTAGCGTAAGTGCGTATAACCCGAACGGGTAGTAAGACGCGGTGCTAATATTAATAATAATAATAATAATATATGATCGACATCGACAGACCCGTGCTAGTTTCGTGTTGAACTAGACTGCCAAGGACGGGGAGATCGAGCCTCGAATATCGCTTGTGTGAACTGGAAAGTGGTTTTACATAAATATTTCCCCCCCCCTCTCCCTCCATGCAAATGTGGGTTCACTTCATATATATTCACCCTTCCCAATCCTTAATCCGTTCGCGTGATTAGTATTTGAGCGTATAAACCTAATGGGTAGTAAGACGCGGTACTAAATAAATAAATACTTTGAGAAACCCTCCTGTAAATGTTGTGGTCGGGTTTTCCTGATATGAGAAATATATATCTAATATTTGTACAATTTCTGAACACACAGATAAAGAAAAAAAACCTCTATGGTGTCAGCCCACAAACGAGCCGATCGGACCGAGTGGCATTTAATCTCAGTTTTCTAGACCGGAGCCGTCACTTATTTATTCAAGTGTCTCCTCATTTGTCCTCGCGAGGCAAAGTTGACCCCGTTCCGGAACCACTGCTTCACAGAAAAATCTGAAAGTACCTGAATCGAACCCGGGACCTTTGGATCTGTAGTCAGGGACTCTTGACCATTATACCACAGTGGCGGTCACTCAAATAAAGAATATTTATTATATATTATTATTATTATTATTATTATCACCGCGTCTTACTACCCGTTCGGGTTATACGCACTTACGCTAATGTGTAATGGTAGGGTGATTGTGAGATGAAATGAAGGACCTACAGTTTAACGTGGAATCCGAACCACGGTGGTGGCCTGGCATTCCCCACATTCACAAGATATCTTGTCAAGGTGAAGGAAGGGTTTGGTAATCAGATAAATTTGTGCCGGGACCGAGGATTGAAACCCGGACCCCCAGCACAGAAGTCCGACACCTTACCCCTAGACCACCATATTACCTTGAGAACTGTTGAGATTACGAAGCGATATTTTATTTATTATGTTATAACACTGTAGCTATAAAAACTGAAAAAGTACTGGATTTATCTTGCGCTTTCTACAATCTAATCTTAAACATTTGAGGTGTTTTTTTTTTATCCCGTTTCTTAGATTGGTTCACTGTGTTTAAGGTAGGAGGGAAGATAATGAGAGTAAAGGTCAGTGTTTTTTTTGAAATGTTGATAAAAAAAAAAGGTCTCTAGGCCAAAATGAATAAAACATTGCTCCAGTAGTTACGTTTATTTTAATTTTCTACACATGGCAATATCAAAAGTTGTAGAATATGTGTCATACGCATAGTGGCAGTTGAACAGAAATTTTACAGAAGGAGAGAAAAAGTTCTATCCAATTCTGCAATACCCCAAGACAAATACTCAAGAAGTTTTGAGTTTAGAAAATTGAACTAGATATGTCTTCTGAAGCCCTACATTATGTATCTAGCCCCCAAAAAAACTTGTTTTTGTAACTAAAACTGTAAAAATTACTTACTTTAACTCGTTTTATTCTGAACTCCTTCTCAAATTTCTCAATCATTGTTCGAGCCGAGAGGTTTGGTGTTTGGAGATACATGTCTAGAGGGTATTGGTTTGATCCTCAATTATGTTTTCAAATAATTGAATATAGGCCTATATGTTTAATTCCGTCCTGGTGCAAGGTTTTGTAGGTCGTGAACTAAAATAACACTTTGTTCAAAGAGTGAAGGTTAAATAAGATGCAAATAATGATTTCGAATCAAAATAATTTGTGTACCTTGAAATGCCTCATAAAAATAAAAATTAAACGTATACTCGATATTTTTAAAAGTATGATTAATTGGTTGTTACAAATTTAGATAAAGTTTGAGCTGAACAAAGCTGGGTCAAAGGGAAAGATAAAGTTATGATGGCAAATCGCATCACGTCCAATCTACGTTAGTTTGTTTATACTATTAGTGTAGTCAAAAAATATTGTATGATTAATCAAACAATGTGGTACGTCGCTTACTACCTGAACTTCTTTTTGTATTTATGACGAAGGACCTACACCTAAAATTAAGTGTTTCCTAGTTTTAAACGTACTTGATTATTTTTTTAACGAAAATATACCAATGCCAGTAATCGGAATGCGAAGAAAGATTTGTGCTTTTGTAGTTTTTATATCAAATCTTTTTTTTTGTCAAAAATAAATCAAATATTTATTTAGTACAAACATAGAGTTTAATTTTCTTCACATTGTGACGTCAACATTTCTTGAATTTCTGTAAATAATGTCCTGGAATTTAATGACAAAACTTTTTTCTTTATTCAAAAAGTTTGTCATCTAATACCGATATGAAAAAAAACCTTAACTTTTCTCGTGCCCCTTACACTCCAACTTTAACGTCTTTTATCCTATCCTGGCTGTGTCCATCTTATTTTATTTCTCTTCGTTCCCAAGAGAAATTCTTGTCGGATTGACATGTTTTATCTTCCCCTGTCGACCTGCGATCGTACCGAACTTCCACGAGCCGGCCCGAGGGCCGAATCGTGCGCATTGTTAATTAATTATAGCATATAAATCACGTCTCGAAGAAGGAACCCACAGTTTGTAATCGGGCGTCATCTGCTGCGCCCTTTTCAGACGCGCTAATATATTAATTATTAGACTGTCTGGTTTTAACGTTGATAAGAAAAATAATTCTTCTTTACCCTGGAAATTAATATTAAAGAAAATCTTGCGTGTTCAAGTTCATTAGCACGTACTATACTTAATTAGTAACCTTGTACCTTAGAGTGTTCCCTTAGTATGTGCTTGCGTGTTCACTCGGAAAGGATTATTGACCTCTTAAAATAAGTGTGTTTATTTATTAACTGTCTATGCCGTGTCCAAGAACTTTAGCACCCACCTGTCTATGGTTCAGGAGAAAGACGGTTATATTGAAGGACATTTGAACAGTTAAGGGTAGGTCAGAAGATGAATCGAGATGATTATAGATATAGTACAGATAAACCGAGAATACTATATGTGGTATAGGAGAGATGAACCGAGAATAATATAGAGATAGGACAGATAAACCGAGAATACTATATGTGGTATAGGAGAGATGAACCGAGAATAATATAGAGATAGGACAGATAAACCGAGAATAATATATGTGGTATAGGAGAAATGAACCGAGAATAATATAGAGATAGGACAGATAAACCGAGAATACTATATGTGGTATAGGAGAGATGAACCGAGAATAATATAGAGATAGGACAGATAAACCGAGAATACTATATGTGGTATAGGAGAGATGAACCGAGAATAATATAGAGATAGGACAGATAAACCGAGAATACTATATGTGGTATAGGAGAGATGAACCGAGAATAATATAGAGATAGGACAGATAAACCGAGAATACTATATGTGGTATAGGACAGATAAACCGAGAATAATATATGTGGTATAGGAGAAATGAACCGAGAATAATATAGAGATAGGACAGATAAACCGAGAATACTATATGTGGTATAGGAGAGATGAACCGAGAATAATATAGAGATAGGACAGATAAACCGAGAATACTATATGTGGTATAGGAGAGATGAACCGAGAATAATATAGAGATAGGACAGATAAACCGAGAATACTATATGTGGTATAGGAGAGATGAACCGAGAATAATATAGAGATAGGACAGATAAACCGAGAATACTATATGTGGTATAGGAGAGATGAACCGAGAATAATATAGAGATAGTACAGATAAACCGAGAATACTATATGTGGTATAGGAGAGATGAACCGAGAATAATATAGAGATAGGATGGATGCATCGATAATAGTATAGCTATCTGACAGATGAAGCGAGAAAATAATAACGATAGGACAGTGAACTGAGAATAATATATAAATATGATAAAATGTGGTAGAGATAGAAGAGATGAACTGAAAAATGTATAAAGATAGGTAGAGAAAAATAACTGAGAATCTTATAGATATAAGACATATGAACCAACAAAATCATAGAGCTAGAACAGATGAACCCATAAAATTATATAGATAGGACATATAAACCGAGTAGATTATAGAAATACGATGGATGAACTGAAATTTAAGACAGATTGTAATTGAAAGACTATAGAGATTGGATAGATCAACTGAAAAAAATATATATAAGACAGATGAACCTAGAAGATTATGTAATTAGAAAAGACGAACCGGGAAAATGATATATTATTATTATCATTATTATTATTAGCACCGCGTCTTACTACCCATTCGGGTTATACGCACTTACGCTAATGTGTAATGGTAGGGTCATTGTGAGATGAAATGAAGGACCTACAGTTTAACGTGGAATCCGAACCACGGTGGAGGCCTGGCATTCCCCACATTCACAAGATGTCTTGTCAGAGGTGAAGGAAGGGTTTGTTAATCAGATAAATCTATGCCGGGACCGAGGATTGAACCCCAGCCGCCAGCATAGAAGTTTGACACCTTACCACTAGACCACCAGGTTACCGAAAATGATATAGATAAGACAAATGAAGCTAAATTATTACAGAGAGTTGGTAAGAACACTTGAACCAATTAGAATACGAGTTGAAAACTTGATTCGATATGAGATAATGGGGTAGAACACATGACCCAATATTATCTTATGGTCCCTCCAAATAAATCTTTGAGGCAACTACTTCTTATGTATCATTATTACATTAAAATTAGTCTACTTGAACGGGAGGCGTTGCACAGTTTAATTCACTTTCACTTTTCTCTTGCAAATATGTTTGTTCGAAATATCAATCTAGAAGAGAGAATCAAACTGAAGTAGACCGAAGCGTCGCACTGAAAAACAAATGAATACTACGTAAATAATTGAAATTTTGTTAGGTTGGTTTTGATTAGTTTGGATGATCTCTGATATGTATAGTGCCTAGGAACATCTTTGTAGCGCCGATAAACATGAATTAGATTGCGCATTTCATTGTGTAAATTAATTTAAGGGTAGTTTACTTAATACAAATCTGAAACCACTTGCATTTTTTGAAATAATCTCAAAGAGCTCAAAATGGTTATCTGAGAATTGTCTTTCCTGATAAATAAGAAAATATGTTTATTTTTACAAATATGAATCATTTGAGGGTAGTTATAAAACATATTTTTGAACATTTTGAATGTTTTAAGAATCATCATTATCACCATCAACTGTTTACATCCTGTGGCCGGGTCAGTTTAGTAAAATGCCTCCATATTCCTCTATCCTTCCACCATTCTTCCTCCTTTAATTGCTCCTATTCTTCTCCTCTCACTAGCACACTTTCCGTTTTCTGCTCCTTCCATCTATTTCTTGACCCCCTTTGTTGTCTTTTCCCTACATACTTTATTTCCATCATTTTCTTTGGCATACTTTCCTTCTCCATCCTCATTACATGCCTATACCATCTCAGTCTTGCTTCCTCTACTATCTCATGTACTCCAACATCCTCAATACATACCCATACCATCTCAGTCTTGCTTCCTCTACTATCTCATGTACTCCAACATCCTCAATACATACCTATACCATCTCAGTCTTGCTTCCTCTACTATCTCATGTACTCCAACATCCTCATTACATGACCATACCATCTCAGTCTTGCTTCCTCTACTATCTCGTGTACTTCAACATCCTCATTACATGCCTATACCATCTCAGTCTTGCTTCCTCTACTATCTCATGTACTCCAACATCCTCATTACATGCCTATACCATCTCAGTCTTGCTTCCTTTAGTATCTCATGTACACCAACATCCTCATTACATGCCCATACCATCTCAGTCTTGCTTCCTCTACTGTCTCATGTACTCCAACATCCTCAATACATACCCATACCATCTCAGTCTTGCTTCTTCTACTATCTCATATACACCAACATCCTCAATACATGCCCATACCATCTCAGTCTTGCTTCCTCTACTATCTCATGTACCCAACATCCTCAATACATACCATACCATCTCAGTCTTGCTTCCTCTACTATCTCATGTACTCCAACATCCTCATTACATGCCCATACCATCTCAGTCTTGCTTCCTCTACTGTCTCATGTACTTCAACATCCTCATTACATGCCCATACCATCTCAGTATTTCTTCCTATACTCTCTAGTATACTCTTTAAGAATGGTTTGAACAATTTTTTGAAATCGATATATGAAGATGTTTATTATGATTATCAAGATGATATTTTTTCTTGTAAAACTCAACTTATTTTTATGTTTTACATTAAATACAAGAATTATAATGACTTATATTGAGGCTAGCGATTAATAATGTTCTTATAATAAATGACCAGATTAAACCTAAGGAGAGTAATGGAAAGTTAAATTAAAATTAATATATAATAAAAACCATACAGGTTTGGAATTGAGCTCCAACCCCCCCCCCCGCCGCCTCTCCCCTACATCCCGAGCAACAACAAACTAATGCAATACGAGTCGGACACCTTTGACAAATAGCTCACCGCTGTGTGTTATTACAGTAGTTTATTACCCATTACTTCCTTTTGTAATTACCTGTTATAATATATCCTTACTTATTATCTTTCACATTAACTAGAATAAATATAAAGTTGATTCTAAAAATATTTTATTTTAATCTGATTATTATAAAATCTTAATTAATGATTATTCAGAAAATCACTATATTCTAGCGTTTTTATTCGGTATTTCAGCTTAGGATCATGAGACTATAAATTGGTTGAACTTAGAACAATATTACTACCCGCTTTGGTGGCCGCGTGGCCTAAACGCGCTAATCTCATGTTAGACTAGACTGCTGAAGACGGGGAGATCGGGGTTCAATCCCGATCAGGTGCACTGAGGGTGATTTTTTTTTCTAATCTCCTTCCACGAAAATGTGGGTGCAATTAAACCATCCTAATCCCTAAACCATTTGTGTAATTAGTAGGCCTACATAGACATACACCCGAACGAATAGTAAGACGCAGTGATAAACAAACCATTACTGAAAGGCGGGATCAATTTGACATTTCAATTGGAAGCATGACTCAGAATAATTGAATGGACTACCGTGGAAAAAAAAAAACTTTAGTATCTACAACAAACACGACACGAGCATATCTCTTTCAATTATCAAATACTTAATTACCACCAAAGACTGGACCGGACGTGTGGGTAAATATATGTCCGTGTTTGAGCTGTATACAACCTGTTATTCTGGTGGATTCATGTTTGGGAGTGCTTTATTTTTATAAGGAGTGCTGTTCAATTTTGGACACTAATTTTTAATTTCCGTACATGTATGGCTTCGGTGATGATTATATTTTCCAATTATAATAGTCGATTAGCAGCATTGGTGATTTTTGTGTTTTAACAGTAACACTGCTACAAAATGTATTAGCGTTATCTGGAGTTTATCTGTGTTGACAAGAACACTGCTACAAAATGTATTAGCGTTATAGAGAATGTATCTCTGTTGACAGGAACACTGCTACAAAATGTATTAGAGTTATCTGGAGTTTATCTGTGTTGACAAGAACACTGCTACAAAATGTATTAGAGTTATCTGGAGTTTATCTGTGTTGACAAGAACACTGCTACAAAATGTATTAGCGTTATAGAGAATGTATCTCTGTTGACAGGAACACTGCTACAAAATGTATTAGCGTTATCTGGAGTTTATCTGTGTTGACAAGAACACTGCTACAAAATGTATTAGAGTTATCTGGAGTTTATCTGTGTTGACAAGAACACTGCTACAAAATGTATTAGAGTTATCTGGAGTTTATCTGTGTTGACAAGAACACTGCTACAAAATGTATTAGAGTTATCTGGAGTTTATCTGTGTTGACAAGAACACTGCTACAAAATGTATTAGCGTTATAGAGAATGTATCTCTGTTGACAGGAACACTGCTACAAAATGTATTAGAGTTATCTGGAGTTTATCTATGTTGACAAGAACACTGCTACAAAATGTATTAGCGTTATAGAGAATGTATCTCTGTTGACAGGAACACTGCTACAAAATGTATTAGAGTTATTAAAAATTTAGCTGTGTTGACAGAAACACTTATACAAAATGTATTAGAGTTACCGGGAATTTAGCTGTGTTGACAAGAACACTGCTACAAAATGTATTAGAGTTATCTGGAGTTTATCTGTGTTGACAAGAACACTGCTACAAAATGTATTAGCGTTATAGAGAATGTATCTCTGTTGACAGTAACACTGCTACAAAATGTATTAGAGTTATCTGGAGTTTATCTATGTTGACAAGAACACTGCTACAAAATGTATTAGCGTTATAGAGAATGTATCTCTGTTGACAAGAACACTGCTACAAAATGTATTAGCGTTATAGAGAATGTATCTCTGTTGACAGGAACACTGCTACAAAATGTATTAGAGTTATCTGGAGTTTATCTATGTTGACAAGAACACTGCTACAAAATGTATTAGCGTTATAGAGAATGTATCTCTGTTGACAGGAACACTGCTACAAAATGTATTAGAGTTATTAAAAATTTAGCTGTGTTGACAGAAACACTTATACAAAATGTATTAGAGTTACCGGGAATTTAGCTTTGTTGACAAGAACACTGCTACAAAATGTATTAGAGTTATCTGGAGTTTATCTGTGTTGACAAGAACACTGCTACAAAATGTATTAGCGTTATAGAGAATGTATCTCTGTTGACAGTAACACTGCTACAAAATGTATTAGAGTTATCTGGAGTTTATCTATGTTGAGAAGAACACTGCTACAAAATGTATTAGCGTTATAGAGAATGTATCTCTGTTGACAGGAACACTGCTACAAAATGTATTAGAGTTATTAAAAATTTAGATGTGTTGACAGAAACACTTATACAAAATGTATTAGAGTTACCGGGAATTTAGCTGTGTTGACAGGAACACTGGTAAAAAGTTTACTAGTGAGGAACGATGCTACAAAGCTTATTAGTATTATCGAGTATTTAGATATTTCTATTCTATTTTTCGCATCATGTATTATCCGTACGAAATATCTGCATTTTACATTAAGGGGTTAGGTATTATGAAGGTAGGATTTAAAGTAATTTTACGGGAATTTGCGTGATAAAAGAGAGTAAAATCATTTAGGGAAAAAATACTCTGAAAACAACCTGGGCAGGATTCGATTCCCAACCTCCCCATAGCTGTGAAACCAGACTAAATTAGTCTAACGACGTGGGTTTGCCATATATTTAAATTTATCATCAAACGAAGGCAATATGTTTTCTGGATATAAGTATTTGTGTTTATCCTGTAAATTTAATTTTATGAGCGTAAGCTTGTGTTTATTAAAATTGTGATTACCAATAAATAAAAAACCTAAGTAAAGTAAGCAAGTAAGTGAACCTTGTGGCTTAGACAAGAACAAGTTCGGCCTTTACTATGCCAAATTCTGTCCAGTTTCTTCCTAAATAACTTTATTTAAATTCCACTAAAGGCCTCTAAGATTTATACAACCCATTTTAGCACATGCTACAAAATTTTCAAATATTTATATCCAGATAGTTGTGCAGATTTTACGCAATTGATGAGTAAAGAAAATGATTTCAAATGAACCAATTAAGCGGCAAATTTTTAAAATACATTAAAAAATTTAAGCAAAATATCTATACAAAATTTAAGATAAGAGTTTTATGGGTGGAGGGGAAAGAAAAATTGGAATCGCTTAAAGAACTAATTGTGATTAAATAATTAAATTAAGGCAAAAGATTAGTGATGTACGTAGAACACTTTTTAAATGCAAAACGAGTTCGAAGTGAAGCTTGAAACATGCGAAGTAAAGTTGAAGTCGAAGATAAGATTTTTGTTGGTGTCACATAACAACACTTTTAATTTTTTAAATATTCTTTAATTGAATCTAGGTAAATATAAAGATTTAGAGAAAATCAAAGGATATTCTACTATCTTATACTGACATATGAATGTAAATATGATTACGTTATAAATGTAATTTTATCACGAGTTAAAATACTGTTTAGTAAATGCTCTAAAATGGTTGTATGTTGAAATACGTTATAAATAGTGAGACTTTTAAAAGCTGTTAACTGAATATAGAAATTTTATTTTTTCTTAAATATGTTTTAAATATGTGGATGTTATTGTGGTTATAAATTTCAAAGCGAGGTAAATTGGACCTTCGACCTTCTATATTTAGATGCTTCGCACACTATTACCAAAATATTTATAAAGGTACGTGGCATATAAATATTAATAAGAAAGAGGGAGCTATAATAACGGAAATAATATGTAGTCATCCTTAAATACGTTTTAGCTACCTTTAGTTTTTCTTAAATCGCCCGTTATTTTAAAAGTGGAAACTTATGTCGCCACTAAGGCGGGAGAAGAAACTGTATCCGTTTGGTTAGTAATGTAAATATAAAGTATATGGTATTTCATAAGGAAGTATTGTTATAAGTTTTTGATAACAATTATATCCATTTATAATTAATTAATCAATTAAAACATATTTCTAGAATGTTAAGTTTCAGTGAATTTCAATCAGTAAGTGAAAGCGGCTTGCTATAAATATCAAAATTTATGTTGATTTTGATTGAACTTATTTTAGTTTAATGCTTGCATCTAGTAAACAAAATATAAACACATTTAAAAACAACATTTTTAAAATGCATCTGTTTAAAAATACTTTTTTGATTAAAGATGTAAATCGCAACTAATCTTTTAACATGTCGAGTTGTCAAAATAAACGGATTCATTTAAAGTTTTCTCACATTTGTATTCAAGTTACGGTACGTAATCTGTTCACATTGTTACAGAAGGCTGCAATTATTTATGTATTATTCATAACATCTATTGTTCTGTTAATTATTTTAGCTTAAAATATAGGCTAAGGCTGAAGTGGAGCATCCATTTTATTTGTTTCCATTAGGATGAGCTATAATTTAGCAAGGATAATAATACAATTGGTTTGTATAACACATTGTCAGGTGTAAGAGCCGACAAACTTTCAAACAAATTCTAATTAAAACATATCAAATAAAGAACATAAATCAATAGATAGAATCTGTCTACCAAAGCGCAATACTGTGTTTAATAAGAAATTAAAATGTGCAAACTGACCATTTTGTGTGTAAACCTCGGTTTGCGGTTCTTTTGATGATGCTCAGTTTCCGGTATTTTGTGTAAATTTACCAAATTGTTTTGTCATTCATTTACGAAAAATATTGTAGGCAAACTTCGTGTTAACATTTTCATACAACATTGTTTAATTGATATTTAAAGAAGAATATAATATCACTACAATAGAGTGTAGATAATATTAATGTGTTATTTAAATACACAACTGTTAATCTAGGGCGACCTTTTTAAACTTTTTATTTTTCGTTTTTTTTGATGTCCCCAAATTTCGTCTTGGATTATTGATCCAAATTTAGATTTATGACAAAAGACATAATGTGTAAGATATATGAATTCAAATGTAAGGCCACGTTATATCAAGGAACTTGGTAACTTTTTTTCTAACGATTCTTGTTTTAAATGTTAATTAACTATCCGATTTTGAAAATAAATTATTTAACTAGATACTATTTTAAGCAAACTCAAATATAGACCTATTTTACACTTTATTACTTTTAAAAGTCAAATCCTAGTTTATTGTGTAATATTGGAGACAGGATAAATAAGAGTAAGTTACTATTTTTAACCATTGTTAGTTTAGTCAAATCTAGCAGATTACGGTGGGCAGAAGATGCAGCGCGAATGGGAGAATCTTGAACATTGTTCAGGGTATTGACTGGCAGACCCAATGGGAAGAGACCAGTGGGAAGATACAGACGCTAATGGGAGGGTAACATTAGAATAGACTTGAAATATATAGAGTATAATAGGGTGGACTGGATAGAACTAGCTCAAGATATAGGGTGTAGTGAGGTGGACTGGATAGAACTAGCTCAAGATAGGGATAGGGTGTAATGAGGTGGATGGATAGAACTAGTTTTAAGATGTAGACAGGGTGAATGATGGTGGGCTGGATAAAACTAAACTCAAGATAGAGAAGGAGTGTAATGAGATTTGGACTGGATAAACTAGCTCAAGATGGAGACAGGTGTAATGAGGGGTCTGGATAAACTAGTTCTAAAATGGAGACAGGGTGTAATGAGGTGGACTGGATAGAACTAGTTCAAGATAGAGACAGGGTGTAATGAGGTGGACTGGATAAAACTAGTTCAAGATGGAGACAGGGTGTAATGAGGTGGACTGGATAGAACTAGCTCAAGATAGGACAGGGTGTAATGAGGTGGACTGGATAGAACTAGCTCAAGATAGAGACAGGGTGTAATGAGGTGGACTGGATAGAACTAGTTCAAGATGTAGACAGGGTGTAATGAGGTGGGCTGGATAAAACTAACTCAAGATAGAGACAGGGTGTAATGAGGTGGACTGGATAGAAAATAGCTCAAGATGGAGACAGGGTGTAATGAGGTGGACTGGATAAACTAGTTCAAGATGGAGACAGGGTGTAATGAGGTGGACTGGATAGAACTAGTTCAAGATAGAGACAGGGTGTAATGAGGTGGACTGGATAAAACTAGTTCAAGATGGAGACAGGGTGTAATGAGGTGGACTGGATAGAACTAGCTCAAGATAGGACAGGGTGTAATGAGGTGGACTGGATAAGAACTAGCTCAAGATAGAGACAGGGTGTAATGAGGTGGACTGGATAAAACTAGCTCAAGATAGAGACAGGGTGTAATGAGGTGGACTGGATAGAACTAGTCAAGATAGAGACAGGGTGTAATGAGGTGGACTGGATAAAACTAGTTCAAGATGGGGATAAGGTGACGCGTTTTTGTAAGTGAGGCAATGAACTTTCGAGTACCTAATGCCATAAATTAAGTAAATAGTATTTTAACCTCAACTGAAATAAGGACTTCACATTTTACTTTGTTATCTTACCAAAATACTTCTAAAAAATACATGTACAAGTACACATATGCAACCTGAATGGTTGCAAGTCTGCCTTGTCGGATTACATACGTATTGTGTATCTTATATATAAGCAGGACTCGGATTTTGATAACATGTATTTTTTTTTTTTAAATTACAGACAAATCGAATGATCACATAAACTCTGTCCGATGCCCTGGTTTCAGAAATAAATAAATATATATATTTTATATATATACATGTTATAGGACATATGTATATATGTTATAGGACATATATGTATATGTCATATGACTTTTTTATTCTATGTTTTTGTCATTTTAGAGTTTTAGGTCATATTTTTGATTTTTTAATATTTTAATTGTTTTTATTTAAGTATATATGTTCAAAAATAAATATGTTTTGTAAATTTATTAATATCTAAACATCCGTTTTTATGACCACTTGGTCTAACGCGCTACTTGAGCAGTGGACTAGACTGTCGAGGATGGAAAATCGAGGTTAACGGTTTAATCCGGACGTGTAGTAAGACACGGTGCTAAGTATTTTAAAAAAAATTTTTTTTGTACACTCTTAATTTTGTGGTCGACAAATCCATATTCATTGTGAAACACTGCAACTAAGCTGTAGATTTTTATGTAGGTTTGGGGAGGGGGGGGGCGATATAGGGGGAGGAGTGTTGGCTATTTCTTCTGAATCAGGTATTTGTAAATCAATTTAGCGAATTGTAAGAATTAATTTTCTAAAGAGGTTTAATTCCATACATATATAGTTTAGTTTCATTTTGTAAAGGCCTACTTTGATATATTTATCGTCTACATTTTAATGTCAATTTTGTACATTTAAAGTAGCATTTAGTATTTTAATGTATTAATACTGGTACTTTTCTACCAATTCTAGGCAATACAAATCTGGGTCCTGCTTAGAAGATTATCCGTCAAGGTAAGAATCTCATCTTTCAGTGTAAACCAAATGTGCAGGTGCCAGTTCTTCAACCATATCTATGAAATCCATCTGGTGCCCTCAGGGTGCAAACTATATACTTTAATAACTAGAAGAATATCATAATAATAATAATGAGGAAAACAAGGAGTTTCATTAAATTTACAGGAATATCAATAGTAAATTGGTAAAATTATTATATACTTAAGGTGAGCGTGCAGAAAACACGAGTTAAGTGACGTATTTTTGCACAATTTATATAAAAACTTTTTTTGGTCAAAATAAATCAAATATTGCTTCATCAGAAACTTATGGTTTAATTTTCTTCACATGGTAATATCAACAACAATTCTTGAATATCTGTCAAGGGTGTCCTGGAATTTAGGGACAACTTCTTCTCTTCATTCAGAAAGTTTTTCATCTAATGCCGCTATGATCATGACAGATATTCAACAACTGTTGAGGTCACCATGTGAAGAAAATTAAACTATTTGTTTGTACTGGTACAATATTTTATTTATTTTGGTAAAAAAAGAAGTTTTGCTATAAATAAAATTGCTTAAACAACGACCTTTTCTCGCGTTCCCTACATCCTTATCTTAATACTAAACGATAAATGAATATTGGTTCTGAATTCGAGACAGACCAGCATTGCTCGCTGTGATCGGCGCGTAATGCCAAAGGTTCCCGATTCAAATACTGGTGTCTAAGTCGTGGTTTTTCATTTAAATAAGTTTCCCTTTGTTAAATTGATTACAAATATTGCAATATTATCAAAAATAACTGTACATTATTCAGTGATATCATAGCGTCTAAGTATTTTTAAGATTTATTGAGTAATTAAAAGCATATTTAAAATTCTTCGTCAATTTTACTATCAATTAAATTGCTTGTTTGGTGTGTTTCTACGAACTATCGCAGTCAAACAGTATTATTAATGAAACGGTCCATGGGGTGCGTGAAAATGTTAATTAAGAGGAAATGCACCCGCATTAACGTGGAAAGAGGATGGATGGATCATATTTTTCGAATCGCCACTAGGTCAACTCTGCCTGGATTGTGATCTCCATCGACAGCGACCGACCTCGTTTCCGTGGTCGATTGGTTTAATGCTGGGGTCGATAACCTTTTTGGGCTCCGATCGACTTAGAAACTTATCAGTGGTCCTGCGATCATTCATCTTTTCTCTACTCTACTTTGGCTTCTTTTCTTCTTCATAATTATAATTATATATATATATATATATACCTTAAATTCGCTATTTTCTCAAATACTTAGCCTAAGTCCCCACCTTTCAAGGAAAATATATAATAGAATTAATAAAATGTAATATTATTTTAAAGTACTTGATATATTTGCAAGTTTTAAAGAATCTAATTAGACGTTTAATGATTTGTTTTTGTTTTTTACACGATCGATCAAAATTTTCACGAAATCGACCAGTTATCGACCCCTGATCCAAAGGTGTTAGATTAGCCTCCTGATGGCGGACAGATTAGTTTTCAAATCCTGTTCGGGTTTTTAAGGTGGTTTTACCTAAATGTTTTCCCACTCTCCTTCCACGAAAGTGTAGGTATATTACCTTTAAAATGTTTTCTTTCTAATCCCTAACCCATTAGAGAAATTATCATATAGGACATAGGTCTATGCATATAACTTGAACCGCTAGTAAGACGCGGCGATAAAAATAAAACAGCGATCAAGTGCAATTTAATGCTGGCCATTTATTTCACTTAATGAAAGCATACGAGGTCCAATACACGAATGGTAAGTGTCTCTTCCCTATGAAAAGAAAACGGGTTTTCGTTTGTCATTTGTTATTGTTTGAAACAGACCAAATATTTTGTTACATTGTTGTTAAAATTTACCCTTACTGGGCATTCGCCTGTAGTTAAAACTACGATAAAAACAATAATACGCTCACAATGTCACTGTTTGTCATGACATCTTTATGTTCAAACGGTATTGGTAAACACCTCCAATATTTTGCACCGAATCAACTAATGAACAAATGAGTATTTTTATACTCCATTCGTGAATGTGGGGAATGCCAGCCTCCACCGTGGTTCGGATTCCACGTTAAACTGTAGGTCCTTCATTTCATCTCACAATCACCCTACCATTACACATTAGCGTAAGTGCGTATAACCCGAACGGGTAGTAAGACGCGGTGCTAATAATAATAAATAATAATAATAATATACTCCATTCACGGTAGGAATTACTCTCTGAAAGGTCTTTTTTACTATCAATATCCTACTATATAATAGATTTCTGGTAGGAAAAAAGGCCTTTCAGAAAATCATTTCCTACGCTGAACAGACTTTACGAGGATGTGCGGATGGAGACAATTATTAATAACAGGCTTCTCCGAGCATTACACATACTACTTCCGGTAATGTGTTGACGGACTAAGGTCACTGCATTCTGACGTCATCAATATGGCGTTGATGGTTCTCACACATTATTATTGTTAAGTATGCGTGGAATAGTAATAATTACAGTCCTCTCAAGATATATGCAATACATTTGTGGTGGAGGATGGGAGGTGTTATGTAAAAAGAATGTCTTGCAATAAATATATTGTATTTGACTTTTATAGTGTTGAAAATTTCTAATGCTTTGTGTTTTTAGCCATACATAATATTATTATCTTGGTATGTAAAATTAGTTTTAATGAAAGTACTGTTTATACTGCTTAATCTTTACAGTACTCTCAAATTTTATTGTAGAAGGATAGGTGAAAAACGTGTGCATTTTTAAAAATAAAGATAAATATTTTTCCTCGTTGTTCTTCAAAGTAAATTATGTATTTTTTTTATTAGAATCTGATTTAACTAAAAAACAAATAATTATAATATAAGCTATGAAGCCTGATTGTTATTAGATTGATTTTTTTACGTTACAATATAAAGAAAATATTGTGATCGTGAAAATTCTTGATCTGGAGATTATGGTGATTCTTTATAAGACACCTGAAACCAAAATGTTGGTCTTACAGCTTTGTATGTTCCTATGTATATTTGTATGTCTGTCCCTACTACATCCGAAAGTTTTTTTTATGTATGTTGTTAAAATTTTATATTTAGATATAATATAGTCATTAGTTATGAAGTTTTTTATTTTGACTCTATAGTTCTCAGATTGAGGAGGGTTGTTTACTAATAACTGATTTTTAAAAATTTTGAAAGTTCTCAAAAATGGTGATAAAGATTTTATTTAAAATGGATATTTGGGCGAGTGTGTTTGAGTTGACAAAAACACTTTATACTTGTTTTTTTGCAAGGGAGGGGGTTACCATTTAAACCTAAATGTACATATTTAATGGGTTCTTTTTAATGTTAAAAATTTGTATCTAGAGTGCTTTTACACAATAAATAAGGATATATGTTAGTTGTTCTATTTAAAAAATATTAATTTGATGGCAGTATAATAATTTTGAACAAATATATCTAAATTTGGTAAATTCGGTTGATTGTTTTATACTACAATTTGAGAATATTTACTATTAATTGTAAAATATGACGTATTTTTGATTTAAAAAAAACACATATAATATTAATTTTGAAAACACAGGAAGGACAGCAAAATTGTCATCAAGAGATTTTTTCTTTTTTAAAAATTGATGGTCTTGGTGGATAGGGGTAGAGGAGGTTATGAATGACTTTAATCCTTTAACCAGTTTGGATGCAATTTATGTACCATCCCAATATATTTGGTAAATACATACACAGAAAACTGACAAAGGAACAAGACTTTTGCTGTGTAATAAATAATACAAACATATTTAAAATGTATGTATATATATATATGTATATATATGCTACTCGTTAACAATTTGAAACTAAAACCTGTAAGCTTTCGCCCTCTCTTTTTTCTCTCGTTTGTTTCTCATCCATAAAATAAGTTTGGTTGAATCAGGTCAACTCTGAACTAATCCTCACTTTTAAAACGTTCGTGAAAATTAAAAAAAAACAAAAAAAAACACTTCGACCTCTTCTTCTCTCCAGTTCTTATTTTCCCCAGCCTTATCCCCCAACCATTAATACCCCCATTGTCTTTAAAACGAGCGTTGTTTCCGTCCGTAGGCCTGCGAAGATTTGTTCCTACATTTGCAATAAACCAACCGAGAGTGAATGGGAACAAATCACAAGTCTGATTTGGATAAAAAGAAATTATATATTTGGAAAGTTAAAAGTTTACTAAAACAATTCTCAAATAAATATTTTTAAGTCATATTTAACTATTACTTTTGATCGATCATATCAATAGATATAAAATAACACTGATAAAATAGTAAATTAATTTCAATAATGAAAGCCAAAAACAAAAGTTTGAATTTTATTAAAGTGTTTACCTCCAAGAATGCATAGTTTGGATCTTATTACTATAAAAGTTGCTCATCTGCATGGATATGGTATAAATATGAGATCGGGTCTGTTAGAAAGATACCTAAGTCTACTCTTAAGGGAGATAAAGTTGAATTATTAAGTAAGGTGGCTTTATTTCCCAATTTTAAGGACTAGAAAGGTGAGCTTCCAAGTACGAGATTCCTGGTTTCATATTTAAGATATAGATAGGTTGCCTGCTAAGTGTAAGAACCTTAGTTCCATATTTATAGAGGCGGACTGATAAATAGAAAGGACCCTGTATCCGTTTATTTATTTGTATGTCAGTATTTTTCAACCAATGAGTTTAAGGTAAAACTGATTATGTTTGTATTGGTCTAGAAAAGTATACTTCTCGTTTATTGGAGTAACAATTATTTCGTACATCTGTTATTTTTACTTTAAGGTGAGAAATTATTGTGATTGTGAACATTTTTGATTCCGAAATGTTGATGATCTTGAAGATTTATATGTCCGTGATCTCAAAATAGTAGGTATTTTGTCGGTCTACTGTACCCTGGGATTGAACCGAAATAGTTTGGTGGATTTATTTAAAAAGTGATAATGTTATATGGTTATATTTCGAGACCAAATTGTGATTTTGATTATATCTTTAAAATTAAGGATAGGCCTAGTTTATTAATGAATATTTTTGAATATTCGAAACTTTTTGAAAATGGATCTAACAATTTTGTTCAGAATCAGATTCTGGGGAGCGTTTTGAATGTAATAACGAATTGAATAACGCTGTATATTTGTTTTGCCCCAAAAAGTTTACTAAAATTGAGGCTATAATGAGTTGGCCTACTTATTTTTTGAAATGTGAGTTTTTTTTAAAAAAAATGCCATTTTGTTTTGTTTACTCTTATTTCGCGAAAGTTTTTCTTACGAATATATAAAATTTGGCTTATGTGCTATTTTTTTCAGGTGAAATTAATTTTAGTTTGTTTGCTAATAATCTATTTTAACAAGTTTGTTGTAAGACGTGGTGATAAAAGTTTTATAATTCTTTCTAAAGTAATATTATTACTGAAGACGACAGTGAAATTTTTCTTTGATTATTTTTAAAATTAACTTTAAAGGGAGTAGTTGGCACGCCTTAATCTATTATTAATCGATTGAATCCGATTCCATAAGGTATGTTCCAATTTAAGTGGTATTAAACTCTTCTTTTGTAGAGAATGCAAGTGCAGTTTCATTAAAAGCCCCTCCTCATAATGTTAGCTTAGTTCAAATAATTAGATCGTCTACAGAAAAAAAACTTAAATAAGTTGTACATAAATAATATTTAAATCTAAGATTTGTTTACTCGACTTGTCGTATGCACCAAACTGTAAACGTTGTACTTTTTACGCGCCATGTATTATGCACCCCTCTTAACCTAATTTTATATTGTACTGTAGTCTACCTTCAAATTAAAACTAGGTCTAATTAACGTTTCTACATATTATCTAGTAACGTACGTGTATGTGTATGGTGTGTAACGAAGTTAATGCCGCTATCTACATCAAATATTATGTGCACAAGAACTCGACAACACGTTCGAGTTAAGTTTGCAAATGGACAAAAACACGTCCCGCCGTATGGTGCGTTGCTTTGGTGCGCAATGTCAGCACTAGTGGTGTTTGTTGGTGGTGGTGTTGTTTTATTTGAGGAATTTAAGGTACACTTTCTGAACCGACACACGACTTATAAACTAACTTAAATCTAGAACAGACACTACACTCAATCCACGGGCCGTTAATTCATAATTGTGAAAGAGGAAACAACCCCCCCCCCCCTCTCCCCCAATATACCTAATGATAAATATGTTGACAACGCCAGTAATCGAACTCGGGGGCTCCTTAGCTCAGTAGAAAGACACAATATCGACTGATATATATATATATATAAAGGGAAAAAGTTTTCATTAAATACCAGGACACCCTTGACAGATATTCAAGAACTGTTGTTATCAATATGTGAAGAAATATAAACTCTATGTTTCTCATGGAGAAATATTTTATTTCTTTAGATCAAAAAGATATATTTTTTAATATAAAAACTATAAAAACTAACGTTAAAACTCCTACCTTATTATGACAACAAGCGTAGGTTTAATTTAAGACAGTGGCGGTCATTGATATGCTGCCAAGGAAGCCAATGCAATTGTAAATATTAATCCTTCCCACGCCTTTTCCCCACTCCTAAAAAAACCCAGCTAATTGACACACACATTCACTTGTTACTTTGTAAAATGAGAAATGTGTCTCTCTGTGTGTGAGTGTGGCTTGTCAGATAAATAGTGAGAGAGTGTGGACGATCTACAAGCACAGTCCTGTCAAATACTGTCTCTTACCTGGTAACATTTCCAATCTGCCACTGGCTTATAATAAAGGCTGTTGTGTTTGCCACCACGATTAATAACCCCTTTCGGACGCATATCTAATAATTACGATAGTGTGTTTGGAATGAGGGAGGTATGATCTAGATGAAATGTACCCGCATCTGCGTTGAAATAGCGTTATAAACTATTTTAGATAATAAACATCCTTAGTATACTCGAGTTGGTTTCTAAACGCAACCTACTAGATAATGACAAACCAAACTAAATAATCTTGACATTTAGTCCATGAGGCCCAATGGCAGAGGGAAAACAAAAATTAAATTGTTCCTAGATAATATTGGCGTTGACTCGTAGCTTGAATTAGATCTAGTGTAGGCCCAAGAGAAGATATGATAACAAGGAGCTGTATAAGCTCGCAACGTGAGTGATATCTAGTGTAGGCCCAAGAGAAGATATGATAACAAGGAGCTCTATAAGCTCGCAACGTGAGTGATATCTAGTGTAGGCCCAAGAGAAGATATGATAACAAGGAGCTTTATAAGCTCGCAACGTGAGTGATATCTAGTGTCGGCCCGAAAGAAGATATGATAACAAGGAGCTCTATAAGCTCGCAACGTGAGTGATATCTAGTGTAGGCCCAAGAGAAGATATAACAAGGAGCTGTATAAGCTCGCAACGTGAGTGATATCTAGTGTAGGCCCAAGAGAAGATATGATAACAAGGAGCTGTATAAGCTCGCAACGTGAGTGATATCTAGTGTAGGCCCGAGAGAAGAATATAACAAGAGCTTATAAGCTCGCAACGTGAGTGATATCAGAAAGCCGAGAGAATATGATAACAAGGAGCTGTATAAGCTCGCAACGTGAGTGATATCTAGAGTAGGCCCGAGAGAAGATATGATAACAAGGAGCTGTATAAGCTCGCAACGTGAGTGATATCTAGTGTAGGCCCAAGAGAAGATATGATAACAAGGAGCTGTATAAGCTCGCAACGTGAGTGATATCTAGTGTAGGCCCAAGAGAAGATATGATAACAAGGAGCTTTATAAGCTCGCAACGTGAGTGATATCTAGTGTAGGCCCAAAGAAGATATGATAACAAGTGCTGTATAAGCTCGCAACGTGAGTGATATCTAGTGTAGGCCCGAGAGAAGATATGATAACAAGGATGCTGTATAAGCTCGCAACGTGAGTGATATCTAGTGTAGGCCCAAGAGAAAATTATAACAAGGAGCTGTATAAGCTCGCAACGTGAGTGATATCTAGTAGGCCCGAGAGAAAATGATAACAAGGAGCTGTATAAGCTCGCAACGTGAGTGATATCTAGGTAGGCCCGAGAGAAGATATGATAACAAGGAGCTGTATAAGCTCGCAACGTGAGTGATATCTAGTGTAGGCCCGAGAAAATATACAAGGAGCTCTATAAGCTCGCAACGTGAGTGATATCTAGTGTAGGCCCAGAGATAGAATGATAACAAGGAGCTCTATAAGCTCGCAACGTGAGTGATATCTAGTGTAGCCCAAGAGAAGATATGATAACAAGGGCTGTATAAGCTCGCAACGTGAGTGATATCTAGTGTAGGCCCAGAGAAGATATGATAACAAGGGCTGTATAAGCTCACAACGTGAGTGATATCTGGTAGGCCCAGAGAAGATATGATAACAAGGAGCTGTATAAGCTCGCAACGTGAGTGATATCTAGGTAGGCCCAGAGAAGATATGATAACAAGGAGCTGTATAAGCTCGCAACGTGAGTGATATCTAGTGTAGGCCCAGAGAAGATATGATAACAAGGAGCTGTATAAGCTCGCAACGTGAGTGATATCTAGATAGGCCCGAGAGAAGATATGATAACAAGGAGCTTATAAGCTCGCAACGTGAGTGATATCTAGATAGCCCAGAGATGATATGATAACAAGGAGCTGTATAAGCTCGCAACGTGAGTGATATCTAGTGTAAGCCCAAGAGAAGATATGATAACAAGGAGCTTATAAGCTCGCAACGTGAGTGATATCTAGTGTAGGCCCAAGAGAAGATATGATAACAAGGAGCTCTATAAGCTCGCAACGTGAGTGATATCTAGTGTAGGCCCAAAGAAGATATGATAACAAGGAGCTTTATAAGCTCGCAACGTGAGTGATATCTAGTGTGGCCCAAAGAAGATATGATAACAAGGGCTGTATAAGCTCACAACGTGAGTGATATCTTAGTGTAGGCCCAAGAGAAGATATGATAACAAGGAGCTGTATAAGCTCGCAACGTGAGTGATATCTAGTGTAGGCCCAGAGAAGATATGATAACAAGGAGTTGTATAAGCTCGCAACGTGAGTGATATCTAGTGTAGGCCCAAGAGAAGATATTATAACAAGGAGCTGTATAAGCTCGCAACGTGAGTGATATCTAGAGTAGGCCCGAGAGAAGATATGATAACAAGGAGTTGTATAAGCTCGCAACGTGAGTGATATCTAGTGTAGGCCCAAGAGAAGATATTATAACAAGGAGCTGTATAAGCTCGCAACGTGAGTGATATCTAGAGTAGGCCCGAGAGAAGATATGATAACAAGGAGTTGTATAAGCTCGCAACGTGAGTGATATCTAGAGTAGGCCCGCACTTGCCCAACTTCTTATCTAGATGATAACATTCTAGAAGACTGCCCTTGGTATGTTGGAAAGATACGGGACTAATACACTAATTAGTACAAACAAGGTTTATTATTTTCCATGTGTAGATTATTTAAATGCCTAGTTTTGGTTGAACCCAGTCATATCTAAAACGTTCTAGTTGAATAGAAATATTTGACCTTCTCTATTACAACCGGTTTAAGTACCCGTTTGGGTTTTCAGACTATAGTATAATTTTGGTAGAAAGGACCTTTTAGAAAGTGCAATAATAGTATTTGCAGTAAATAATAACATAAAACTATATTATTAATTTTTTTTATTGTCATTAATAAGCTAATATCTTGATTTCCAAACCCTTCCTTCACCTCTGACAAGACATCTTGTGAATGTGGGGAATGCCAGGCTGCCACCGTGGTTCGGATTCCACGTTAAACTGTAGGTCCTTCATTTCATCTCACAATCACCTACCATATCACATTAGCGTAAGTGCGTATAACCCGAACGGGTAGTAAGACACGGTGCTAACAATAGTAATAATAATAATAATAATAAAATAATAATAATAATAATAATAATTAATAATAATAATAGCTAATATCTAACATAAATTATAGCGAAAGATCATGTGGCTTGACTTTTACATACGTGAAAGTAGATCTAGTGTGCGCACTAGAGTTGTGAATAAAGTATTCCTGTTGTGGCAAGTATCTAATTAGTGTCACTAATCAACATCACTGAATTGTAGAAAATCTTCAATTAACTCCCGACCTTCTTAGTTGGACCAAAGCTAGACTTCATTTAACTACAAATTTCCTTGAATTTTACAAGTACAATAACATGGTGGGTGTGGAATAGTTTTTTTTTTAAATAACACAATCTTATCGATGCACCCTTAACCTAACCTTTAGTTTTGAAGAATGTTTTTGTGCGCCTTTTTATAGCTTCTTGTGAGTTTTTATTATAGAAATGTATGAGCATGTGCGCTTTTCTTGTTCACCGACAAATTATTTGATTTCTTTTTTCAGTTCAATGTAAGCGATACAAGATTTTACCTGGAATATTTTTATTCGGCATTACGATTAGGCGATTACTTACACTGTACGAATTTTTTTTTTTCCTGCAAATTCATTTTCACCGGATCTAGTAATTTTTCTATTTGTCAGATAAGGTTCGTCCAATTAAAGTTAGTTTATTCTAATTACGCTAGTGTGTTTAAGATGAGAAAGGTATAATTTAGAGTAAATATAGCCACGTTTGAGCTAGGAGAGAGTGGTAAACTATTTAGGGAAAGCAACCCTCAGGCCTCATTTATGCGTGCGTTTTGTCTCATCCAATTGTTGGCGATAATTTATCGTTCGTTCTCAAATGCATTGACTACACCCTTCCTCCATGTAAATGCGGGTACACTTCCTCTTAAGTCTACTCACCTCATCCCTAACAAATTAGTGCAATTAATACATAGGTGTATAGCCCGAACGTGAAGTGAGATGCGATGCTAATTATAGTATCATATTATGTAGAGTATGTATATATATATGTTGATCAAACTTATGACTATGAGACAATGTGGTATAGTCTATCAGCAATTATAAAAATAGGTCAATTTTATCAAAATAATTTTTTTAGAAATAAATCATTAAACGAGAGTTTTGATGTCTGAGAATATTAATAGATATGACTTATGGGAACGACCAGTGGATATAAAGAAATATACTCAATGTTGACATAAATACTTTTTGTGATATTGATGAATAATTAAAGGCATGATGTATAGGTGCTACCTGTTACGGGTGAAGCTAGGTAATATCTTACCTGGTTATATACATTTACATTTTCTGATAAATGTACTAATACTTTGTAGGCACCCAAGCAGTTATATGCATTTTTTTTATAACTAATCTATGATTAAATTAAAGTGTTTACCCATAGTTTCAATAAAAACAAAATTGTGGTTGTATTAGGTAACATTGGAAACTTGGACTTTTTAATTTCATTCTAATTTCCATTGAACCATAATGTTATATATATATATATTTATTTATTTGGTTATGTCCTTTGCTATTACTTAAGTCTTAGCTGACTTTTATTGAGATAAGTCATTTGTTTGTCTGAGTATATTTTATTTATCTATGACATTATAAAAAACAATTTTAATATATTCATATAACAAGTCATGTTATTTATAGATGTCACTTTTGTTATATATTATAAATACCTATTAAATAACACAAATAATATAGTAAAATGTTTTAAATGTTGACAGCAAAAAAAAAAACTGTTTGAATTTTCTCTACTGTTCTTCCAACCAAAATCATGGTATCTGACATACTATGAACTTGTACATGTTTGAAGATAATAATGTTCTATTAAATAGAAGTTTCCTAACTATTAGTTGTGTTAAAATGGTAACTTCAAGTAATTAAAAATGTTATCAATGATATTCGATATTTCCCCCTCTGTCTCTTTATGCAGATGCAATTGTATTTTCCTTAAATTCTAACTCCCTAATATGTATATATTTGTGTAGATTTGTTGATAGTCCAGACGGATAGTACGCAGTATAAAAAAATATATTAATCTGCGAATAGCGTGAAAAGTTAGAAATACGCTCATCACTAAATAAATTATACTCCCCTTGAAATATACGTCTAGTTGATGTTCTGCTTCCATGAGAACATTAAACATTTTAATATAAGCTTTTTTTAAAAAAGTTCCGTCATAATCCACAAACCATGTAAATTGGTTATTATAAGTTTAGGTATGTATATACCACTGAATATACTAACGGCCCTCCTACCCTAGTGCGGATCTAGTCACATTTAGAAGGGAACCAAGATTGGAACAAAATATATTCTGTTTGCTCATACAAACATTTCCTTCTAATTTAAATAAGGAATTGTTTATTTCCCCCTAGTGTGTAAAGATACACCAACAATTTCAATTATACATATTAAAAAAATTGTAAATGTATTGTGTGTGCTTTCTTTACAACCATAGGCCTATATTTACGCCATTAATAAATCCATTTTAATTTTATAATCTTAAATAACGCGGGATACCTGGGTGTTTACAATGCGTCTCAAAGCACCTACACATGTCCTCCTTAATATGCTAACCTGATCTTTTCTATTTAATTATGAAATAAACGTTAAAACAAATTTAAAACCACAAAATGCTTAAAACGTGAAGGTTTAGTATGTTTTCCTGATCTTTACCATTTGTAACTACGAAATAAACGTTAGAATATAAAGAAAGTCACTCAACATTTAAAAGTGATTTTAAGAATTTTTTACTTGTAACGTTAAAAAAACGTTTAAAAAAATGATTGATATATTTATCAGTTCTTCCTAAAACTATGAAACTAAGGTTACCAATGTATTGAAGGTAATATTAACCATTTAAACGTGTAGATTTACTTGATCTACCTAATATTTTTCACCCGAAAGGAACGTCGCCAACACATCTAAGAACCGCGAAACGTTTAAACATGTCATTCGTGGATTGGATACCGCAGTGATGTGTAATGTTTCAACAGCTATTACATAATAAAGTGTTGTTTACGCCAGACTTTGTAATCAGATACAAGAAGGCACTCGTCTATCAGCGGGCACTTGAGTAGTCAGCCTGGAAGCAAGGTCCGTTTATCGGGAACACGCTGCCATGAATACTTTCTAAGAAACTATCGGGATTCTTTCCAGCGGTTTCGGGGAAAAGAAAACAACAAAAAAATACGCCATTTTGTTTGTTGTGACAAAACCTCACCTACTTGGATTTGATACGAAATACTACATACGTTACTAAACTATTTTGAAGACAGTGCCACCTTTCAGGTCGATTAATGTAAACTTGTATCAGGCGTATAGACCGCACGGGTAGTAAGATGCGGTGCTAAAATTAAATAAAAAAGAAAACAAAAGTTTACTCGGTGGGCACACAGGTTAATTGTTAGACTCATTTATATTGGTTTGGGGAGATTGTAGTTCGAATCTCATCCAAGTGTACTGATGTGACTTCTCTTAAATTGTTCCCTATTCTTCTCTCCGCGCAAATGCGGGAGCAACTATTATTAATAATAACTCCATCATTCTTATCCTTCAAAACGTAATTAAAATGTTGCTAGACCACTTCAGTGGCTGCATGGTCTAAGGCGTCACTCTCGCAATAGATTGGACTGCCAATGTCAGGGAGGCCGGGATTCGAATCCCTGTTGGGTATACTGAGGATTGTTTTCCTAAACGGTTTCCGTTCTCCTTACACGCAAATGCGGGTACAAGTCATCTAGATTCAACCTTAACTCATACTCGTTTCAATGACCGCGTGGTCTAAGGAGTTACTGTCGCATTTGACTAAATTGCCGTTGATGCTGAGATTGAAGTTCGAATCTAGGTCGGGTGTACTGAGGGTGGTTTTTCCTAAATTATTTTCCATTCTCCCTACCATGCAACTGCGAGTACACTTCCTCTAAATATAGCCTTCCTAATAACTAAAACTATATGAATAATTAGTACATAAGTGTTTAACTAGGATGGGCAGTAAGACATTGTGCAAAAAAACTCCACTAAGATGCACACTGTACCAGATTTTCTGATTGCATCTAGTGAGATGCGGTGCTAAAGAAAACCTTCCTCATTCTTAGCACATTAATGTAATTAGTAGGTCTACATATCCGTATAACCTTAACAGGTAATAATGAACTGGTGGTCTAGGAGTAAGGTGTCGAACTTCTGTGCTGGGGTCCGGGGTTCAATCCTCGGTCCCGGCACATATTTATCTGATCACCAAACCCTTCCTTCACCTCTGACAAGACGTGTATTAATCACAACTTGTGAATGTGTGGAATGCCAGGCCTCCACCGTGGTTCGGATCCACGTTAAACTGTAGGTCCTCCATTTCATCTCACAATCACCCTACCGTTACACATTAGCGTAAGTGCGTATAACCCGAACGGGTAGTAAGACGTGGTGCTAAATTAATAAAAATAATAATAATAATAATAAATATAATATTAAACAGGTAATATATACGGGGTGGTAAAAATATTGTTTTTTAAAATGAAAATGGTCCGGGCGGATAGTAATGACACGGGTTGAATAAATACTAGGACAGCGCGCTTACCAAAATGACCCGTTACTTCACAATTTGTAGTTGGACGGGCCTACACAAACACTGCATTGCTTAGGTACCGTATTGGGGCCTACTAATATCTTTCCGGAGGGTGGTCATACGGTCTAGAGCGTTAATCTGCCTGAATTTCTGGTGGTGTGGAGGTCAAGGTTCAAATCTTGGTTGTATTTTGACTTGTGTTATTTACTATTGTAATGCTAACGGGATGCACTTCCTTCAACTCTACCCCCTGGATTAAGCTGTTAATAATCATGGTGTTAACCGCTATAATTGATTGAATAAAACACGTAGTGTTGGTCTTTCTAACTTTTAAACTACGAACACGTGCTCGATATTTTTATTAATTTGAGGTGATCCAGTGAAAAAATGAATAATTGATTTTGGATGGTTCCCAGTTGTCAAAAATATTAAACCAACTTTTGGTAATATTTCTTTTAGACTCAGTTTTGATTCTTGCTTTAAGTTTGATTTTATGTATTTTTGGAAAATTCCCTTTAATGCATATTAGTTATTTAGTGGAATTAAACATAATTATTACTGATTGTTTTATGATTTTAGTTTGAACAAGTCTTTTCCCATTCAGTGCTTTAGGAATGAAAATTTTTAATGTTTACTTGTAAGAGTATATTTTATTTCCCTTTTTTTATAAATTATTTAGCTAAATAATTGCTAACCAAAAAAACTAATTCGTTTTTTATAGCTCACTTTATTTTTTAATATACGTTAATGAAAATAAAGTTTCAACTTAGCCCTATAGTAAAAAAAAACTCTTAAAAATATAATACATTATTTACATTAGTAAAAAATAGTAATCTATTTTTATAGAACTATATAAACCGATTACTATAAAGTTTCATCAAAACCGTAGCTTAAAAAATATGTACTTCTTTTTCAAAGTGGAAACATCTTAATTTTTTACTCTCATATTGTTCTTTTTCCGCGGCCTCATCTTCTTGAAAATTGGTCTCCCTTCCAACCCTTCCAACAACCCTAAGTTATTCACAGGAGAATCATGGCAGCGCCTTGAACTTGGAATGATACCACCCTACAAACATTTCACAGGAAAACCCTTCAGTTTCAAAGTACAGAACAGTTATTTACTTTAAGCACCGCGTCTTACTGCCCGTTCAGGTTATACCCATATGTACTAATTACACTAATGCGTTAGATATTATGAAGGTTTAGTTAAGAGGAAATGCACCCACGTTTGCGTGGAGGTAGAGTGGAAAACTATTTAGGGAAAAACACCCTCAGTGCACCCGACCGGGATTGATGCCCAATCTCTCCATCTTCGGCAGTCTCGTCAAACTCGAGACTAGCGCGTTAGACCACGCATCCACCGAAGAGGGTAAAGTCATTTACCAAGGCAGTTGATCAGTAAAACGCAGTGGCCTGACAATATTATTATTAATAGCCCCGCGTCTTACTACCCGTTCGGGTTATACGCACTTATGCTAATGTGTAATGGTAGGGTGATTGTGAGATGAAATGGAGGACCTACAGTTTAACGTGGGATCCGAACCACGGTGAAGGCCTGGCATTCCACACATTCACAAGTTGTGATTAATACACGCCTGACAATAGTTCGATAAAATAAGGTAGATAAGGTGAAAAAGTCATAGGGAACATTAGGAAGGGGAAATACTAGATTCATCCTTTTTAATTTATTTTTAAAATATAGTCATAATATTTGTAATTTCAAAAGTACATAAGATAGCTTATAGTATTTTTTACAATCAAAATATATGCCTTCTTATTATTTACGATTTATGAATGCCATTCTCTAGAAATATACACAAAAATTAGAAAAATATTTTAGGTACAATTTTTTTCCCCATCCATTACTGTTTCCATTCTATGGTCTCGGTAAGTTTTTTATCCAAGCCATATATTTTCCACCACCGTCTTGCTAGGCCTGACGTAGATTAATACGCTTTATAATATAACTTAAGACTAGGACAGGCACAACATCCAGTCCCCGGCATTTAATTCATCACTGTGAAAGGGTAAACCCATACTTTCACCAATGATAGATTGTTCAGCCATGCTGGGAATCAAACCCGGGATGCTTGACTTCTTAGATATACATGCTACTGACTGAGCTAAGGCATATGATTATATACATATATAGATACGCATATTACCTCATAGATAAAATTGTCTATTTGATACTGTCAATGTAAAAACAAAATGTTAAAATATCTTTAAAGAACCTATAGTAGGTTAATTATGTTTAATTTTCATTCAAAATTACTGTATTATTTTAATTGAAGTCATTGATTTCAAGCTTTGTCACAACAATAAATTTGATTCTTCTTACCCGCCTCGGTGGCGTAGTTAGCTAATGCGCTAGATTCGTGTTGAGCTAGATTGCCGAGGACGGTGAGATCGAGGTTCGAATCTCACTAGGGTGAACTGCTGGTGGTTTTTCCTAAATAGTTTTACACTCTCCCTCCCAGTAAATGTGGATCCACTCCCTTTTTTCTTAATTCATAACCCATCAGCGTAAATAATACGCAAGCTTAAAACCCGAACGGTTAGTAAGACGCGTTGCTAAGTATTATTGATTTGATTGTTCTTATAAAATTTAAAGTTTATATTCATTATGTAAAATATTTTTGTAAGAGGTAATTTCTATTCATGCAATGCCTGGTTTTATTTTTATTCAAAATTAGTATTGTTATATAATTTCCAGCAAATGTTTAGAGTTTGTAAATGTATATTTCTTTTCATAGAATATGCAGGATGATATTAAATTGTTTGAGGAATAAGGTTAAAAAAATGTACAATCAATAATGGATTTGAAGTTATTTTGGAGAAACTATGTTAGCTTTAAATAAAAACATAATATATTTACGTTTCTTTCAAAATTTATCTCATTTAAACCTTTTTTAATTGTGTCTGGAGAATAAGAAATGATTACGAAAAAGATCAAACCAATTTTGTGTCCAAGATACTTGAATAGACAAGTTTTTTTTCGAAATTATGTTTTTCTAAGTTTAATAAATATATTTGCAATATTTAGTATTAAAATACCACCTTTCTAGATTTTATTTAGTAAAATATTGCTATGCACCTATTTAGTACCAGAAAAAATAATTTTATTTACAAGATTCGAGTTCGCATCAAGCTGTAGATTAAAAACGGCATAACACCATAAAATATAATTAAAATAAAAGAAACAGCAATAATTGCTTCATTTGTATAGGTTATAATTATGTAATTATTAAATTATTACATATTTATAACTTGCAAATGATACTTCTTTGACCCTGGTACAAAAAAGGAGTAAATTTCAAATTAAAATTACAAATCAAAAAACAAGCATAGGTACAAGCGTTATTAAAGAATAATATTATACAGCTAAAAAAGTATAGGTATTTTAGTGATAGAAATTAAAGTGGTAGATGCATTAACTACTTTCTCTAATTCAAAACTGATTGCTGAAATATATTTTAAGAAAAAATACCGATTATGTTCTGTAGGTCTACTCAATGTTGGTGTGTATTGTAGGGCTGTTCAATGGTGTATGAATGATAGTTTTTCTATGCCATATAAATGAAAGCTCAGTAAGATAATATATGAATGAAAGGCCTGGTCGATGATATGTGAGTGATATAGATTTGTGATGGTATATAGGTAACATACCTATTAGATGTAATAGTGGGTAAATGACTTTTCGATGGCACACGAGTTTATGTATTTTCCACGGTATATGAGTGAAAGATATTTTCGATGGTAGGGTCTATGTGAGTGATAGTTTTTCTATCAAAAATGGGTGAAAGTTTAATACATTATATGGTTTAATACATTATATGGTTATGGGTGAAATACCTTTTCGTTGTTATTTGAATGATAGGACTGTTTATATTATGTGGGTAAGTCTATTCAATGAAAATATGGGTAATAGGGTTTAGCCATCGTATGTAATTGGGAGTCCTTTTCGATGGTAAGTTGTTGATAGACCCGGTCAGATGGTAATAAGGATAATAGATTTGTTCTATATTAAATGGATTACAGGTATTTTCAATGCTATGTGGGTGATAGGTCTAGTAAATATTATTATTATTATTATTATTATTATTATTATTATTTTTATCACCGCGTCTTACTACCCGTTCGGGCTATACGCACTTACGCTAATGTGTAATGGTAGGGTGATTGTGAGATGAAATGGAAGACCTACAGTTTAACGTGGAATCTGAACCACGGTGGAGGCCTGGCATTCCCCACATTCACAAGTTGTGATTATTAGACGTCTTGTCAGAGGTGAAGGAAGGGTTAGGTAATCAGATAAATTTGTGCCAGGACCGAGGATTGAACCCCCGGACCCCCAGCCCAGAAGTCCGAAACCTTACCCCCTAGACCACCAGGTCACCACCTAGTCAATATTAATATGGGCATTTTGGTTCCTATATATTTAGTAAGGAGTGGTGCAATATTGAATTTAAGAAATATTAAATTTAATTAAAATTAAATCTTTCATAACTTCAATATTAATGTGTGTATTGTATTTTCAATGGTATACAAGTAATTGACCCGGTCCGATGGTAATGTTTATTATAAGACTGCTGAGGTATACACCTGTTCGATGGTAATAATGGTGATAAGCCTGTTCGATGGTAATGTGGGTGATTAAACTGTTCGATGTAAGAGATAAGACATACTGTATTTCCCTCCTCCATTACCCTTCAATTTATTTTGCGAATTCGCCTCACAAAAGGAAAGATCTAATGCACCAAAGAAATGGATGGAGAATAAAAGAGGGAGAATCTCAAATCAAACATATGGCTTTAAGTGAGTTTTACATATGTATAGTGAGCTAACTGTTACTTCAAAGACTTACAAACTAACTCACACAAAAAACATTTCACTCAACATAAAGCACTAACGTTAGGCATGTATTTCATTGGTAATCGAACCAGAAATAATTGGTGTAATCTGGTTTGGAGCAAAGTTCTCTTTTCAGAAGTTCACTTATTCCTAGAGATGTCTATACCAAAACTATCGCCAATAAACTGAGGGTTTTATTACAATTACTATCAGATCATATTTATCTCCGTATAATTAATTTTGATGGATTTTCCATCCATTACCGTTTCCAGCCTATGGTCTTGATCAGTTTCTTAATCAAACCATATATTTGCCACTACCGGCTTGATAGGCCTGTCGTAGCTTCATACGCCTTATAATCTAACTTAAAACCAAGACAGGCACAACATCCAGTCCTCGGCTGTTAATTTATCACTGTGAAAGGGGAAACTCACATTTCACCTATGATAAATTTTTAGGCCATGCCAATAAACGATCCCGGGACCCTTAGCTCAGTAGAAAAACACGATATTGACTTAACTAAGGTGTCGGATCAATCTTGTTAGATACAGACGTCATTTTCTAGCTCTAAGAGAAGAGTGCTCAGTGTTAAGTGGTTGGAAAGACAAGAAAATAGGAAACAAAAGGTTTTTTTTAACACCAAATAAAATCGTAATTTTTAAGAACTATATCAGCACTTCTCTGATATCAAGTAGGGCCAACTTGTTTCAAATTATTTCTGATTTGATTTTAGAGTTTATTCGATTCTAGATAGACATGACTTTATTTTGTGTAGAACAAAAAATAGGTATTTTACTGTCTTTAGAGCTATACCTAAACATGTATTTTGGGGAACAGGGTCTTAACTAGTGCTCTGTGGTGAATCTCCCCCAATATAAGAAGGCAAGGAATTCTATTTCCATTTAATTCTTATTAAAGAGATTTAATTTGTTTTTAAATATAGTCGGTGCTGTGGGTGCTATGAATTGTATGAGGCTCCAATTAACTATCAATCATATCATTGTGCGGGAGTATATAGCTAATCTACACTAGGAATGTAGGTAAGTGAGAGCTAGAAGAAGGTTCTTTATTGCAAACATTGGCTGAAAGGAACTAATGTCAACTTATTAGAAAATAATTATTATGTTCTTTGCATTACTATATTATCAATAAAAAGAGTTATCAAATGCTCCTAATAATACTTTCAACCAATATAAATTAGCTAAATACATTCACTTTTATTTAGCAACACACCTTGCTATCCATTCAGGTTATACATCTATGTACAAATTACGCTAGTGATTTTGGGATTAGAAAGGGTATATTTAGAGGAAGTGTACCCGCATTTGGGTGTATGAAGAGTGGGAAACCATTTTGGAAAACCCATCCCACCCGACTGAGATTCGAACATCGATCTTCTCGTCATCGGGAGTCTAACCTACCGCAATTGTAGCTCCTTAGACCATGTGGCCACCGAAGCTGGTAGATAAATCCACTATTAAAAATACTTTTGGGAGGAAGGTGGTTGAACAGCTCTCCGTTAGTCTTAAGGGGGCCGTCTATAGGGTCACTGAGACTCGATGAAGACGTTCAGAAATCCATAATTAATTAATAAGTGATGTGGTATTTTAAACTAAGTTAAAATCACGTTAAAGTGGAAGGGAAAGGTCCCTATTGGATTTTAAACCTTAATAAAAAAAATCAATGAAAAAGTAAAATTAGCTTAATTTTAACAACGTTTGATGTGAAAGTTGCAATTTTAAGATCAACGTTATTGTCTAGAAACACACATAAACTTCCTCAAGTAAATAAAGCAATATTTTAATAGGTTAACTTCAAGCTGCATCAGTGGTCAAATTTCTGGATACGGGGATGTTGGTGTTCGAATCCCGGCTGGGTGTTAAGAAGGAACTTTTCCATAAATATTTTCCAACCTCCCTCAAAACAAATGTGGATACGTTTACTATAAAGTCTACCTTCTTCACATGATTAGTGATGTTAAATTGCGTATACCCCAGATGAGATGGGGTTTGGGGGTTGGGTCACAACAGAACATTCTAAAATGATTGTGAATTTGTTTAATAGTGATCCCAATCATTTAGGAGCCGCAACCCAAATTTTAGGACGACCAACTTTCTTGACCCACCTAGTTTATTTAGCCTAGCGAGTGGGTTTGGTCTAAGAGGGGAAAGAGAGGTGTAATTTTAATTAAATTGCGTTTTATTGCGTTTTTTTTCCGAGTTTATTATTAAATACAACTTTACAATAAACTTATCTATTTCTTATAACGATAATTTTGCAAGGGTGGTATTTGTTTCCGGTTTCTGTTGATGGAAGTATTGACGTCCACCTCACAGACACAATAATTAGACCCGATTTATCTATCTCTATATTACGAGTTTTTTTTTTTCATTTTTCACTTTCTAATTTTTTTTTTTTTTTGTAATTTCTTAATAGCAAAATATTCACATTTCAAAAACTATTCCCGATACTCTAAAAATTGACTTATGACCCACAGTTCGGGAACCACTGTTCTAGAAGTTTTGAAGTTTCGGAACTGTCATTTTCATAATGAAATTTGAAGATATTTTACTTCAAGTAGGTGGTGCCCTTAATATTAATCTAAGGTGTGGAGTGTTGTGACTCACGTGTAAGCAGCCACGAAGGGGTTATCCATTTCCTCGCCCGTCGGGCTACCACCGGCCGCCAGTCTTCTGAGTTCACCTCGGTACTCGCCGTTCGGCCACGTGGGGGCCACCACGTCGGGTGCCCTAATACTTCTCTGTGGGCCTAACTTCGTCGCTAGCTCACATTCACAGTGTTTTAAACAACAGCTTTCACACAATCCTTTATTATAAAGGCTTTTTTTTATATTTTAAATACCGTTTAAAAAAAATCTTAAGTGAATTTAACAATGAGTTTCAAAAATAAAAGTGTTCAGTTTTTTAGTAACAATATTAATAATACTCGTACTTTTTTAAAATCTCTTTTAGTTAAGAATCACTATTATAGCCGTAATTTATTTAGAGCATATGCACATTGATTTAAAAAAAATATTTGTTCATGCGTTCGAACAAACTATTATTTTTTTCCCCTTCTTTCTTTAAATTTCTCAATTTGTTTTTACCTAAAGCTGTATTTCAGACGCCAGTCTTTAGTAAAAATTTAATCTGATGGTTTGTTTATCATTTCTACTTTATCATTCAACACATTTCTTATCAAACATATATACTTTATAATCAAGTTTTTAAGATTAAAATTAAATAATTTTGGACGGAAAATTTTGTTATGAACAATCGTTGCTCTTACATTTATCTAAGTTTGGAAGATTGATTCGTTTTATCAACAGTAATATAGTGAGTGGTGTATAAGATGTTGTTTTTGTAATATTTATCACTTAAATGTCTATGCCAATTTTTAAAACGTACTTAACCTGTATCTTGAAGAAGTTCACTGACGAATCACTTTTTTATATTATTTTGAAAATTAACTGTCCGTGGCCAAAATATAAGGCACATCAAAATCGAGTAATCAAATAACATGCTCGTTTGGTAGTTTTTAGTGTATATTAATTATTACTCACAAAAAATATGTCCAGGCCTTTTTTACTGCAGATTTATTTCAAATTATTTTTCACAATAAAATATGCTCTATGATCAATAGTCAAATAAGATTTAGTTATTTATCTTAATATTTTTAAAAAGTAAAATATCCCAAAGACAAAATTAAATGATACGATATAGGGAGTCATTTGATGGAATTTTCTCTGTGATATATTTCAATAAACCACTTGACATTTCCTAAATTTAAATAAATATATAGTGTGAATGAATTATTCATTAGGTAGGACAGTTGCTTATATGATTTTAAAAACAGCTTGAGCATTTGTACTAGACCGATACCCTGAATTATTGTCTGTAATCCTCAGAATAAAATCAACACGAATAAAATGGTAGAAACTTAATCTGTTTGGTAATTTCACAAAAATTATTCATTGAAGAACCCGATATCTTTGTGTAAGTTTATGATCTGTTGTCTTCAACATAATTACACAGTTGCGTTTAATACTCCACGATTAAGAGAGAATTAAAACACCCCAAGTTCCCACGAATGTCGTAAAAAAAAAACACACACACGCACGCAAATCGAAGAAGGGCCTATGAATGTTAGTATCGTATGCTCGGCGGATTGTCTATCTCCCAGTCTCCGCGCACGCGCTCTTGTCTCGCAGGACTCTGTTGGCTCGATTCACACACATATACACACATACACACCTGCCCGTTCACCTGGGCTGTCAGCCGACCACTGAAGGGGGAATTGAGCCGGCGAGGCTTTGAGCGGGAGGCCGATAGACAGAGAAAACTTGTAGTACCGGAGAGAGACGCCAGGCAGCGCTGCGTGGCGCAGTTACTAAGCGGCTCAAAGGTAAGATCTTGAATGTGTTTTTTTTTTCATCGGAGATTTGGAAGATTATTACGTGTATAGAAATGTTGTGCATAACATATTCTTGAATGAAACGTAGATTTGATCACTGGTAGGTTAGTATTTCCAGTGACAGACCCCAAGAGTAAAATTAGAAAATTACAAAAATATATAATTGGTAATTAATAAAATGATAGAATATTAGGAAAATGGTAGAACACAAATAAAAGTAAAAACACTAACACATATTTACACACATATCAATATTTTGATTCCTCAGGAAGATGTTATAATAGCATCGAATATATTGATGTGTGTGTTAATATGTGTTATGTTTTACTTTTATTTTGCTCTGCCATTTTCCTAATATTCTATCATTTTATTTATTACCAATTTTTTTGCTTCATGCACTTTTTTCATACATAAAATATGTAATTTCAATTTCCGTTAAAGTTTTTCACTAATAAAGTAGATGTAGCCCAAAACAGGCATATAAATGCAAGAGGTTGAACAACATTTAAATGTCAATTAAAGATTAGCATTTCTGATAGTTTTGGATCGAAATCCAATTCAAGTTGTAAGAACGATGCTCCACCATAATAAATAATATGTTATAATTTATACTGAGTAATCGTAGCTGTACCTGAACAACACATAGTTCGACTCTAGTTACATAATTTTTAAAAATGTAATTTTTGCTTTTTATATGAATTAGGCATAATACTATACTTATGGGTCTTATTTATATGTACACTGCTGAAGTAAGGATAGGTAATATATAATATTTTATAGGATATGTATCTGCATTTTAGTAGGAGTAAAGAGGAAAACAATCTAGGAAAAATTATTTATAGAAATTATGTGCCCACATCGTTCGTTGGACACTTGGACTACATGTCTAACTCATCTAGTTTGGTTTGCCCGTGACAGGGAGGTTGGGGTTCGAATCCCAGCCAGTTTATACTAGATGGTTTTTCACTATGCCTTAACACAACAAATACGGGTATATTTATTCTTTATTATACTTTCCTCATCCTTACCATATTAGCATATTTTAATTGCATGGGTTATTATATAGTCCGATGGATATAAAAACTTGATTAAACCCCTATTTCATAAAAAGATTAAAAAAAAAGAGAGAGGTCAAACAGCTTATCTCAGTCAGTAGAAGGTCCTCTTTCTGAGCTATAGGTGCGGGGTTAAAATCCCGGCATGTCCAAATTATGTATTATTAGTGAAAATGTGAGGATTTATTTTCTCAGTGATGAATTAACGACAGTGGACTGTATGTTGTATCTGTTCTAGATATAAGTTAGTTTATAAGTCATGTAGTTACATAATCAGTCGGTTCAAAAAGTGCACGTAAAATACATCAAATATTAATAAAATAATAATTTAAATTAGAGGTTGGTAGTATTTTTGAGCTCCGATCGTCTTATTAAATTTTCCTAAGTTCCACTATCATTCATTGTTACTTAATTTTTGGTTTTTGTTGTTTTGTGTGTGTGTGTGTGTGTGTGTGTGTGTGTGTATATATAATATATACCCACTAGATTCAATCTTTCCCGCAAATACTAAACTCCCCGCCCTTCTAGAAAAAAGTATATGAAAAAAAGAAGATAAACCTGTGTGAACCTTTGAAATTTAGAATCCTAATACAATTTAGATTCGGATACGATCCAAAATTTTGAATCTTAATGTGGGTAGATTCGGAATCTATTCGAAATTTTGCGTCTAAATAAATCTTAGATTCAGATTCGATGGGTTTAGCTCAAAATTCGAATCCATAATTCATAAGTGGTTATCAAATTAATATAACCATACCAGAAACCAGTTGCGTGGTAGATTTAATTGATAAATTAACTTGAGTTCCAGGTTGAGAAGGAATGGCGTGGGTGACAGGTAATATCTTGTATTTAAAAAAGTAGCTATACCCACCCATTTGTAAATATTAATAAGCCTTTGCACCATGATTAAAAATGTGATTTGATCTTTATTTGATTTTCACCTTTTGAGATTAGTGCTATTTATTACATTTTTTTAAATAAATATAAAAATGTGTTTAAAATAATTAGTAACTTTTTTAAACTATTGTATTATCTGATTGGATTCGGAAACTTAATATAATAAAATATTGTAAACAGATTAGAATTGAAACATTGTCATAGTAAGCCTAAAATAAAATAATCTGATTTAGCTCTGAACATATTTAAAAAATATATATTTCATCCCATATTTTTTTTTCTAAACTAGAATTATATTCGATTAAATATATTTAGTATGAAATTCGATTCGAGTAAGCTAGCCAAGATTCAGATCCGATTCTAAATTGAATATGAGGAATTCACACGCCTGCTTGGTAAAATATATCATGAATGAGATATCTAAGAAATATATGTGGACAAACACATACGGACAAAGTTAGTGATGAATGGGTGCTGAAGGAGTGCGGGTTGAAAGGGAGTCTAATACGTAAATGTTAAAGAAGTGTCTTACGTTGGTTTGGGCATGTTGAGAGGATGGGTGTGAATCGAGTGACAAAGAAATATATGAAGGTAGAGTGTGAGGATCAAAAGGAAGGCGAAGGCTATGTAAAACGTGGCTAAATGTGGTAGACGAATGTGTGTGGAAAAGAGGAACATTAAGAGTTTAATAGTAAAAGAACATGTATGACTCGATGTATGGATCTTGTTGAAGCGAAGGGAGTATGCAAGGAGAGAGAAGTGTGTAGAAAGTTAGTTGAGGGAACTGGATTTAAGTGTGTAGAAAGTAAGTGAGGATGGATTAAGCGTGGAGAAAGCTAGTGAGGATGGATTAAGCGGGAGAAAGTTAGTGAGTATGGATTAAGTGTGGAGAAAGTTAGTGAGGATGGATTAAGCGTGGAGAAAGTTAGAGAGGATGGATTAAGCGTGGAGAAAGCTAGTGAGGATGTATTAAGTGCGGAGTGTTATTTTTTCGAGCTATATTGACAGTTTCTTGCCTACTCCGTTAGCGGATGGCGTGATAAGATATTATGCGAGTGTGTAACTATTTCATTTTCTTATAACATTACCAATTATGACCGAACAAGGTTATTTTGGTCACAATAAAATATTATTTGAAAGTACTTGGTATATTTGCAAGTCTTAAAGGTATTCTTTTAATGACGATGTAGTTTTCTTACGCGCTCGACTGAAAGTTGCCGGGATATCGGCACTTTTCCGATCCCTGATTTAAAAGTAAACCTTTTGGAAATCTTTAATTCCCAACTAACGTATATTTTTTATTATTATTATTATTATTATTACCGCGTCTTACTACCCATTCGGGTTATATGCACTTATGCTAATGTGTAATCGTAGGGTGATTGTGAGATGAAATGAAGGACCTACAGTTTAACGTGGAATCCGAACCACGGTGGAGGCCTGGCATTCCCCACATTCACAAGATATCTTGTCAGAGGTGAAGGAAGGGTTTGGTAATCAGATAAATCTGTGCCGGGACCGAGGATTGAACCCCGGCCGCCAACACAGAAGTCTGACACCTTACCCCTAGACCACCAGGTCACATACAACTAATGTATATAAAATCGAATGTTAGATTCTGCATTGAGAATTCATCAATTTGCTACAACTTGTGAATGTGGGGAATACCAGGCCTCCACCGTGGTTCGAATCCCACGTTAAACTGTAGGTCCTCCATTTAATCTCACAATCACCCTACCATTACATATTAGCGTAAGTGCGTATAGCCCGAACGGGTAGTAAGACGCGGTGCTAATAATAATAGTAATAATAATAATATATTTGCTCAAGGACCTCGGGTTGAGAAACCTCCGCTGACACAGAGCAGCGCCACATCCTCTGCGAGAGGTAATGTTCTGCTCGGCAGGTTGGCGGCAGTGGCGGCGTTCCACGCTAGTGTGAAGATTGAGGTCTGCTCTAGGAATTGCGCCATTCCATCACCCGCCATCTCAGCCAGAACAGACGTCCTGGCGTCTTTTTGGACTTTTTTTTTACTAAGACGCATCGGTAGTTCCAGAGTTAAAGACTCTGGAGGCTGAGCTTGCATTTTCGAGGGATAATCGTGAACATTGTTTACATTTGATGACTCTTAGTTATTAGAAGAACTATTATTGATTATTGGTGACCTGGTGGTCTAAGGGTAAGGTGTCAGACTTCTATGCTGGCGGCCGGGGTTCAATCTTCGGTCCCGGCACAGATTTATCTGATTTCCAAACCCTTCCTTCACCTCTGACAAGTTATCTTGTGAATGTGGGGAATGCCAGGCCTCCACCGTGGTTTCGGATTCCACGTTAAACTGTAGGTCCTCCATTTCATCTCACAATCACCCTACCATTACACATTAGCGTAAGAGCGTATAACCCGAACGGGTAGTAAGACGCGGTGCTAATAATAATAATAATAATAATAATAATAATAATAATAATAATAAATAATAATATATATTGATTATTTATGGTGGTATTTCACGTGAGCTCTTTGAACTAATTGATTATACCAGCTTACGCACACAACTACTATATTATAAATATATAATTATATATATATATATATATATATAATATATATATAAACACCCAGTTGCCCAACCGTTAATAAATCACTGCGAAAGGGAAATACCTAATTTCACCAATGATATTGTTTTAGTACCGTGTATTGCTACTTGTGCAGGCTATACACATATGTACTAATTATGTGAATGTGTCATGGACGAGGACGGTTAAATTCAAAGGAATTATACTCGCGTTTGCGTGTAGGAGAATGTGAAAACTATTTAGGGGGAAAACACCCTCAATACATTCGACCGGTATTTGAATCCCGTATCATCCAATTCATTCTTTAGTATCGACCTGGAATTGAGCCGGGGACTCTTAAATCAGTATACAGGCGTACCACCAACTGAGATAAATTGTTTTAAACGGAATAGATACGTAAACTAGTTTGAAAGAATCTGTTCAAAAATCAAAATATTTGTTCACGATCTTGATCAGCAATGGTAAATAATTGTTTAGAACGCAAGAGTTCGGATTGAGGCAGTAATGTGGGGAATACTATGTATAATCACTCTTCCACAACTGATAAGTGCTCAAAAAGAGGTCTTATTATTTATGACGCCCCCCACCCTACCTACACTATTTTTTTGAGATGCCCCTGTCTGCGTTGTCGGGCTTAGTTTCCGAAACATTGAGTACCTTATTCAGAGATCCTCTCACTTAAAACGAATGTTGATGCCTTTAATGTAAACTAACTCTTTTCACCCTATATCCTAGGACTTAGTTTAAGTTGTGAACTTTTTGAAAGGCCATCAACGCACCTAGTCCCAAAACTTTTTTTTTTATCACAGCCTCTTACTACCCATTCAGTTTATTCTTGTATTAACTAATTTTGACGATGTGCTTGGGAATTGTCAGACGGAAGAATATCGAAATGCATTTACTCCACTCTGTTGTTTTGTTCTGTAAGGTCCGGGTGTTAGTGAGCAAGTAAAAGAGTTTACCTCCCCCTCTCCCTTTCTACTCTCGAGTCAGAGCAGGCGAATGATCATCAGTGTAACAACATTCTTAGTAAGCTTAATAAGATCAGTAATAGCTAAATGAGGGAAGAATTCAGCCACGCGGGTCTTCTACGTCCATGCATGAGAACACCCTCCCATCCCCCCTTGGAACCGGTGAGGGTGTCATGGACTATTTGCCGCACACCTACACAAACAAACAAACATAAAACACTTTCTTCCACGGGAGTGGTCCGTCGCAAACATTATAAATGATTTGTTTGTATTAGAACCTGGGGTTCGAGAAACAGATTTAGATTTTTAAGTTAGTATTTATTTTTGTATTTTCACATCATAAAAAAATTATGTTCACAATTTGCTTAAACGTCCGTTTTTTTTATTACAGTACGACTAAACGTATTTTTTTTCTTTTATTAATATGAAATGGGTTACGTAGAATACTATCAATGTGTGCGTAGGTTTTTAATTTCACATTTAATGACGACTAGGTCAAGGGGCAGTGGTGGGGCCGCCTTGAACATAATTTTGAGCCCGGGTGAACCTTTATGCGCCCCCTCCTCTTTAACGTCGTATAAACTGAAAGGAACTCAATACATGATGGATGAATTACTTATGTTCATGCACACTGGGTCCAACAAGGACACAAGTCGTAATAAACGGTAAAAAATGTTAGTTAAATATCAAGTATAGCTGAGCAATATAGGCATTTTTTTAAGATTATTATTTTTAGTTTTTTAAGACAACATTGGTGGCGTGGTGCCCCCTAGAACCCGGCACCTCGAGCAGTCGCCCACCTCGCTCGCCCCTTGGCATCGGTTAGTTATCTTTGGCTTCAGGGAACACGTGCGAATTGGAAAAGATTAGGTAACACTTTATTATTTTTATTTGTAACACCTTTTATTGCTACCCGTTCGGGTTATACACCTATGTACTAATTACACTTATGTGTTATGGATTAGGAAGACTTAATTTAGAGAAAATGCACCCGCATTTCCGTGAAGAAAAAGTGGGGAATACTATTTAGGAAAAACACCCTCACTGCACCCAAACGGGATCGAACTCTGATCCCTCGTCTTCGAAAGTCTAGTCCAACACGAGAGTAGCGCGTTAGACCACGCCACCACCGAAGCGGGTAACTCTATATTGGAGGTGACCTGGTGGTCTAGGGGTAAGGTGTCGGACTTCTATGCTGGCGGCCGGGGTTCAATCCTCGGTCCCGGCACAGATTTATCTGATTACCAAACCCTTCCTTCACCTCTGACAAGTTATCTTGTGAATGTGAGGAATGCCAGGCCTCCACCGTGGTTCGGATCCACGTTAAACTGTAGGTCCTTCATTTTCATCTCATAATCACCCTACCATTACACATTAGCGTAAGAGCGTATAACCCGAATGGGTAGTAAGACGCGGTGCTAATAATAATCTATATTGGAACGTTCGAGATAGCACTAGGGGGGGATGAGAGGTAGTTCGAGCTAAGGTTCGCATTTTTAATGTGTTTGTTTTTACAAAAAAAAAAAAAGCACAGCATTTTAACCAAAATAAATCAAAATATCGTTCATTGAGTGATTTTCTACACATTGTAATAGCATCAGTTCTTTGATATTTTTCACGACCGTCGCTGCATTTGTGCAAAAACTTTTTTTTTTTTACCACCGCGTCTTACTTACTATACCATGATTTTTGTTGGAAGAACAGTATAAAAAAATTAAATATATTTCTTTGTGGTCAACATTAATAAAATTTTACTATATTATTTGTGTTATTTTATAGTTATTGATAATATCTATCAACTATCATATGACTTGATGTATGAATATATTAAAATGGGTTTAGTAACGTTAGTAACTAACTTCTACTGTTCTTCCCACCCAAATCATTCTATAAATAATATTATTTTTCTTGTTAACATAACTTTTCTTATACTATTAATAACTAGTATCAATGTATACATGCAGTGTTGCAAAGGTAGGCAGATGTTGTTTGAACTGTACAAGTGGTCCACTTGAAGCTACCTATTTGACCAATCATAAACAGGTTCTCAGTCACATACCTCACATGAGATGGCATTTGTTAAATATCTGTATCGTATGGCACATATACTTAACTTTGACATCCAGCTTCAGTCGCCGTATGTGTAGACTATTAGCCACTCTGGTGTCACAGTGCGTTGCCCAGATATGTTTACACGTAGTATCCGCAATGAGACGTCGGTTATTTTGGATTTGTGGGATTAAACCTAAGTTAAATTTATTTACCAAACCCTGGTGACCGTTTGGTACATTCCCCTTATGGGAAAAATACTCAAGGTGCCAGCCGGGAATCGAACTCGGGAGGCTTAGGCTCGTAGCCAGGCGCACTGACGACTACACCGCGGGACCAGTTAATATTCTTGTGTAACATTCACAAGTACAGTTTAGACTAGGGGTTCCAAACTGTGCGTCGCGACGCCCGGAGAGTCGCGGCTAGAAGTAAAAATTAGAACGTTGAATGAATAGTCAAATGCAACATGCAAATTTACAATAAGCGTTCTCATACATATTTTAAATAATGGAATAAATCATACAATAAAACACGTGTTTTGCCATTATAAACAATCTGTACACATGCGATCATGTACAGTACAACAATAATAGATCTTCTCTAATTCCTTCTTCTTCAGTTCTGTAATTTCTTTCTAATTTAGTATTTTACATTTAAAAGAATTCAAGTTAGTAATGTAAATTACAATTATTTTTTATCTCTTCATATCGAATTTGGGCAATTTTTTTAAATATCAGGTACAGGGGTGTCACACGGAAAATCTGACACTTGAAGGGCGGCGTGAACTCAAAAGGTTTGGGAGCCCCTGGTTCTGCTTAACCTGGCAACACTTGACGGCACTAGTATTATGTGACCTATTCAAAGTGAAAGTTTTCTTTTCCTTTCACCGCGTTTCTATACCCAATTCGGAATATACTCATATCAAATAACTACACCCTCAGTAGCAAGATTCAAACACCAATCTCATAGTCATCGGCAGTCTATTTTAAAGGTGATAGTTTAATGTATTACTATATTAAAGTAATTGGTAAACCGTCAAATACTCCCCTTCCTACCGTATTCTTACTATAGTTAAAATTCACTTGTCAGAGAAAACGAGGCAAACGAAAGTAACACTTTATTTCGTCCGTTAGATTGTTCTGAAAACGTCATATGATGTGAAGTTTTTTTTCTACATCCATTACTGTTTCCAGTCCATGGCCTGGGTCGGTTTCATATAGTATGTGAAGTATTAACATTAAAATAACCAGTGGCGGCTCGTGTATAGGCCTGCGAAACTACAGCACCCCCTATTTACACTTGATATTATCGATAACATTTGATACAATGAGTCCTTTTTTCTTTAATTCTTTCTTTATTTTTGTAGTACAATAAATATTCCTTAAGCTTGATGTCAGTACTTCAGTAGCAATCCCCCAGTTTATGAAAAAGATACAAAAATCTTTGTATGGAACTGTGCGCTTCACAGTGCCACGACGTGGTGTTTGAATATTGTGCGCATGCGCACATATGAGGGGTGGGGAGGAAGGCGGGACTGCCATGTAGTAAGAGCACTGTTGCTCTCGCAGTGCCGGCTCTGGCGTTATGGTGGAAGGAAGTTTTATTTTACTCAGCGTGTGTTGTGCTTAAAAACCGTGTACCATATTCTTGAATGTGATAAAGTGTAGAAGAGTGTAGTATTAGATTATTATTCTGCTTCCAGATATTCTATTTGATTCATTTTTTTTTTTCGGTTCTTTTATTTAACAGAAAGACTAAATGCGCTTGCAGTACTTTCAATGGAGAAAAATTTCCTCACTTGTCATCCATAGATCAAGGAGAAAGTTATTGAACTTTTTGCACAAATTAAAACAAGAAGAATCGATTACATTTTTAAATGAATAGATCAAGCTTGAACTGTAACAATTTAAGCTAAAGTAAGTAAAACTTTTTTTTTGCTAAGATTTTATCAAGTTCCTGAATAAATTAAATTTTCTTTTTTACATGTTTTTTCCCCTTTTACACGAGTTCAAAACAAAGGCTAAAACATTTTTGGAGCAGCACCCCACTATTTTTAGCTACGAGCCGCCACTGAAAATAACATAACAGTGCAGTCTATTAACATATTATGTTTAACTTGCTGTAGCTGTAAACCTCATTCGCGGTAAATTTGGTATTTCCCTACACATCTTTAAATTCTATTAAAAATATACATTTCAGTATTCCTAGTTATTTCACGTGCCCATAGGAATTTTGAGTCGCAAAATGAAGTATTTAAGAATCATTATAAAATATTATAATATGTTTTGGTGAATATACTGTATATTATTATATTATGTATTAAAGGAAATGTTAATATTATGTTGATCTCGGTTTTCTTAGGATAAAGTGCTCGCCCCATGACTCGATGTTCTTGGGTTCAAACCCAGCCAAGGTCGGTGGTCGCGCGAGCGATAAAAAATCCGTAGCACAATTTCCTTAAGAGAGAAACTAAATCGTCACTCTCATGTTGGGTGTGCAGGTAGAATAACCCTGGAAGGTGTGTGAAAATACCTTTCCCAGCAAAATTAGTATACCTTTTTGAGCTTGCTATTAGAATTAAATGTGAAAGGCAACGGGAAATCATAACACATCCTAAACTCCCCCTAGTACATGGGATTTCTACCAGATGGTGTAGGCAGCACTAACTTGCCAAAAGGCTTAGTCACGCTCTGCTTTGGATGGATAGAAATTACTTCAAACCAACTTTAGGGTTATTGATTTAGGATTAACTATTTTCATGGTAAAATTTACTTCTTTTTACTGTTACGTGATGATTATTTGATCATTTATTTAATGTGAGTTGCATAAATTATAACCGATGGAAGTTTCATGAACATCTTAGGTAAAGAAACTAGTAGGTTTAGCCACATTGAAGCATGAAAAATTTACTTGATATTGGTTCCTTTAATTATTCATATTCAATAAAACTAATTTATGCATGGATATTCCTACTATCTAATAAATATGCCAACGATTATATTTTTAAATAGTCCAATTAATACAGTGCTGTTTTTTTCTGAATTTTCAGGGTTTGACCACAACTTTTGTCTCTGAGATCAGCACGACAACTTGATAGCCTAAGATTATCAGTATGGCCTTTTTAAAATTTAACTGTTATTTTATACTTTGAGTGACCATCTTTCAATAAAGTACAGTTCGTGTGTAATCACCGTACCTGTAGAGAAACCATGTTTGAACAGTACTGTCTAATGGTTGAACCAAAGTCTTCTATAATACGAGTAAAGCGCTCTATCACCCTCAGCCAATGCAAGTCGCTTGTAATTAAAGAGGGCATCTAACTGTTGTTCCGCCTACACGACTCATAAGAAAAGGACCAGCTAAAAAAAAAAAAAAACATGAAAAGTTAACTCCTCTTCGAATTATTATTTTGTGTGTATGTGTGTGTGTGTGTCCGACCTGTTTTCCTGCTTCAGTCTAGACCGGAAATAATGTCCGCCTCCCCTCTACCTCCTTTTACACCCCTTCACCTTGCAGGCAACCCTTCCTCGCCCCCGTCACGATGTAAGCACTTCCGGTCAAAACCCTTCTGACGATCTTGGGGAGGTGGTGATGAGCTAGTCGCACCTGACTTGTTGCTACTACCAGCCAGTAGCGTGCGATCCCGATACAGTACCATTTTCGTAGGAAGGGTCTTTTATAAAATACAAACATGTTTGTTTTCTGCCAACATTGATAATATCCTACTATAATATTAATATTATTTTATAGGTATAGTAATATCTATCACAAGTGATGTCTGCAGATCACATGATTTGACGTATGGATACTCAATAGTATTTTATTAATTCATTTGAGGTATTTAACGTGTTCTTTTTGAACCGACTGATTATATAAGTATACAAGAATTTCTACAAGCAAAAGGGCCTACCATTTTTGCCGGGAAAGAGAGCCTTAAATACCTTCCAGAGCTCTTCTACGTGCCCCCACAATTTACATGGGACCGACGGTTTTACTTGCATTTCTAAGGAAGCTGTGCTACGGATTTTTATCACTCATGAAAAATCTTTTGACCCTGGCTGGGTTTGAGACCATAGCCATCGTGTCCAGAGGCAATCACTTTACCCCATTACCACCGAGATGTAATAGTAGAGATAATAAATTTTATAGTTGTCACATAAGGTTCTTCCTAGTAAAATTTAACTGTAGTCCTACCTTTCACATCAGAATATAACCTCCATTTTACAACAATAATAGTATCAGGCTGGCCGATAGAATTACGCCAGAGTTTGTCACTCCAGACTAGTGGCGGCTCGTAGCTAAAATTAGTGGGGGTGCTGCTCCAGAAAATTTTTAACCTTTGTTTTAAAATTTTGTAAAAGGAAAAAAAAAACATGTATAAAAAGAAAATTTGTTCAGAAACTTGATAAAATCTTAACAAAAAAACCTTTGTTACTTACTTTAACGTAATTGTTACAGTTCAAGCTTGATCTATTCATTTAAAAATGAAATCCATTCTTTTTGTTTTAATTTACGCAAAAAGTTCAATAATTTTCTCCCTGATCTCTGGATGAAAATTGAGGAAATTTTTCTCCATTAAAAGTACTGCAAGCGCATTTAGTCTTTCTGTTAAATAAAAGAACCGAAAAAATATGAACCAAATAGAATAGCTGGAAGCAGAAAAAAATCTAATTCTACACTCTTCTACACTTTATCACATTAAAGAATATGGTACACGGTTTTTAAAAGCACAACATACGATGAGTAAAAAAAATAAATTCCTTCCACCATCATGCCAGAGCCGGCACTTCGAAAACAACAGTTCTCTCTCTACCTGGCAGTCCCGCCTTCCTCCCCACCCCCTCCTATGTGCGCATGCGCACATCAGTCAAATACCACGTCGCTGGCACTGTGAAGCGCACAGTTCCATACAAAGATTTTTGTATCTTTTTCATAAACTGGGGGATAGCTACTGAAGTACTGACATTAAGCTTAAGGAATATATATTGAACTACAAAAATAAAGAAAGAATGAAAGAAAAAAGGACTTTTTATATTAAATGTTATCGATAATATCAAGTGGAAATAGGGGGTGCTGCAGTTTGCAGTGCCTATACACTGGTTCAAACTATGATTCAGCAGGTTGTGGTTTGGTCTAACCTACTGCACCAAGGGTAGATCTTAAAGCCACACCGGCTTATTACTTTTTTAGGTGAATGATAATTACTATACTTTCATTTAATTTTCACTTTAAATAAATATTTTAAGTTATTTAAGAACATGTTTCTCCAACTTTCATCAGTCACATATTCCTTTCGGTGACATGGCCTGACAGACATACCCCTTCCAGTTCTTCATTTAAATAGAAATAATATACCTACAGTATTGTAAAGTACAAACGGCTGTTCTACATTTTAATAAAACCTTTCGTAGACCAGAAGTCAGGACGTAAAAAAAAAAACAAACTGGGAAATACACAAAGTGATTTAAAGTCGTTTTATTATATTAGGTCTGTAATGAAACTTACTAAGTTTTCGTCCTTTTACGATGTTGCAAATATCTTGATATAAGTTAATTTTACTGTAAAAAGTGTTATCTATTTTAATCGCGATAAAATTATCTATTTAAAAAAAATTACAAGAAGGTGTTTCGTTATACAATATGAAGTGTTTTCGGTTTATAATCGTGAGAATAAAATATTTTCACATGCAATGCAATAAGCAAGCTCCCAGTCTATATTTCAAATGTATGTCAAATATTGCGTAATTTAAATAACTTAATGTAATCAGTGCATTTGTTATTTAATTTCAATGTTTTATACTCAAAAAAATTAATATTTATCATGAAAGTGTTTTATAATATATTTATTTTTTATATATTTAGCACCGTGTCTTACTAACCGTTTGGTTTTATGCTCATATTTATTTGTTTAGGTTAACATTTTTACAGTCAATGGATGCATTCATTACAAATCTACAATAAGGCGATTAAAAAAAAACTTTGCAGGTTTCTGTAGATTATTTCCGGATTCAAAAACCTGAATCCTGGTTTAATAGTGATAGGCCATACAAAGCGTGTCAAAATCTGGGTACAATAATTGTTTTTCAGATTGCTATCATGAATATTTCATGACTAATAAAATTCAGTGGTACGTCGCGTGTCCCTTGGAAACCTTAGTGTACCCCTGGAATTACGCGTATCATAGTTTGTTAAACACTGGTTTAAAGCATTTAAGTGTGTGGCTACGCGAGTCCGTTGCCACATGGTCTAAGGTGCTATCCTCGCAATAGGCTAGCCTGCTATGGGATAGAGGCTCGAATCCTGGTCGGGTGTATTGAGTTTTTTTTTTATAAATGATTTTCCACTCTATCTCTTCACATAAATAAGAGTACACTTGCTCTAAATTCAACCCTCCTCATCCTTGACCCTATTAGCTTAATTACTACATAACATTAGTACATTAAAAAAACACTAGCGCAAGTAATCGTATTAATTAATTTTTAAGACGTAACTATTTATTTGGCTAAGACATATCTACGATAGGAGAGGTGGTGGAGGTGACATCTAACAGGTTGTTTATTACAAACATGGGATGAAAGTAACTAACGTCAAACTTTTCAGAAATAATCATTGATAATATTTTATTACTAATAAAATAATTACTATTTCCTAATAGGTTGGAATTAGTTACTTTCAGCCAATGTTTACAATAAAGAACCTCCTGCTAGCTCTCATTTATTACTTCTCTTACCGTAGATGGGTATAATTTTCTTTATTTTGAATAAAATAGTTTCAATAATAAATTTACTAAGATCTGTAGATGATTTATTACAGTCATTTTTTAAATGTTATTCTGCAAAGTATAAAATATTATATTATAAGGAATATTTAAAAGTATATATGAAGTTCCTTATCTGTACATGCGTTTAAGTCACCGAACACTTGAATAAACTTATTTGTCAGGAATATCATTTATTTCTTAAAATACATTTAATATTGAACATAAAACTTACTAAATGATTAATCTTATTAAATAAAATTGTATTCCAGCATCCAATCGAAAACTCCACACATTGTATGACGTATTATTTAACCAAATGCTACTGCTTTGATATTATTTTCATTCCTGGTTGCTGATGTGATCAATTCAGGATTTTACTTTTATGTTGAAGGGGGAACGTTTACCCTCCAAAAAATCACTTTATTCTCAACAGCTAAATTGATTTTGAAAGTTGATATTTAAAGTGATTTCATTCCCTTCTATTTTTTATCCAATAAAACATAAACACAAAAGTAGATCCCATTATCTTGGTCTTTGTAAGACATTAACGTGACATGTTTTCTTATTTAAATTTTTACTAATTTAGATTCAATCTGAATAACATAGTAGAGCCGGTTACTCACATTACTTAAGTAACAATAAAAAATAAAAATAAATAAACTGTGTTGCTTGTAATTGGGTTAAGTCGGTAGCGATGGTTAAAGATTGGAAAGTTATATATAAAAAAGACCTCACCACACCCTTCATTTGTGCTCAATTAGCTTGTGTTTTTCTTACTATCTCTATTATTATTCGTCAGTGCGTCTTCAACCCACACTATACCACTTGGTATAATCACTTTATACCGTGTTTACATGAGAGGCGTTTAGGACAGATTAGTATGTTAACATAGCACATCCCTTCCGAGTGTTTTGATCGATAGACCAAATTAGGTCCAGATGTTTTTGATTGTGTCGTTTTAGTCCCCACGTTATAGATTACGGTACACGTGTTCCCAATAATAGCCTCATTTTTTTAAATAAATACCTGTGTCTTTAGAACGAATGCGTTTCGAATATTTATGCTGTAGCAACAAAGAAACCGGAAGCTCTGTACAAAATTTAATGAACCTCATAAACCTCATATGTAAATAATTTTAAACAGTATACGAGTTTTAGTAAATACTGTTTAACATATACAACATTTCTTATTGTTTATAATGTTTTAATCTAGATGTAGTTTACAAAACAATCATCTTTTATCATTAGCGTTTTATTATATAAATATTCAATGTTTTTATACACTGATAAATATAAACTTGAATAAATATCATTAAGTTTCTTTTTTTTATTGTATTTTGAAGAATTCATTGAAGTCAGTTTAAATTAATAATTATTATAAAGTTTGAAAACCCTTTCATTAAAAAAAAATTATTTAACAAACCTTTATCCAAACTAAATTCCCTTAGATATTTGTTGTCAAATTATTACTGGTTTTGTATTTAATGTTGTTGTCCTGAAAATTAAAATAATATCGAATATATTATTATCTTTTATACACAAAGCTCATTTATGGGTTAAATAAAATTAATGGGGTTATTTTTTTAAATTTACTTGTAGGTTTACTGTAAAATCTAAAAATTTTCTACAATTATTTTTAAAAAGCTTGTGTAATTTAAAATTAGCATTAATTTGGTAGCAGCTGGATATATTTTTCAAATTGTAATTTATTTTCGTTGCGTTAGATCCAATAAGCTAAAATTAAGGCTAAAGCATCCTTATTCATTTAACCTTAACGAGTTGACCATAAATACAGGTTTGGTAACATAAGAACTAATTATTTGTGAATAGTAGATACATTTTTGCTAAAACCAAATGTTTAAAGCAATTCAATTATACCCACACATATTATAGTTTGCAACCAAGCTGTATTGTATTATTACCTGTAAAGCTATGTTCAAATTGAAAAAGAAATAGTTCTTATATTGGTCTAAACAATAAAATATTGTAGTGGGTAATTGATAGCAGATAAATTACAAGAAATTGTATAGTAGTAACATAAAACAGTATATTTGTGAAGAAAATAAAAATATGTTAATTTAAAGTAGCATATAAATAACAACAATTATATATAAAATAAATTTATTATTTTGATGATTCAGTACAAGCAGAATTAGATAAAATTATGTTATAACGATGATTATAGTTAACAACACTACACATCATCAGAGCTAGAGACATAATTTTAATATCAATACATCAAAGTTTTGTACAGTACATCTTGTTATTAGTAATTCAATAGTTATAACACCTTGATTCTAGTGATAACAATACAACGCGTACGTAGGAGAATAATTATAAGAAGTATTAATTACATCCATCTATATCAGTTATAACCGGATTCTGTTAGTTAAAACTATTTCTGAAAATTACATACAAACGTTACTAAAACTGCTTTTATATAATCATACATTATTCACGTAACCTTTATCTCTGTCTGTATATATATATATATATATATATATATATATATAAAATAATTATCTATAGATAAATACTAACAATATAGTAAAATGTTATCAAAAATTGACCTAAAAAATATATATTTTTATTTTATGAAAGGTTATTCCTACCAAAATCTTGATAAAGCTTATATTTATAGCACGAACAACACATTGCGAAGAACGACACTTGTAAAAATTAATATCCAAAAATTTAGTTCAAACCTTGAAACAAAATAGAGAAAATAGAGGAGTTTAAAACCATAAAGTTATTTGATTCAAATTCACTTGATTAATATTATTTGAATTTACTTAACTAATGTAAACATTTATTCAAATTTCAAATGAATTCCAAATTCAAAAAAGGTAGAGAACTGGTATACTTTTTCTTGTAACTTCAATTGACTAGGAATACTTGAATAATTGACATGATCACTTGGAAAGTGAAAATGATGATCAGTAGTAAATTGATTCAAGTTACTTACCTTCTTACTATAAGGCATCCGGAACTCAAAAGCTCATTGCCAAACTTAACAAAAGTACGCCACCTATCTCTATCTTGAGCTAGTTCTATCCAGTCCACCTCATTACACCCTATATCTTCCAGGTCAATTCTAATGCTATCCTCCCATCTACGGCTAAGTCTTCCCAATGGTCTCTGCCCATTGGATTTACCAAACATACCATGGACAATGTTCTAGATTCTCCCATTCACACTGCATGTCCCACCCACCTTGATCTACGAGTCTTGATTATTCCAACAATGTTTTGTGATGAGGACAGGATATGTAACTCATCATTATGTAACATCCTCCACGCCCCGGTATCTTCATCCTTCTTTGGACCAAGTATCTTCCTAAGCACCTTGTTTTAAAACACCTTAATATATTTTTCGTCATGTAAGTTAAGAGACCACGTTTCACACCTATAGAGAACAACCGGTAACTTTATTGTCTTATATATTCTAAGCTTCACATTCCTGAACAGCTGGTGAGATGTCAACAACTTACTGACCGAGAAATTGCATTCATTTCCCAACCTTATTCTTTTCCCAATTTTCATGTCATTTGTTGATAAAAAAAAGAAAAGGTTCTAGGAAAATTTGGCGATGCTCATGACAAAATATTCAAAATTGTTTATATTACTGTGCGTAAAAAATTATACTTAAAGTATCTCCTGAATCAATATTTTATTTAATTTGGCCCCCAAAAAGATTTTTTTGCTATAAAAACTGCAAAAATGCAGATCAAACGCTTATTATCTTTCATCCAGCGATGCAACCCTCTTTGAGAAATAACTTTGAAATCACCAAGTAAGCAGCGTCAATAAGGTGGGATGGTAAGGATTGGAACTAAGGACACTTTTTTTTTGTAGCAAAACATTTTTCCTGGCAAAATAAATTGAAGTAGAAACCAGTAGAAACATGGAGTTTATTTTTCTTCAAATAATACATCTAAACAATTCTTGAATATTTGTCGAGGATGTCCTAAAATTCTATGGATAGTTTTTATCTTAATTAAAAAGTGTATCATCAAATGTTAATATTCTCGTGACAGATATTCAACAACTGTTAATATCGCTGTTTGAAGAAAATTACACTTATATTTTTGTACTGGATAATTATTTGATTTATTGTGCCGAAAAAATATAATTTGTGTGCCATAAAAATTGCAAAAAAAAACAACAACAACAACATTTCCTCGTGTCTCCTTTGATACCACTTTAACCGGCGAGATATTCTGGACTTACTGCACGCATCACTCACCTGCCCCCGTATGTCCAGCAGTACATGTACCTCATGTGTTGTTGGAGATGAGGACCCCATGGGCCAAACTCTGTGGAACTCCCAACACCTGCACACACGAGTCTCTCTAATGCGACAGCTGTCCCGACTCTAGAGACACCGCCCACCATTTCAACTCCCACAGCTTGCCTCAACTCAACTGCCCTACACAGCACACTTGGATGGGGGTCACAGCGAGACCCTATGAGGGGCTCTATTACTAGTGACCCTGTGGCTTGTGAGGGGGTGTAAGGTCTTTAGCATAATAAACACAAATTTGAAATAGCTATCAATGTTCATCTTCAAGATTACATTTAGAAAATGATTACAATTCAATAGCCATCCATTTATCTATTTATTCGTTTACCTGTCTATTTATCGTCCTACGTATCTCAACATAGGCCTATAAGTATACACACTCATATATACATTTGTTCCGCTTTATCTTTGTATCTCCATTTAGATTAATATATATACATATACGTATATGCAGGTAAATTAAATACTTTTCTCCAAATTATACATAAACCAAATACTTACATTTTAACAACCATCAATTTATTTATCAATGCGTTTACCTGTTAACTTATCTACCTAACTAAATGCATAAATAAGTATATTTTTATACACAAATAAAAGTGTATACACATACATAAATTTCCTTTTGTCTCTCTCTCTGTATATATACATATACTCAAAGTTACATCAAATAAGACAATAATCCCATTTATTATGTTAACTTATCTAGCTAAATCGGCATGTATAGGTGTATATATATGCATAAACTACATATACAAACAGTTTTAGAGACATTAACACTCTACTTACATATAATAAAACTCTTCAATTTCTAATGATGTGCCCTTCCAACGCATTATCCTTAAGGTCTGATTATACCCCGGAGTGTTTTGTAAAAAGGTCATAGACATAGAGTATTTTGTATCTTTTGCATCTCGGGAAATAGAAAAGCAGGAAACCCGGTAATGGTGATCTGTTCAAACAAGTCCCTCAACATCAGCTGCTGTGTACTCCTCTGTGGTGAAGATGTCAGATAGATTATTGGCGCGTGGTCTTCTTTCAAGCACACGGTAGTATGGGGAAGATCCCGTGATAAGGGCCACAGCTGTCTTTAAACTTTCGACCAGGCCTCTTATTTACCATCGCGTCTCAATGTGAGGTCCTGCCACTATCGAAAACTTTGGGACATTTAGGACCGTATTTATAATCGATATTAAGAGGTCAGTCGACCTCCGCCATCCCCCCTCCCCCTCAATCGACCCGATTTTTTTGTTATTTATATTCTGCGAGAATTGTTGACTCCCACCCCCGTCCTCGAAACTATATCATGAACACGGCCCTTAGACACGAGACTATAAAGCTCATTCGAATGAAAACAATTCTTAGATGCTGAACTGTTGTTATTCGAATGCGCTTCAAAGTTCCGGCCCTTAGTCTTAGGCGCAGGTTTACAATCGATAAGGGTATTTAGAAGATTTGTGTGAAATCGCCGATAGGGAACTTTTAGTGAAACGCTGTTGGTCAGAAATACGACACGTTCAAAGCTCACTACCGTAAGACATGACATGAAAGTTCTTGAAACTAAACAAATTAAAAAAAAAACATTTCCCATATTAAAGTAAAGCACTGATCTAATTAATTATTAATTATGAACGAGTAGTTATGTATTTCAGGACAAGTGGAAAAGCTATGTCTATTGTAATTTGATTACATATAAACCAGAACACCTTTTACATTTGGTAGATTTAGACGTTTTTCAACGAAAGAAAAATACTTTTAAGTTGGTTTTTTTTTATCACCGCGTCTTACTAGTTTTTCAAGTGATATGCGTAAATGATAATTTCTCTGATGGGATAGGGATGATAAAGTAAGAATTTTAGAGGTAATCTACAGTAGCCCCGTGGCTTCTTCTTTGGTGCTGAGTGACAGCTTACAGCTGACAGCTGACGGCTTTGAAAAGTTACCAGACCAAATTATGTATCCCTACGCCGAACCATATGATCTTAAAAATATGTATTTAGCAGCTGTCACTTCTGACAGTAAAATCTAGGTATATACCTAAATGTTGACTGTCAGCTGTGAGCTGTCAGTAAGCACCATAGAAGCCATGGGGCTACTGTACCTGCATTTGCGGGGAAAGAAAGTGGTAGACCATTTAGGGAAACCACCCTCAGTAGACCCGATTGATATACTAACCCTAATCTCCCCTCATCAGCAGGCCATTCTAACACGAGAGTGACGTCTTAGATTATTTGACCACTTTAGCGGGTATTTTAAGTTGGTGTGTGTGTGTGTATACCACGTCCTACTATCCGTTTGGGCTATCCAAATACTTACACTAATGGCTTAGGATTGAGAAATATAAATATAGAGTAAATGTACCCGCATTTAACGGGAAAAAAATTATAAAAAATTTTTAGGAAAAAAAATCACTCTCAATGAAGTAGACTGATATTTGAATTTAGATTTTCCCATCATCATCAATCGAGTACATTGCGAAAGTGATGCCTTAGACCATTGTCTCTCAAACGGTGTGCCACGGCACAATTCGTGGTGGCGAATTATGTGCCGTGTGGTGCAATCTAGGGTGACACGCATCGCTGATTAATAATAAAGTTGATACGAGCGGCAGTCATGTGTCGTCCACATTTCTTACTGACTCGTATGGCTACATAATACCCTAACTACATCTGGAAAAATCAAGAATTGCATGAAGATAAGAGTTATGGTTTCTCCAAGTTACCAATGTTTTGAACGAAATTTTTCCAAATGTTGGGGAACAGGCACAGGAAAAGAACTTTAACCTTCAATAATGAAACATTTGAAGTTACTTCAGGAAAAAAAAAAGTCTATTCTTTCCTAATGCTGATTTACAAACGTTGGACTGGGCTCTTCCGTGGCACATACCCAAAACGAAACGGTGTGCCTGAAAAATGTTGGGTTGTTAAGTGTGCCATGCATTTAAAAAGTTTGCACAACATATTAGTTAGTAAGTTGATTCAAATAATGTAAATAAACAAAAAGAATATCTCAAAATAAATCTAGCACAAAAATTATGGAATTCTGATAAAATAAAGAGTAGATTTACTAAATGATACTTGGATTAAATTTTAATTTAGACTTTTAATATAATAGTAGGTTTGCTATAGTTGGTTCAATTCGCAATAGTTTGTATCTTATAACACATAAATAATTTGCTAAACCTTTTTGAAACTATTTATTTATTAATATGTGTTATTTTTTACATAAGAATGAATTTACAAACGTTTCATCATTTTACTAACGACTTTTGTTCAACAAGTACATATAATAAACTTTCATCACTTCTTTAGAATGCAAGTCACTAATCTCTTTGACAAAAAAAGATCACTTATTTTGCTACAACAACAAGCTTTTAAAAAAAGGGGGGGAACAGCGTAAGAGTTTGCGTGAAACAATGAAACGGTTAGCAGATTTCGAAAGCTCCGAGATTTCATTTTCACATCGTAGCCACGAAGCGTTGCGGCTTGTCCAAGCCACAACTCGCGACAAGACGCGTTTCAGACGATGCATTAATTCACACTTTCCTATATCACCTCGCTCTCACATAATGAGCTCGTGAGTTAGAAAATACCCACCTTCTAGCTGATCTCAATTTCTTGATGATTTTTTATGTTTCGACAACTTCAGACCTCGCTAATATACAATGAAGCTGAGGTAGAGAATACACAGCTTCTAAACTGCTCTCAATGTCATAATATTTTGCTAATATAGACCTCTCTCATACACAATCAAGGGCGCACCACAGGATTTTGAGCTGGGGGAGTGGTTTTTTTTTATATAATAATTTTCATAATTGCAACATTATATATTTCAATTACTGTAATATTTGGAAATTTGATTTGAAGTAGGGGGATAATAAAGATAGGGAATCAGCGATGCCCCTAAAAAGTGGGGTTCCGGATGTTTCTCCCCGGAGAACATTTTGATTTCAAAGGATGCAAATAGTAATATTAAAGCTAATTTATACCAAAATCTGATCTCCGGCCTACCCTCTATCACTGTGTACGCCACTGGTTAACAGATCTATGTTTACACATTCTTATTCCCACCCAGTATTCGCATTTGGTGGGGGAGAGGAGTATATGATAATATCAACTGTCCCTTCCCTCATCCTAATACAATAGTGCTTACATAATTGCTCTAAAATAATGATTTCAAATAATGAACCCACTTCAAAACTTTATGTACAAAGAGTGAAGACTTTAACAATTTCTAGAAAATATTACGGTATCACAGGTCCAGTTTTCATATAAGTGCAAATTTACAGTAAAATTAAAAATCAACAGAAAAAAAGCATTCAGTTGAAATGCCCTAATAACTGCACAGATTTAATCTCTTTTATATTAAATATAATTGATTAATTGACGAAACATAATGCTATTTATATTTTTGTAGTATCCTTAATTTTTTAAGGGAGGACCTTCAGCTAGGAGTCTTCAGCTCCCAAAGCTCCCCCCCCCCACCCCCGTGGGTGCGCCCCTGTATACAATGAAGCCCCTTTACCTAAAGTATTTCTAGCACTTGTTCTCCAGTCAGGATATGATGTGACCTAACTATAATTAAAGATAAAGAAAAAGTAACACTAGGAGCTATTTCAATTTAATTTTTAAAAAGCGTATAACCCGAACAGGAGTAAGATTTGATGCTAAAAAAAATTTAAATATCTATAGACTATATTTATAGTTATTAATATATATATTATATGTATAATTACTTCAACACCAACCAAGACAGACACCTGAATTTTGGTTTGTATTATTGAATGTTTGCATCGTTTTAGGCGCATGACACATCTGGATATCCATACCATTAGTAGCTTACGATAGTTGGACTGTTGGTATATGGAAGTTAAGTAAGGTGAGATAAAAGTGGACTCAAGAAAATGTCACTGGGTTTGCAGTTTTCATAGCAATTTTTTGTGTGTAAAATAAATCAAAAATTTCTGCAGTAGAAACATATAGTTTAATTTTCTATACATAGTAATTTCAACAGTTGTTGAATATTTGTCATGAGCATTTTAGAATTTTATGATGAACTTTTTAAATTATGATAAAAAGCTAACATAAATTTCTAGAACACCCTTAACAGATATTAAAGAACTGTTGAGATTAATCTGCATAGAAAATTAAAATAAATGTATCTATCAAAGTAATATTTTATTTATTGCATTGTTGTAATTTTTTTTAAACTGGCCTTAACGCTATCCATCTCTCCTTAAGGTTTCTTCCTTCGTTAACGAAAACGTATAAATCGTTTCCAGGCCATATGGCCTAAAATACAATGGTATGAGTAGTTTTCTGGAACTACTTCTCTATTAGGTATATGCTTGTACTCCCTTTCGCCCTTCCTCTACAATCAACCTTTGTCATATCAATAATAAAGAGGATAAAGAAAACTTGGTCATTTCTTATCTCAAGGTAAAGAATACTAATAGCACTCAAATATTTTAAAATTTTATGTTGTGAGACCATCAACAAATTATTGTATTTGTTAGAGGAAGGCTGTATCTAAAGCCTACCCCCCCTTTTTTTTATCGAGCTTTTGTCTCATAGCACCACGGATATACGCTTGAGAGTTAACTGAAAATAAGTTGATATCACATTATTCACATTTTTTTTTCAATTAATAAAACTCAAAATATGGGGGTTTTTAGGACAAATTAGCCTTATTGGAATATTTCGACTTTATTTTGGCGTGAACAATATTTTAAAATAATAATTGTAAAATTAAATATTATGTTAGAACTGAACTTCTGCGTGGCCATATCTTGTTTACCGATGCTACCTGAAGTCCCTAATTAAATCTTGGTGTTGAAAGTGCAGTGAGAATAATAAAAAAATACAAAAGACCAGGATCGTAAATGTCTACATATCTCTTGATGCTCTTGGTGAGGATTTTAACCATAGTCCTTCTGAACTGGAGGAGGGCCATCAATGGTTTGTCGACACACACACACACACTCTCAACTTATCGTGTATGCGTGTGTCACTAGCGTGACTGACTGACTGACTGATACAGAAGTGATGTGTGCGAGGTGGTCATGCCTGCCTGGGTCATGGTAGGATGACACACAAGATGAACAGAGGTGACCCGTTTATGCACCGGGACTGCGAGAACATTCTCTGGCTTCACTCACAGGTCATTTACAGTCCAATTTTCATGAGAAGAACCTTACTCGTCAGATCGGGAAAAACTACTAGATCTACTTTACCGTATTTATATGTCATGTCATATTATCTGAAACTCTCAGGGTGTGATTTTAAAGTAGGGGTGAACCTAGAGATGAAACGTAGGGAAATACTTCCCCGTCCCCCACACCTTCAAAAGTTAAAGTAATTTTAATAAAAACTTAAAATAATTTGACCTAGAACTAAAATACTGTGCACTGAAAATGTGTTGAATGCAGAGGCTATATTTTAACACCAGATTTACGACCTGACATTCGTAAAGTTCTACATTTATACGTATTAAAAGTGGCTCGATCATTAACAATTGGAGAAAGGTGGTGAAATAATATCTTTGATAAGTTGGATGTAAAGCCAGTTACATTATTTAGGTAGCTGTGTTAAGTTACTATCTAAAATAACTCAAAATACCTCACAGAGGAATATAATATTCATAAAGTTTATTGACCTCTGGTGGCTAGAATCATTCCCTTTTCCATGAATTATAATTATGATTAAGCTTTAAATGTACCACCCCTAATCTCCTAGAGTAAATCTTTTGATTAACCACCGCCTTAAAGTCTATAAACAATGTTATACTTGTTGAGGTGTAGGCTACTAATTATCTCCCTGAACTAAGTCCTGGTTGTTTATTTATATCAAGCTACACTAATTGATGTCTCTGTTACTTAAGTCTTGCTTAAATTTTGACCAATCATTAGTTTCTTCCTTTCATTTAATTTCAACCCACCCCACAAGGTGGTAGGCATAGCATTGTTATAGCTTTTTTTTGGGGGGGGGGTTATTAGTTTGTACACCCAGACAGCGTCGGCATTGCGCCTAATATTTAGTTATTGAGCATTATTTTATTTTTTTAATTCAAGTATTACGTTAAAATAAAGCTTTCATCAGATATTTAGCTTTTGTAATTAAAAATATATCTCAAATATATTTGATAATATTGAAGGCTTCTCCAAAATCACCGACTAGAACGTGATATTTTACTATTAAAAAAGAAGAAGAAAAAACACCTATAAAATCGCAGAGCAAAACAGTGAATCGCGATAAGATTCGAAAGGAAGTGGCATCGTTGAAGCCATCTCTTCTGCAAAGGGGTCAAGCAGGAAAGAGTGAAGAGGAAGGCGCAAGGAGGGGGGGGGGAGAGGGGGGAAGTAGGGTGGTGGTGTTACTCTCATGTTATAATAGCAGAGGACGTGGTGCGCGTCAGGAACAATCGAGTCTTCTCTGCAATCTGTGGGTCAGAGCTCTCGATCCATCGGGGCCCCAGCAGCCGCTCTCTAAGATGAGACATCAGAAGGAACAGTGTCCAGGTCACGCCATACACAATTTTTAGAGGACAGGGAGAGGAGGGAAGGATTCGTTTAGGATGGTGATGGGTTCATTCACTTGTGTGTAGGTGATTCGGATCTTCATGGCAAAAAAAATAATTGAAATATTAGTGTTTTTTTTAGTTTATTTTTTTATGTTCAAATGCGATGTTTAGTAAAACATGATAAAGGTAGAATATTTCATTTTTCGCAATCTAAAATTAAAATCTTAGAGTAAAATCTAGTTTTCTCAACTATACAAAATTTGGTTTTATTTTTCAGGAATTTGTGGTTTAGAACGTAGGATATCACCACTGCCCATTACTTAAAAATTTAACAATATCAATTGATTTAACATAAGCCGAATTATCTACAATCTTGAATTATAATCTCTAATTAATAAGCCTTAGTTACTTTCTTACTTACTCTATGGCATTAGGAATTCGAAAGTTAATTAACCCACTCAAAGAGTACGCCATCTATTCCTTTCTTGAGCTAATTATATCCAGTCTATCTCATTACACCCTATCTCTCTCAGGTCCATCCAAACCTTAGTCTCCCATCTTGCGTCTGGGTCTACCCAGTGGTCTCTTCCCATTGGATTTGCCATTCAATACCCAGCATGACCTGCCCACCGTAAGATGCGAGATTTTACTACCATAACAATGTCTGGTGATGAGTACAGGGTATGCATCTCATCATTATGCATCCTACTCCACTACCCACTATCTTCTCCATTTTGGACCTATTATCTTCCTAAGCCCCTGTTTTCGATCACCCTAAGTTTTATTTAGTCATTTAAGTTAAGATAATAGTATTGTAATATTTAAGCCTAAGATAAATTAATTTGTAACGTAAAAAAGATGGCAGTTAGTATGTTATTATCATGAGCATCTCTGTTTAACGTGTCTGTAAAAGTAAACTGTAACCACAAACCCCTTATTATCATTAGATCAACCACTTACTACTGATGGGGAGGTAAGATGTATTGAGGGTGGTTTTTACTAAATTGTTTCCAACTTTCTCTCCCGCAAATGTGGGAGAATTTCCTTTATTTTCTACCTGTATTAGTAAAACCTCATTAGTGTAATTACGGAGAGAAAAAATTGTATGGTAGGGAAAAAAAATCACTAGTACAGTCTCGTCAAATGGAGCTAGCCTTAGTAACAAACCACTAGTCACCTCTGCAAAAGAGAATCCAAATGTGACCCCCTGATTGGAGCAATATGGCCTCTATTTCTACAATGATTCCCATAGTTCCACAAAACTAGTTTTTATCACTTTTTTTGAAGTCCCCAAATTTAAGTATTTAAAACTATGCAAAAGGGAAGCCAACGTTTTAAAAAAAATTGACAGCAATTTGTCAAGATTTACCAGATCAGATTAAATTAATGTTTTTAATAAAAGCATTTACTTAGAGGATTAGCATATAAAGTTTACAAGTGTGCAATAACGAATCTACAATCAATATATAATTTGCGTTCATCGGTAAATATGTACGCACTTTTAAGACAAGAATTCCCGATGTCAAGAAACCTTTAAAAAACAAGTTCTTGATAAGTAGATTTTTATAAAAAATCACAAGTCTGAACTTAGTTTGGGTATCCACAAACCATGTGTCTTGGTCGATTTTTCAACTGTGTGCCACCCGTTCCCTAAAAATTAAGTATTAGTAATCAAAATATAGGTATATCACCCCCTGTAGAGGTGAAAATCGACCTCGTGGCATAGTGGTCAGAGCTGCTGATCTAGAGGTCCCGGGTTTGATTCTCGACTGAACTGGGAGAATTAATTCCCATGGTTCATTCAGGTTTGATTAATTGCTTTCAAGTTAGATTAATATCTTCATTTTTTCTACCCCATCATATTCACTATCCACATCTCAACTCATCAGGACAAGGAAAGAGTCGACAAAGGAAAGCATGTACGATTGTCACAAGGCCGTAGCCAGGAGGGGGATTTGGGGAGGGGGGGGGGCAAAAAAAAAAACAAATTCTATGAACAAAATACAAATGACTTTATTTATGGTTCAAACAACATCAAAATTAAGATGCAAGTATAAATTAGGGGACTGTGTTACCATAAAAAGCAATTCTGAGAGCTTTTAGAGGTGTTAAATATCTAGAATTTTTTCTAGCCTCAGTAGTTATGGTGTTATTTTGCCATAAAAAAACACTTCAGATAGTTTCTAGAACTATTTATCATTTAGATTTTTTTTTCTTTTATCTTCCAGCAATTGGGGGATGTGCCCACCAACCCCACCCCTCCCCCTTTCCCCCTGAAATTATTGTCTAGCTATGGAATTGGATTAGCACATTAGCACATTAGCACATTAGCTACAGATTGATGTGGAGTAGCCCAGACATGCTATTGTTGTTATTATTATTATTGTTATTATAGTACGGTCAATCATAGATAAGAGTCAATCGTGTATTGTAGTGTAGTACTGCCGGTAATTTTTCGATCGAGTGCTTGACTGTATATAGTGCGTATGGTGTGTGTGTGTGTGTGTGTGTTTTGTCAGTGGAGCAAAGTGCTCTGAACAATATTCAGAGCGTGTTAAGTTCCCGTGATGGACCGACATTACTGTACCTCTTTCATCTCTCTCACTACCCTCTGTTGCGCGCACTAAACATCGAAAGTGATGGCGCCAAAACATGCCAACATAACATGAGGAAAGTTGAACGAGCTAAATTTAAAATATAGAACAATTTAGTTTCGAATAATTTAACTTGTATCGATTAAATATTCATTAATTTACGCTGGCTTTTATCCTCAAAACAGTTGTCACATCACTATCACGCGATCTATGTTTATTTTAAATAATTATGTTTGTATTTATTAAAACATTATGATGGTTTAAAACAATTTTACAATTAATCATGAAAATATAACATAATTTTTGCGTAAGGTTTTTTTCTTTATGTCTCATAGAATGCAATTAAAAACAGTTATTATTTTACGTGACAAAACCACTGCTGTGTTTGAAACAAGAAGCTTAAGGTGAAGATTTAGAGAATGCGAGTTAAGGGCAGCGTTTTTTCGGTTTTTAAAGCAAAACATTTTTTGGTCAAAATAAATCAAATATTGTTTCAGTAGATAGAGTTTAATTTTCTTCACAGTGTGATATCAACAGTTGTTGAATATCTGTCATGAGCATGGCAGCATTTGGTGACAAACATTTTAAATAAAGAGAAAAGTTTGTCACCAAATGCTGCATGCTCATGACAGATATTCAACAACTGTTGAGATTAGCATGTGCAGAAAACTAAACTCTTATGTTTCTATAGAAGAAATATTTGATTTATTTTGGTCAAAAGATGTTTGTGCTACAAAAACTGCAAAAAATACTGCCCTAAACTCACGCTCACTAGCACTCCACCTTAACGTTTATATTGTAGCATATTTGACCTGGAATTAAACCTCAGGTTGCATCTACAAATCTATCATTATTTATACGAGTAAAAACAATAACTTAGTTTCACATATCATAGTTCACATTATTAGGAAACCAACACCCATAAGGATGCTTGAAAATGAAATCCGTTCTGGTTTCTTTGTTAAAAATCAGGACAACGTTACATGCTACCAATATTGTTTATAGGGTCCACTGATCAATTTATCACAATACTGGTTCAAAACCGGGTAATCTACCCAAGCCACCAAATCCACATAATAACTGTATTTTCCCTCAAAAAATAAATTAATATTTCGTTTTTAATGTACCTGTTGTTATAAAAGGAAATATGTACCGAACTATTGGAAACAAAATATGTGTCGCTATAAATCCAACCAATTCTTATGTCGATTATTCACTACCATAGTGATATAATATAAACAATAATAGCATAAATTACTATAGAAGAGTGTCCAAAAGCATCAGTAGCTTAGAAATTAATTGTAATAGTTAAAGAAACTATAAGATCCAACTTGGGTAAAATGTATACTAAACTTACTCCTCCAAACGCATTCGACTATTATTTAAACAATCAAATAGCCAAGCCCATAATGTATGCATTTTAGTGAGGATTTACCCCATATTAATATCATATTCTGAAAATTTTAAAATGAAACCTGGACACGGGAATTGAACCTGGGACCTTTGACTCAGTACGGTAATGCTGTGTCCACTGAGCTATCAAGAAATCATGCCGTGCCCTTGGTCATTATTCACTCATATTTTAAGGCAGAGTCTATGATGGACGTGCAGAAATCGTCGGCTACAAATGAGTGATTTTATTAAGATCACGAGCTATCAGATAACGCAGCCTCGTGATATTAATAAAATCACACATTTGTAGCCGATGATTTCCGCACGTCCATCATAGACTCTGCCTTAAAATATGAGTGAAGAATGACGCTGGACACGGGATGATTCCTGGATAGCTCAGTGATTAGAGCATTGGCGTACTAAGCTAAAGGTCCTGGGTTCAATTCACATGTACAGGTGTCATTTTTCTATTTTCAAAATATTATATAAATAGTATATTTCTAGTTATTGAAATAATTTAGTATAAATATTGTAAAAATAGCTTTGGATTAACAATTTAAGCTTACGAAACAACAACCACTATGATTTGTTTTAAAATTATCATTGAATAATCCTACTGCCTGAATATATTTTGTTTGTGCAATGTTTAAAAATGTGGTTATCATATATTTAACTCATTTTTGTTCTATGTAATCTATAATATGTATTTATATTTACGTTCAATAATATTTTTAACTAAGTGCTTTATTTATTCCTTACGCAGAAACCTCGTTTATTCTTAGAAGGTCAAAACTTTTAGAATACAATTCAATAATTAGTTACCCATACTAGTGCTACTCTGTCAATATTCTATTTCGTGTAGGATGCTATGTATTTTTTCAACACCTAGTATTAAACATAGCACGAGGTGCATATTGATTTATCAAGTATCGTTCATATTTGTCCACAATGGTTGAACTTTTACTATATTGAGGCTACAAGAACATATTCAAGCATATGATCGATTAAATAATCAAATTGAGTCAAACTAAAGGTTTCAATTTATATTAATAATAGGTATTTGGATGCATTCATTCAGACATCAAATCCTTGAAAATATAAATCAAGAACAAAATAAAAATATAAGCAAATTACAAGTGAATTAAACTAATTTTTTTAAATATATAATGATACTTTTACCTTTAATTGCAGATACTGTACCTTTTAAATTTATTTTTAATGATCAATTTATTTATGGAATGACCATTCCATTATCATTCCATATTGGTGAAGATAGACCCTTTTAATATTTGACGTATTTTGTTTCCGTGTGTACAGTCACATTATAAAATATCTTACCGATCTAAATTTGTAAGATAATATGTATATCCATTATTATTCAAAAGCCAAATTTAAAAATGAATAAATTAGTCTAAAAATATAAATGTATACTGGATATTCAAGGCATTAAAATATCATATATTGACCAAGAAATGAAGGACACGTTTATAAGTGAGGGTCGCCACTAAAAGAGAGCTAGCAAATCACAGAAACTAATGACCCCCCCTTAGACAAATTAGGACGATGTAATGGTCTTCAAACAAAATGACCTTGACCTCTGGCATGGCAGGAACGGAAAGATTCCAGTATAACGAAGCAGGTAATTTGATGGAGGAGTTTTATTGGCAGTGCCCGACCATGCTTTTTTTCTTCTTCTTCTTTTTTTTATGGTGCTATACTGGGTATATTTAATCTAGGTATTACATACAATCAAGTGGTTGTAGGGATTCCAAACAAGTTCTATTGACAAAGGGCATCCATTTTATTCTCTACTATTATGATGGTGGCATTACGTGCAATCAAGTGTTTCCAATGGGCTCCTACTAGTTTTATTGACAAATTCCGTCCTTGTTATTTTCTACTACTATGACGGAGGCAGAACGGGACTAATAAATTAGTTCAGACACGATATAAACTTCAATTTATATTTTGGTTGACGCCAATAAAAACCACTGATATACTTGCTACTACCGATAGAATGATTTTTAAAATAACATGTAGCTATGAAACCATGCTGTAAGTCAGGTTACTGCATGGATGAAGGGAAGGGGGGGAAGGTTATGGGGTTTGAACCCACCCCAAAATGTTCATGGATGAAGGGAAGGGGAGGGTTTATGAGGTTTGAACCCACCCCGAAATTAGATGGATTAAGATGAGGGGAGGGTTTATGGGGTTTGAACCACCCCGAAATTTTCCAAAGCTTTTAATATGAATCTTAAAGATGACCTTGTAACCTACTTCAAATAACTTATAGAGAGGCATTCACTTTTTAAAAATTTCCCAGGGAAGGACCATTCTAAATAATTTTTGGGTGTATTTATTTTTCAAATATTTCCAGGCAAATAATAATAATAATAATAATAATAATATTTAGCACCGCGTATTACTACCCTTTCGGGTTATACGCTTTAAGTATTAATTACGTTAATGGATTTAGTAATTGGGAAGGTTTAATTAGAGGAAGTGAACCCACATTTGCGTGGATGGAGAGTAGAAAACCATTTAGGAAAAACCACCCCCAGTTCACCCGACCGAGATTCGAACCTCGATCTCCCGTCCTCAGCAGTCGAGCTCAACATGACTAGCGTGTTAGCCAACTACGCCACCGAGGCGGGTCTCAGGTAAATATATCACTCTAAATGTCTTATAAAGGAATTTTTTTTTTTTAAATACCGTGAGGTGACCACTCCAAATAGCTTCTATATGCATATAATATTTGTATGACAAAATCCAACCAAAGATCACACAAATTAGTTTCTAAAACATTCAATTTAAAAAAAAAAAAATTGGGGGAAGCTAACGTTCAATAGATTCTAAAGGATCTTTTGTTTTTCAGACGAGTACTATTCCATATAGATTCTAAGGGCATTCAATTTGTGTTTTAATTGCTTAATTTTTGATCATATCAAATATCTTCTAGGAGCATTCAAAATTTGTTAACACTAACTGAAAGGATGGAAGATATAAACTCCTAAAAAAAAATATTTTTTTTGTGACTGTCTCCTCTTCTCTTCCCTTACACAAATAAAGCTCTACCCCCACGGTATTTCTTAGGGTTTAAAAGTATGTCTTAACCTCATGTCATGAACTTACAACTTTGAACGATCCCCCTCCCCCCAAATTTAACTCTCCCTACGTGTATGAAGTTTAGGCAGGGAGGGATTATTAAACCTCTCCAAAGATTCACTTTATTCCCTACACGTAAAAAATGTATTATACTATTTTTTTACAATAATTATATTACATTCAAACTGAATTATCTCTTCATGATCCTGTATCAACATTTTCATGAATATACAATTATATCTAAATTAAAATAAAAAGTGTCCGTTTAGTAATGGTTTTAAAAACTGTGAAATTTTATATATTATATATTATTAAGTGTTTTTCGAAACAAAATTAAACAATAAGGATATTTCGAAACATTCTTAAATAGACTGGAATAAATACAAGTGGTCCGAGTGTTTGGAAAAAAATATTTTCGCCAACTCTGCCTTAATCCAATTATTATTAAAGCTATGTCTTAAGATGGAATAAATAAGGAGGTTAAGTGAATGGAACTGAACTGACGGAGTGAAGGTAATATACAAAAATAAAATATTGGTAAACCAACGTCAGGGCAGCTAATTAAGATTGAGCATTGACCATTCGATTCAGTGCCATGCACACTAACCGTGTAACCATCTAAGCAAGTTTGCATCATCTACTTGATAAATATTTTTCCTGAGCTATGGAGACATCGAATAGCATGTAGTTTTAATAAATCTGTAATCGTTTCTATTTCGAATATGACATGTACAGTACATTTTTTTTTTTTTTAATTTTACTATCCTTTAACAAAAATGTGCTTCGTGTTTTAAATCAATGACTCAAATGTTTGATTAAATTCCATATTTATAAATTTAATAACCTCCTAACTATACAAGTTAGTCTATGCTTATTTATTAGTAAATAATTTTTATTAAAAACCAAAATAGATCTATATAAATACAAGAAATAGCTTGTGTCAGCGCTAAATATATTATACACCATATTAAAATATATATAGACTAGTTTGGTTAATTTAATTCACATTCGTTGCTAAACATCAATACATTGGTCCATAATTTTTACATCCATTACTGTTTCCAGCCTGTGGTCTGGGTCAGTTTTTTATTCAAGATATATATTATCCACTGCCGGCCTGCTAGGGCTGTCGTAGCTTCATATGTCCTATAATCTAACTCAAGACTAAGACAGGCACAACATCCATCCCCCGAACGTTAATTAATCATTGTGAAAGTGTAAACCCTCATATCACCAATGATAATTTTGTTTGTGATGTCGGGAATTGAACCCGGGACCCTTAGCTTAGTAGACAGATACGCAACTGACTGAGATGATGTGTCGAATCACATTGGATCATCTAGAGTTTTTAATATTATTTTATTTATATTAGGCCTGTATTTAACACGGTGGGTGGCCAGTAGGACATTAATACTTTTACAAACAAGACTAACACGAATATTTTCTCTTCCTAATTAAGCTATGCCAGTACAATAAAATAGCGTAAAGCTTGAATCATTTCACTAAACAATTTTTTTAATGTACGATCAATAAAATAATGTAGAATAAATAAATTAAATAATAAGTCTATTAATAAATAATACAAACAAAGCTACATTTTATATAGACACAAATATTTAAAATAAATACTAAATCTGTATGTCTTATTTCTAAATTATTTCATTTACCATAAGTAGGCTTGAAACTGTTCAAAGCGACTATTGGCGAAACGCAAAATGACATCTGTCTGAAAACTGTCGGGCCGTTTGTTTAGTTTAATAACCACTGGGTGCATTGTATTCAAACAGCAAAGTACGTTAGATAGTGATGAGAAGTCCGAGTTTCGACAGTAACAAGCGTATATAGCCATTCATTACAAGTCCAGATTTTTCTGACACAAGGCATCCTGAAGAGAAGAGCTAAATAAACATTCCTGATAAACATGGCTTGACTCAAAGTAGTAGATGATTAAAATAATTCATTGTACACTTCAATATTTTGTGATTTTGATTTTATTAAATCATGGTGGCTACTGAGAAAGTTTAAGGGGGCTTTTCAAAGGCTCATGGGTTATTTTTGATATTTGTTAAAAATACTGATGTTTAAAATCAAATAAGGAAAATTGATTGCATAGATGGGTTTGTAATAGTATTAACTCTATTAAAATATCATTAAAAAAACATTTAAACGTTTCAATTAAAGATAACTCTGATAATCGAATTTTATAGTTAAATATTTTGTCCTTATAAAATGTATTACTTTTAAGATTGGGATATATTTAACAAAAAAGTTTGTTCAGTATATATATTTAAAACGTGAAACGAGTACTTTCTATAGTAATTCACGCAGCCAAAACTATTATTCTATTATCTATTCTACTCCGAGAATGTACAAAAAAAATTCAAATAAAAAATTTAAAAGGATAGGTGCAATTTAAGAAAATGAAAATTTCTATAGTTCTACCAAACCGATTTAAGAAAATAAAAGTAATAGATACAACTTATAGCTACCTGTTTCGTTGCTGCATGATCTAAGGCGCTACTTTTGTGGTAAACTAGACTGCCGATGACGGGGAGATAGAGGTTCAATCCCGGTCTGGTGTACTGGGGTTTTTCTTAAATGGTTCCCACTCTCCCTCCACACAAAGGCGGGTATATTTCCTCTAAATTCAACCTTCCTAATTCATAACACATTAGAGTAATTAATATACGGCCGTACAACCAGAATGATTAGGAAGACGCGGTGCTTAAAAAAAAAGGAATGGACGTTATTAAGTAAGAGTTCACGATGTCATAAAGAAAGGGTTGAAGTTTCTAAATAAAAAGTATCGAGATGAACGTACAAATCACTAAAAATATAAAATTATTTGAGCGCTACTACAATCTCTTGTGACTTAGAAAAGGAAGTTAATTGACTTGTGTGAATTTTGCCTTGGTACGACTCGCTATGGGCCTAGGTCTGTCTTCATAAGCGCCAAAACAGTATTTCACGTGAGTTTTGTTCACTGTTACTTTTATTCATTTTTAGATTTATAAAAAAGAAATCAAGAAATAAATTTGTGTCCATGGCTTGCCAAGCTGTAGGGGATTTTTTTTTTTTAATATAATAAAGGTGGTTTAGACTCATAGGTCAAAATTATATCTATAAGTAACTCTAATTACGTGATCGTGAATTACTAACCCCCACACCTCCCATGGGACCACCCCTGCAAATAATAATTTTAGTTTTAAAAATTTTGGGGATAGCTACAACACTTAAGTAATCAGTGTGTGAAGTTTCAACTTCACACCTTATCAAGAAGTTTTGTTAAAAAAAATCAGGATAGGCAAAGTGACATCGCGTGTTTTTTTATTAAATTGATGTGACAATTTTAAAATTTAGTTCCAAACTAATTATATATTACTTTTAATTACGGCTATAGTCGCATCTAAAATCATATTCATTAAATTGAAAAATGACACATGTACACGGGAATCGAACCCTTGACCTTTGGCCTAATACGCCAATTCCCTAATCACTGAGCTATCCAGGAATAATCCCGTGCCCAGGGCCATTCTTCACTCATATTTTAAGGCAGAGTCTGTGATGGAAGTGTGGAAATCTCACTAATCATCAGCTATCTTTTATATATGTGTGATAATTTAAGATCGCGAGCATTATATAATATAATATATATATAATATATATATATTCAGCCACCTTCAACTCGGGAGAGCTTTTTATGCTGCCAAATAAATAAATTGTTAATAAAATTAAATATGAAAGTAAAGCTTAGCTGTTGAAAAGTGTATCCAAGCTAACTTTAAACGCAGTATAAGTAACACTGAGAACGCAACCAGCGTGGGACAATCTGTCACGCAGCCTTGACAACACCTGTCTCCAAATCTACCTCACGCGAAAGTTCACACTCTGAACTAATTTTTTTTTTTCCTTGAAAGAAAAGTGAATGAGTGATGGGGAAGGGTAATTATACGCAAAGTTGATCCTGGAAGATACCGTTTAGAACTCACTGCATTTAATTATTCGACGACGCGTGGAGGGAAAGCACTTTCTCTTCAAACAGTGGTGACATTTATTTTTTTCTTCAAAAGGGCGTTGAGCATTTTCACCATTGCTTGCTTGTCACCTATTGTTTAGGTCACAATAGTAATAGTAATAGTATTAATAGATCGAGTTGACAATTTGTCACGAAGAACGCGAGATTTACTATCTTTGTTTCTATCTCTCTCTCTCTCTCTCTTTTTTTTTTTTTTTCAAATTTGACATCAAAGTAAGACACTATCTCGTCTGACATGAACTCATTACAAAAATAAACATCGACATTAATCTACATTTTTTTTTAGGTCATTGTTATTCACTTTACTACTACAGCCCAATTTTATTTGGAAAGAGAGCAATAAACTTTACTAGATCACTTTCACGTATTCATACGTCAGGTAATGTGATCGGCAGATCACTTTTGATGTATATTATCAATACTTAAAAAGTAACACTAGTAATATATTAATATTTTATTAATGCTGGCTGAAATTAAAGTCTATATTTTCAAAAAACCCTTCTTATAAAATTTGGAGTGTACGATATTGCACCTTTGCATTTGCTGGAGGCTGGAGGGTGCCACTAAGACCAATTCCAGTAAATAAGTGGATATAGTATTAATTAAATACCGTACAAATATATACAGATAGAGGCTAATAATAAACAACCAAATAATATTTAATGGTCCATATATTAAACGTCATTGATGCCATCAACATTTGTGTAACCCACTTTGACAGGTGCTATTCTTGCAGTAGATTAGACTGCCGATTATGGGGAGATCTATGTTCTAATCTCGGTTGGGTGTACTACTGAGTGTAGTTTTCCACTTCCTATCAATGCAAATGCAGGCACACTTCCTCTTTAAATGTTACCTGGTGGTCTAGGGGTAAGGTGTCGGACTTCTGTGTTGAGGGTCCGGGGTTCAATCCTCGGTCCCGGCACAGATTTATCTGATTACCAAACCCTTCCTTCCCCTCTGACCAGACATCTTGTGAATGTGGGGAATGCCAGGCCTCCACCGTGGTTCGGATTCCACGTTAAACTGTAGGTCCTCCATTTCATCTCACAATCACCTTAACATTACACATAGGCGTAAGAGCGTATAACCCGAACAGGTATTAAACGCAGTGCTAAACAAAACCAAGACATTTATGTATGTGAGGTAAACTCAGTTTTAAAACATTCGTTAGTTTAACGTAGTTTATTTGGGTGAATAATATTATAATATTCTCTTTATAAGCTAAAATATTTTAAAATAAAATATAAAATAAAAATAATTATATATGCCTTGTTATTTTTAAACCTGTCACATATTATGCTCTACTGTCAATAATGAATGTTGAGTATTACGTGAGAGTATGAGATACGGTTTTTTAGGGCCGTATTAATCTCGGGAATCAACCAATCTCTCGATATACGAATAACAAGCAGTTCAGGGTGAATGGGGAATTGAATTACCTCAGAATATATAGATAGTATGGTCCCCTTTATGTGTGTGAGCTAACTTTGTCAGGATGTGTTGCGGCCGAGGATTGGGGGAGGGGGAAGGGGTGGATATGATTGTGTGGGTGCGTAATATACGTCCGGCTTGGGTGTTTTGTGATTTTTATTGTACTACTATGTTCTATTACAAAACGTGATATCGATAAGAAATATTAGAGGATATGGAAATACTTAATAGATTTATTTATGCTGGGATCACGATCAACTTAACGTTAACTTAACGTAACTTAACGTAACTTAATGTAACGTTCACTTAAAGTTAACTTAACTTATGTGGGATCACGATTCACTTAACTTAACGTAACAACTCGAGCCAAACATATGCATTCTCGAATATGATCTGTGGTTTTGTACTATTTGTAAAGTGATGATCTGTGAGTGTTTACAGTTTTCAATCAATATAATAAATATCTATTACTAAACTTTTTTGATAAATTTAGTTCCCTATTTTAGTTTAATTATTTTGTTTCAATGTCTGATCACTAAAACTTACGCTAAAGAGTAAACATTGGTCATAATACCAACAAATGAATTACTAAATAGCCCTGTTGACGTCCCTCACATAGTGGTTGGCTGGCTAGATCACGTGATACCCTTCAAGTAACGTAAAGTAAAGTAAAATACCTCTCAAGACATCTGTTACGTTAAGTTAACTGAAAGTAAACGTTAAGTTAAGTGCATCGTGATCGCTTCCATTTAAACACACGAAGAGGTCCTTTACGTTAAGTTACGTTAACGTTAAGTTGATCGTGATCCCGGCATTAGAAGCTTGTGACAGAACTAAATATAAAAGAAATGCTTAACCAATGGCCTGACTGACCTCTAGGCGATCCTATCCAGTTCTGAACCCCGGTACCCTGGGTTCGACGGTAGCCCTCCAATACACGTACTGATGATCCGTAGTCCTAACCCGCGTAGTCCCCAAAAAAAGGGCAGAGTGACCCACTAGACTCGATGGTGATTAGTCAGCCCTGCTAGCTTGGATATACTAATATTTATCCTGGTTTCCAGTCTGATTTACCGTGAGAAATGCTGACACTCTGTTTATGTTGTCAGCGTATATGTTTACTAGTTACTAGTTAGTCAAAACACCTTGCATTACTCGTATTATCATTAACAATCCAGAACACAACAAATGTTAAACAAACACACGCCTCAATTTAGGCCGTGTCGATTACATTATAATATATAGTTTATTTTATAAATGTTAAAAACAAGCTAAACCTATCATGAATTGACTATAATTTATAACAAGGAGTAATGTGACTTACATGGTAATCATTCCAGTTAACCTTTGACTTGAGCAACATAAATGTTAGATATTAATTGAAAATCAACAAAAATCAGCGAAAGACTCAATTTTACTTTAACTCTTTATTTCTCACGTAAATACTTATTTTGCTCTTTACTAATTATCATTAATGAGTTGTTTGCGGTCATGTCAGACGCCACGTCCATGTCATCTCCCCTCCGAGTTGTCAGGATGTTCGCTAAACGGTGTCCTTAAGTAAATATGTTGATTAAGTCCGTGTTAAATAGGTACCAATCAACGAGATGATTCATCCCGGTGGTTCCCGTGACCTTGAAGGCATTATCTATAGATTCCCGCGAGTTTCAGCTGACAGCAGGATGTCAGCGTCGCCCAACTTGACGGCACCTTTTCAACAGTTCCTCTCCCGGATACCCCGGGAGGAGGGGGTGACGAGGATTGTTCCCACGACTTGAACTCGAGAGAGTCCGAGAGTCGGAGGCGTATTCGAAGTCTAGTCTCGGAGTCAGCCAATCTCCCAGTACACGAATAACAAAGTAGTTTCAGTGGCTGAATGGTCTAAGGCGTCACTGTCGTGTTAGACCTATCTGTTGGGGTTCGAATCCTGATCGGGTTTACTGGAAGTGTTTTTTTCCTAAAGGGCTTTACACTCTCAAGTGCAAATCCTCTAAACTCAACCTTACTCATCCTTAACCCACTAGCTTAATAAGTACATATGCGTGTAACCTGGGATGATGGTGAGACGATGTGGTAAAAAAATAAAAAATTAGCAAATTTATATAAATCAGGGATTCACACTTAAAATTAAATCATCACCAGCAACCACGTCTTGTTTTCAAACCCAGTGAATATCATATTTCAATCCCTCTGGGTTATGAGCCAGAGTCTCTTACGAGTGATTGATCGCTGTCCAAGTAAAAACACCTAGACACCCGTATCGGCGGCCGCATGGTCTAAGGAGCTACTCTAGAAACAGACTGGACTACTGATGGCGGGGAGATCATGGTATAATTGCAGCCGGGTGTACCAATAACTTGTTTACTAAATGGTTTCCCCCTCTATATCCACACAAATGTGGGTTCATTTTCTCTAAATTCTGCCTTTCTCATCCATAACCTATTAACGTAATTAGTATAACGGAGTACAACCCAATCGGGTTGTACGATGTGGTTCTGAAAAAATATCTAATCAATGTTGAGCATGATCAAGGCCTCACCAGTCCAAATGTCTTTACCGCTAATAAAATATAGAGAGAGGTTTAGTTGTTTTTCTATGTACATGTTCAAAACCTCTGCTGCAACTCAACGCACATTTATACTCCCCCTCACTTTTTGTTTCCCTCAGACTCATTCTTGTACACAAGTTTGTATCGACCAGATCCTTAGAAGAAAGGTGCCTGCACTATTGTTATTATTATTGTTATTATTAGCACCACGTCTTACTACCCGTTCAGGTTATACGCTCTTACGCTAATGTGTAATGGTAGGGCGATTGCGAGATTAAATGGAGGACCTACAGTTTAACGTGGAATCCGAACCACGGTGGAGGCCTGGCATTCCACACATTCACAAGTTGTGATTAATACACGTCTTGTCAGAGGTGAAGGAAGGGTTTGGCGATCATATAAACCTGTGTCGGGACCGAGGATTGAACCCCGGACCCCCATCACATAAGTCTGACACCTTACACCCTAGACAACCAGGTCACCCCACACGTGAGTAGAATTAATATATGTTGGCTAGTGATGTTTTGCAACACAAACTAGAAAAAGATGATTATCATCATATTTTTTTAAAATAGATTGGATAAACAGATATTTAATATTGATATCACATTGAATGTTTTCAAAATTGTTTATTTGTGTCATTAGACAAATCAAAACAGAACAAACCCGTTTCGGTGGCTATATGGTCTAACACGCTACTCTCCCAGTGGATTAGTCTGTCGATGACGGGGAGTTCGAAGTTCGAATCTTGGTCGAGTGTACTGAGGGTAGTTTTTACTAAATGATTTTTTGGCTCTCCTTCCACGAAAATGCATGTATACCTCCTCTAAATATAACATTCCTACTTCCTAAAACCATTTGCGTAGTTAGTAAATAAGCGTATACCCAGATGGGTAGTAAGACGTGGTTCTAAAAAAAAAAAGAATAAGAATGAAGTAAGAGTTTTTCATCCAAACAGTTATTTAAAAAAATATCCTCACAACAGTAAACGCAGCTCTACGCTGGTATCTAGCTTTGTAAAAACACCGATTGAGTTGGTAAATTTTTGAAATTTGATTGGGTTTCAGATGTTGTCGCGTAGAATTGAGAAATCTGAAACAATTTCGATTCCCACTTTGCGGTTAGTGGTGAAATCTTACGATTGGCTCAGAGATCATCACGTGATCACGTTTCCGTAGACGTGTGAATCTGCAGTTACTCTTTAGACCCCCCGACCACCATTACGAGTGAAACTGTTGAAATCTCGGCCGTCGACTCATGTGGAGGCGAGATTCTCAGAGTCACCCTTGAGCCAGTAGGTCCCAGGTGTTAGTAACCCTTGAATGTTAAGTGTCTGTTAGCTAAAACGTTGCTGATTCTTTGACCAAGTCTTCCTGGCAATTTCGCAAGTGGAGTAACGTTATTAAGGTGACTCGTGCGAACAAAGAGGGGGAAAGGCGTAAGTTTAGGTTTGTTTATTTTCCAACTGTGTGAAAACTAAACAAGGGTCGGCATGGAAACTGGGCTAATTGCCAGCCAGCACTGTGTGTGTATGTGTGTGGTGTTGTTTCTGGTTGAAGATTAACATCGTGGGACTTGCGGGGTCAACCACTGGCAGATACTGTACCAACCAGCATGCTAGCCTCTTCCACTGGAGCAGAGTTTCCAAAAGATGCTTTCTCATCAAATGTCAAGACGAACGATAGGCGATTTTCATTACATTTTCTTTCAAAAATCTATCATAAGAAACCAATTATTCAAATTAAAAAAATTCCTAATGCTGTTTTAATAGATTATGTTTAACAACTATATTTTATGTAAGAACACTATATTAGAGTATGTTAGATTAGTACGATATTTATTCAAAACACAACTTAAAAAAAAATGAGTTTAAGTAAAACGTAACCTACTACCCTTGTTTTGCTGTACTGTTATTTTAATTATGAAAAACACATATATAATAATTAAGATACCCACTTCAGTGGCTGCATGGTTTAACGCGCTACTCTTGCAGTAGACTAGATTGCCGAGGATCGAGGTTCGAATCTCGGTCATGTGGACCAAGTGTTTTTTTTTTCCAAAATAATTTTTACACTTTCCCTCCACTCAAATGCATATTTACTTCCTCTAAATATAACCTTCCTAATCGCTAAAACCATTTGCGTGATTAGTAAATAATCATATAAACCGAACAGGTAGTAAGACGCTGGTGCTAACAAAAACTCCACTAAGATGCACACTGTACAAGATTTTCTGACTGCATCTAGTAAAATAACAATAATAATAATAATATAGCACCACGTCTTACTACCCGTTCGGGTTATACGCCTTTAAGTACTAATTACGTTAATGGATTAGGAATTGGGAAGGTCGAATTAGAGGAAGTGAACCCGCATTTGCGTGGAGGGAGAGTTGAAAACAATTTAGAAAAAAAAACCCACAGTTCACCCGACTGAGATTCGAACCTCGATCTTTCCGTCCTCAGTAGTGAGCCCAACACGTCTATTGCGTTAGACAACTACGCCACCGAGGCGGGTAATAATAATAACAATAATAAGTACATCCAATTATTAAATATACTAATAATATAAAATAGCAATAATCTGTGGTTATTAATCTGTAATTCGCAATAAACTCTCGTTCGTCATACGATTCCAAAAGTTCAGATAATTGAAGTGAATGGGTTTTTATTTTTAAACTAAAAAGTACGGCGAAGATATATTATAGGAAAAAATATGTTTGTTGGGATCAAGTTTGGTCCAGATCCGTTAAAGTTCTCCGTTTTGGAACTTTCTTGTCACTATTCACAATCAAGTTATTCCGCTTTATACACACTTTTTTTAGAGTAAATGATTGTATAAAGCTAAACATAATTAATAAATGTAGTCAAATGGTCTGTAATCCAACATAATATGCTTGTGTGGATGTCCATTGTTAAAATGAATTTTTTTACCAAATATTTTCCCAATATATTAAATAGGCTTGTTATTTTACAAATGCTCTTCCTTAAAAATATTGATATTTTTTATGATAGTCTATACAACTCCGAGGCAAATGATTTTGAGCGAGAGTAACAGAATAGAATTTGGGATTTTGGTCCCCCTGATTCTGAAAAACCCATGGGTTTTTCGAAAACCTGTATCAGCAAACCCGTCTTTGAAACCCAAAGTTTTCGGTTTTATAAATAAAGATTTATGTACTGTTATTATTTATATATATATATATATATATATATATAAATATATATAATGAGATGGTCTCAGTTTCTCTTTAACTTAAAACCATTACACTGATTGTGCGCATGGTTATAGTTTGGGCATCCGATTAACACATTTGCTTTTAAAATTCATTAAAATAATATTTTTCATATATTTAATCTTAAACCATGTGATCCATGTATTAGTTAATTTTTACTTTTTCATATCAAGAGAAAGTATTGTGATTGTGAAAAAATCCCTTTTGAGCTTATGACAAATGTTGATGTTTTATGTGGACACGAACCAAAAAAAAAGTTGATTTTACAATTCTGTCTGTCTATCTATCTGTCTGTGGCTGACCACGGATCCGAAATGGTTGGATGGATTTTGTTTGAACCTGATATTTATATATTATAGGCCCACCATGGTTCGGATTTCACGTTAAACTGTAGGTCCTTCATTTCATCTCACAATCACCCTACCATTACACATTAGCGTAAGTGCGTATAACCCGAATGGGTAGTAAGACGCGGTGCTAATAATAATAATAATAATAATATATCACACAATATATATATATATTTTATTTTACCCTAGCTCTTCAATGAAGGGTAGTTTACTGATGAGTAATTTTTTATTCAAAGTTTTTCGAAAATGGCTCTAACGAATGTGTTTACAATGCATATCTAGGATTTGTTTGACATGACAAATAACAGTATACTTGTTTTCGGGGTAAAATCTCATTTATGGGCAGTTTACTGACGAATGATTTTTCAAATATTTTACAAATGGTTCTAAATATTTGGTTCCAAACTTAACATTAATAAGAAGCGGGCAAAAAAAAAAAAAAGCTCGTTGACTAGCTTCTTCTAGAATCTAGAGGTATCCTTATAGTAGGCGTAGAAGCTAGACGGAAATTTTAAATGAGTAGTGCGTGACAACTTAAAAAAAGTTTCCTAAAGTTTTGGTGAGTTTCACTAAAGGAAGTGAAAGAGAAAAGTAATATTTTCTACATCCAAGATGAATTCATGTTAGTTTTATTGCTATGGGGGCTGTTTTTAATCTTTGAATGGCAAGTAAACTTTTGTTATTTATTTTTCTTAACCGTCCCGTTGAATGTTTTGCGGGCTGGGGGGGCTTATTATCATAGTCTACTCTGACGAGAAGCTCCTGCTAATAATGAAAATATTATTGTAAACACCATCTTAAGATGTGTTGAAAATCGGTGCCATGGTCTGTGGAAATACTGTTAATTCCTCCTTAAGTAGTAATTAAAGAACCACGATGAACACTATCTTAAGATGTGTTTCAAATCGGTGCCATGGTCTGTGGAAATACTGTTAATTCCTCCTTAAGTAGTAATTATAGAACCATGGTAGATACCATCTTAAGATGTGTTGCAAATCGGTGCCATGGTCTGTGGAAATACTGTTAATTCCTCCTTAAGTAGTAATTATAGAACCATGGTAGACACCATCTTAAGATGTGTTGCAAATCGGTGCCATGGTCTGTGGAAATACTGTTAATTCCTCCTTAAGTAGTAATTATAGAACCATGTTAGACACCATCTTAAGATGTGTTGCAAATCGGTGCCATGGTCTGTGGAAATACTGTTAATTCCTCCTTAAGTAGTAATTATAGATCCATGGTAAACACCATCTTAAGATGTGTTTCAAATCGGTTCCATAGTCTGTGGAAATACTGTTAATTCCTCCTTAAGTAGTAATTAAAGAACATAGTAGACACCATCTTAAGATGTGTTGCAATCGGTGCCATGGTCTGTGGAAATACTGTTAATTCCTCCTTAAGTAGTAATTAAAGAACCATGGTAGATACCATCTTAAGATGTGTTGCAATCGTCCCGTAGTCTGTGGAAATACTGTTAATTCCTCTTAAGTAGTAATTAAAAACATGGTAACACCATCTTAAGATGTGTTACAAATCGGTGCCATGGTCTGTGGAAATACTGTTAATTCCTCCTTAAGTAGTAATTATAGAACCATGGTAAACACCATCTTAAGATGTGTTGCAAATCGGTGCATGTCTGTGGAAATACTGTTAATTCCTCCTTAAGTAGTAATTACAGATCCATGTAAACACCATCTTAAGATGTGTTGTAAATCGGTTGCCATGGTCTGTGGAAATACTGTTAATTCCTCCTTAAGTAGTAATTATAGATCCATGGTAAACACCATCTTAAGATGTGTTGCAAATCGGTGCCATGGTCTGTGGAAATACTGTTAATTCCTCCTTAAGTAGTAATTAAAGAACCATAGTAGACACCATCTTAAGATGTGTTGCAAATCGGTGCATGGTCTGTGGAAATACTGTTAATTCCTCCTTAAGTAGTAATTATAGAACCATGGTAGATACCATCTTAAGATGTGTTGCAAATCAGTGCGTAGTATGTGGAAATACTGTTAATTCCTCCTTAAGTAGTAATTATAGAACCATGGTAGACACCATCTTAAGATGTGTTGCAAATCGGTGCCTAGTCTGTGGAAATACTGTTAATTCCTCCTTAAGTAGTAATTAAAGAACCATAGTAGACACCATCTTAAGATGTGTTGCAAATCGGTGCCATGGTCTGTGGAAATACTGTTAATTCCTCCTTAAGTAGTAATTATAGAACCATGGTAATACCATCTTAAGATGTGTTGCAAATCAGTGCCATAGTCTGTGGAAATACTGTTAATTCCTCCTTAAGTAGTAATTAAAGAACCATAGTAGACACCATCTTAAGATGTGTTGCAAATCGGTGCCATGGTCTGTGGAAATACTGTTAATTCCTCCTTAAGTAGTAATTATAAAACCATGGTAGATACCATCTTAAGATGTGTTGCAATTCAGTGCCATAGTCTGTGGAAATACTGTTAATTCCTCCTTAAGTAGTAATTATAGATCCATGGTAAACACCATCTTAAGATGTGTTGCAAATCAGTGCCTAGTATGTGGAAATACTGTTAATTCCTCCTTAAGTAGTAATTATAGAACCATGGTAGATACCATCTTAAGATGTGTTGCAAATCAGTGCCGATGTTGTGGAAATACTGTTAATTCCTCCTTAAGTAGTAATTATAGAACCATGGTAGACACCATCTTAAGATGTGTTGCAAATCGGTGCCGTAGTCTGTGGAAATACTGTTAACTCCTCTCTGAGGAATAATGAAAGAAAGGCTCGAATCAGTCAAGACACAAACCAAGAGTTTGTGATGCAATCGCGTGTGAAACAGGAAACAGTTCTGACCCACCTCTGACTCTCTAGGGGGCAGGGGCAGGGTTTTCACTTCCGTTTCTCAGGCCGACCAACACACACTCAAGCTCACTAAAAAAAAACCAACTACCGGCCGACCGAGTCGGGCTATTATCATTTCTGATTTTGTCTCTGTAGCCGTGCTCCAATCCTGAACTCTCATCTGATCTACGAATGATTTATCCACTTTGCGATCTATCCTATAAAATTTCAGGCGAAGTTTTGTGCATTTATTTACAGTTTACTTTAATAGTAACTGTACCTGATACCAAGGAATACTATTATTTAGTATAATATAGTATTTTTACGATGCAGTTTTAATAGGAAGATTATTTCAGGAACTATACATTTGTTTTGAGATCAACATTGGTAATATTTTATTATAGTTTTATTAGTGTTATGTTTTAGATATTTATAAAAAATATAAATAGGGGCAGTTGAGGATTACATTACTTGACGTTTGAATACGTAAAAGTAGATCTAGTAAATTTCCTAGCTGCCAGACAAGACCTATCTATGAAAATTGAATTGTAATTAGCTGCACATCCTGATGTTAAAACTATGTTCTTAATATTAAATGTACTGCTATAATTTATGCTGTATGCTTATGTTTATGTCTTTGTGTATGTAAATTTTTAGAAAGTGTAAGCAATATCTAACCACAACGGCTGTTTTCTTTTTTCAAACTCTTAATAGACCCTACCTAAAGCCTAATAAGATATTATTAATACGTACTATTTTAACATTTGATAACAGGTTTTCTTGTCGATTTCAGGAATGCTTTTTATATATTTTGATGTCAAAGTTTGAGGTTTGGGGATTTTAAAAATTGCTGCTATAGTAAAAGATTATATTATATTTAATTCGATTATACTGCACATTAACAATGTCTCTTTTGGAAAAAGTATTTTTATTCAATGGAACATATTTTTCCCCTTACAATTTAACATTTTTAAATTATTGAAGCATCACAAATGTTATTCCTAGTTCAGTACAATAAATGATATACTTATCAACATCTAATGAACAAGTTTTTGTTACTGTTTTTTAATTACAACAGAATGTGCTGTTAAAACTAGTCGAGTAGAACGAAATGCTGTAAAGAGATATTCGTAACGGGCTTCATTTTATTGTAACTAACCACTTGCATTATGGATCGAGCATCAAATATGCTGACCACATGACTTGAAGAGAAATATTCCCGACACTTTTAATAGGCATTAAAACGTCGTTATTATTATATTATTACAATTTAAAAAAAAATTAAGTGACATATTTTATTTTCAATGTTGGTTATTACTATTTTCTTTTTCTGCTATTGGTATTTTAATCTTTCTATTTATGACACCATCATAAACTAAACCTATGAAATAAGATTTCTCACGAGTACTACGTTGTTAAGTTGTCAATAACATTACAAATTGTACCTAGGTTGAGAATATGCTATGCCTACAATAATGCATGGTACTTCAATATGAACTAGTTTTATACACAATTAGTAATAATATAAGTTACTAGTGTTTAAGGATTAAGTAACTTATGTCAGTAAACTTAAATACATTTATAAAAGAGAGAGGAATTTAAATTTTCAAAATTGGTTTCCTCTCCAGAAAGAATATTTCTCATTTTGAATATTAAAGATAGTTTTTTTATTTTCATCGTCGTTAAGAATAATACATTATATCTATTTTTATTGTGTATTACAGAGAGATGTAAACCTTAATTGGAATACACTAACATACAAATTGTCAAAAAATATATAATTAGCTTATCTAGTATATTATAAAATATATAATTTAATTTATGTAAGGTGAGGTATAAAATTATTTATTGTCTTTTTCTAAAGAGACTAAAAATTATTTTAAGCCAATTGTTCATGGTAAGTTTTGATTCTTAAAATATTTTAAGATCATTGACTCTCAGGTACATATACTATCTTACATAAACAAACAGGATGAGTAAATAATACTTAAATAATAATAATAATAATATTTAGCACCGCGTCTTACTACCCGTTCGGGTTATACGCTTTTAAGTACTAATTACGTTAATGGATTAGGAATTGGGAAGGTTGAATTAGAGGAAGTGAACCCGCATTTGCGTGGAGGGAGAGTGGAAAACCATTTAGGAAAAACCACCCCCAGAATAATACTTAAAGGAACTGCATTAGCTTTCAACTAATAAATTAATTTAAATAATAATAATAATATATAAAATAATATATGGGATGGTAAGTGAATCGAAGCATTCACTCATTAAATCAATCAACCGTGCAGCCCTATTAGCTTAATATGTGCGTAAACTTAGAGAACAAATAAAATTATTCATATATTAAAAAAAAAGTATAAAACCACGCATCTATATTACAAACGTTAAAAAAAAAGAGACTTTTAACCTTTTAGCCTTTACGATTACGAGTGGAACAACTTGATGTGTGGAATGAAATTTTCCGGTGCAACAGTTTAACGAAATATGTGTGTATTTCTCCGTGTTTAGACTTTCAAATGAGGCTGAACTGAGCTATGGCGGTAATCACGGAGAGAAGGGTGGGGTGCTACAACAAGAAACAACCTTATGTGGGCAAGCAAATTCACAAGAACAACCTCAAAATGAGGAAACAAAATGGTTTGCATTTGGTATAAAGGAAATATATATACACACTGTGTATAGTAAAATAAATAATTTTCTTCTAAATTTATTGTATTATATATAAAATACAATAGATGTGGAAGAAAATGAAAATGTGTGTGACACCTATATAGGCCTATACAGCTCAAGTACGAGTATTTACAAGACAGATATATGTTTATGAATTATATACATTTTCATTTTCTACTACATCACTTGTATTATTTATATATTATATATTACAAACATGTATTTTATTATATATTGTATTATATATATAATACTGTCTATATTATATATCTCGTATATATATATTATATATATATATATATATATATATATATATCACACTAAATGTAAACTATTTTGTTATTTATATATTTCGCAGTTTAGTTACAAGAAAAAAGCATATATATATAAAATAATTAACAATGTATATATAAAAACATCTAATGCATATACATATTTTGTAATTTATTCACAAGAAAACACAATATATACTTTGCATTTTGTGTACAATTAAAAACTATACTATACAGCTCTTTTTCAATTGATCTATAATAAAACACTATAAATACACAAATGCATGCATATACACAATCATACTAATCAGGGGACAATTAATTATTAACAAAACAAATATGTAATTGTGACTAATGTTATTTAAATACACATTATAATATATTTCTAATATATTATATTAACCGCTCTCTGCACGTGATCTGAGTGTGATTTGAAGCTATCACTTCTGAGAGATATTAGCAATACCTATAAAATAACATTAACAAAATAGTAAAATACAATCGATTTTGGTTGTAGGAAAATATATTCACTTTCCTAAAAGTGCATTCCTATGAAAGTTGGACTATTGAGGCAAAACAACTGTCGTTGGGACCCGCTTCGGTGGCCGTATGATCTAAGGCGTCACTATAATGTACTATTGATAACGGGAGATCGGGGTTCAAATCCCAGTTGGGTATATTGAGGGTTTTCAAAACTTGTTTTCCACTCTCCCTCCATGCAAATGTGGGAATACTTCTATATAATTCAACCTTACTCATTCTCAAACCATTAGCGCAATAAATTAGTAGAGAGGTGTATAAACCCGAACGAATAAGGAGACGTGGTGCTATAATTTTTTTTAAATGTATATTAGGAAGTGAATCAGTCCAACACCTTGGCCTGGTCGGTAGCGTGTTTGTCTACTGAGCTAAGGATCCAGGGTTTGATTCCCGGCATGGCCGAAATTGATGAAAATATGTGTTTGCCCTTTCATATTTATAAATTAACGGCCGGGGACTGGATGTTGTGCCTGTCCTAGTCTTAAGCTAGAGTATAAGGCATATGAAGCCACGATAGGCCTAGCAAGCCGGTAGTGGAAAAAATATGACTTGAATAAAAAACTGACTCAGGCCACAGGTTGCAAACAGTAATAGGTAGAAAATAATAAAAATAAGTTTACCAAGATCCTTTAAAGATTTTTAGACTACACATATAATCAATCGACAACGTGAACGGGCGGTAACTATATTTTTTTTTCATACTCTGATACTCACTTTATGCATCGCTGGCAGATATGTTCTTGCTGATAATATGCCTCATTCTTAACCCCTGGCGCTCACTTGTCCTACTCTTTATCTATCCACCTCTATCCATCTATCTCTATCCCTCCCAAAGAAATCTGGGGGGGGGGGGGGATATTTCTAGCTATCTAACCCTTCCATCTTTTAGGATAGACAGTTTAAGTTGCTGACTGCTAATTTCTGATTAAAATCAAATTTAATTAGGAAGGACCCTTTGGAATATAAAAACATATTTTTTTCGGCCGAAATTGATTATATTTTAATATTTCACAAGGAATGTTTGTAGGTATCTATCAAAAGTGACATTTGCATATTACACTACATAACGTATGAATGCATTAAATTAGTTATCTGATTATCAAACCCTTCCTTCAGTGGTGCTAATAATAATAAATATTAAATTAGATCTAGTGAATTTTTAGTCGTAAATAAAACTCTTCCGGTGAAAATTAAATTGTAATGCTCAAGGCTAGCGAATGGTTTCGATGGCCGCGAGGTCTAACGCGCTACTATCATCTAAATACTAGATTGCCGATAACGGGGAGATCGAGGTTTTAATCTCGGTCGGTTGTACTGAGGGTGGTTTTTCCATTCTCCCTCCACGCAAACACGGGTATATATCCTTTTTATATAACCTCCCCAACCTTTAAAACCATTATCGAAATTATTTTACTAATATAAAGCCACGGTTGACTCACTCACTGACCCTTACAAATGAGCTATAAATTTGAAATTTGGCAAACTTATAACTTCTAGCCTGTAACCGACGGGAAAGTTCCAAAAAGTTAAAAAAAGTGATTTTTAATCCCCGAAAAAAAAGTTGGTGTGGCCCTTTCTTTGGAGGTCTTTTGTGGCTAAATGTTAACCCCTATTAAAAAAAGGCTCTGGAATTACATTAGCTTTCATCCACTTGTAAAGTGAGTTATCATATAAGCGTATATCCCGAACGGGTAGTAATACGTGGGGCTAAAAAAATATAATAATTTATTAAAAATACATTTTATTTTATTTTATAAATCTTGGATTTATCTATTTTTAAACACTTGTTTGACGGTGAAGTTTCTTACGCCAAGACTAAATCTATTAAACCTTATGTTCCAAATATTATTTTCGACTTCCAATTTTTCTAGGCGTTCCTGGTTCTGTCCTCTTTAAAAAACATTGAGTTAAGCCTCTGTTTGATGTCGTCCGCGCGTAGCTCAAAGCTGTTGTTTCTGGATCTCAGTATAGCAGCGGAGCTGGAAGTGTTTAGTGGGCCCAGCCAGCAGGAACACACTTGTGCAAGGTAGAATACTTCCTACTGTTGTGTTCACACAAGTCGTACCCCATGTCAACAAGGAAACCAACAAGTTGAAAAAAACACTCATCTATAAACAGACTTGAAAATAAATATGTTAATAACTAAGGTTTATAAATAAATGTATGTTCACTTTGGTTGTTTAGCTGCTTAATCTATAGGGTGAAAATATACTAAGGTTTACTGGAATAACACTCGTAATAGCGTGAAGAGAGGATTGGAAAACCATAGTGATAGATCACATTTAAAAAAAAAACCACCCCCAGGACATGGGTTGAAATTCGAATCTTGACCTGACGTCACCGGAAATCCAGTGTTTCATATATTTTCCTGATCATTTCAAGGTGGAAATAGGTGGCTTTCCTTGAAATCCACCTTCCTCGCCTATTCTCTTGGATTATATATATATTAGCACTGTATCTTACTACCCGTTCAGGTTATACGCTTATGTTTATAATATTATATTTAGCACCGCGTCTTACTACCCGTTCGGGTTATACGCTTTAAGTACTAATTACGCTATTGGATTAGGAATACACGACAAGCGCGTTAGCCAACTACGCCACCGAGGCGGGTATATATAACGCTTATTTACTAGTTACACTGATGGGTTTATGGATTATGAGGGTTATATTTATAGGAAGAGTATACCTTAATTTGCGTGGAGGGAGAGTGGAAAACCAATTTGAAAAAATATCCCTCAGAACCCCTGACCGAGATTCGAACCATTATATCTACATCATTGGCAGTCTAGTCTACAGCGAGAGTAGCTCGTTAGACCACGAGGCCACCGAAGCGTGTGCTCTCTCTCTCTCTCTCTCTCTCTCTCTATATATATATATATATATATAATATATATATATATCGTTCATGTTACAATATATATATCGTTCATGTTACAAGCATGAGGAAGGTATAATTTAGAGATAATGTACCCGTATTTGCGTGGAGTAAAATCCTTTAAGAATAACCATCAACAGTACACCCCACAGAGGCTATGACCTTGAAATACCCGTCTTTGGTAAGCGAAGCGTCTCACTAAAGTAATTAAAATGCGGAGTATATTAGACGGGTAGTAAGACACGGTGTAATAAAAGATTATACAGATTCCAAGCGTCTTTTCCCGTGAACACAGCACTCTACTCTTCTGACACTTGATCTGAATGTTGATTTCACGGAAATTAAGATTCACTTATTACTGAGTAAGAAAGAAAGAAAGAGAGAGAGATAGAGGAACATTGCGAGAGGAGTAATAGTCCGGCACTGTTACAAACATCGATAACAATATTTCATGGAGGAAGCCGAGAACTTGAAAGGCAGAAGGATATGAAAGTGCTTGTTTACATTATTCCCGCAGGAAGTACATCATTTAGTATTCAAATTAACTCTAGGACCTGTGCCTTCTTTTTACACGGCTCGCGTATTTGGAGGTGTCGAGAGTGGAGGGGTTGACACTGAACTGTGAGGCTTTGTTGAGACCTGGCTTGTTACTACACGGATCGTGTCTTGGAGGTGTCGAGAGGGAGGGGCTTCCTCTGAACTGTGAGGCTTTGTTGAGACCTGGCTTGTTACAACATGGATCGTGTCTTGGAGGTGTCGAGAGTGGAGGGGCTTCCTCTGAACTGTGAGGCTTTGTTGAGACCTGGCTTGTTACTACACGGATCGTGTCTTGGAGGTGTCGAGAGTGGAGGGGCTTCCTCTGAACTGTGAGGCTTTGTTGAGACCTGGCTTGTTACTACACGGATCGTGTCTTGGAGGTGTCGAGAGTGGAGGGGCTTCCTCTGAACTGTGAGGCTTTGTTGAGACCTGGCTTGTTACTACACGAATCGTGTCTTGGAGGTGTCGAGAGTGGAGGGGTTGACGCTGAACTGTGAGGCTTTGTTGAGACCTGGCTTGTTACTACACGGATCGTGTCTTGGAGGTGTCGAGAGTGGAGGGGCTTCCTCTGAACTGTGAGGCTTTGTTGAGACCTGGCTTGTTACTACGTGGCTCGTGTCTTGGAGGTGTCGAGAGTGGAGGGGTTGACGCTGAATGAGAGACTTTGTTGAGACCTGGCTTATTACTACGTGGCTCGTGTCTTGGAGGTGTCGAGAGTGGAGGGGTTGACGCTGAATGAGAGACTTTGTTGAGACCTGGCTTGTTACTACGTGGCTCGTGTCTTGGAGGTGTCGAGAGTGGAGGGGTCGACAGGATAGGGATGAGGAAGGAGTTATTTAGAAGTAATTTATCAGCACTTGCGTGGAACGAGAGTGAGAAACCATTTAGAAAAAAAATTATCATTAATCTTAATCGGTGGTATGTAAAAAAAACTTGAAGTTATGTGAAAATACTTTTCTCAGCTAAATTTGTAGGTCCTTTCACTCTCGCTCATAGAAATTTTCGTGTGTAGTTATTAATATTAAAAACACCCAAGCTAGTGTACACGCACCCTAAATGTCAATATCATTTATACATGTCTGCTGGTCACAGTAAGGTCGGAGGGTTGGACCCCGGTCGGATGCACATAGGTAGTTTATATCTAAACGTTTTCCCACTCTTCCTACGCGCAAATGTAGGTGAATTTCCTCTTAATATCTACCTTCCTTTACTACTTTGACGATGCGTGTACCACCCACTCAAGTGGCCGAACGGTCTAAGTCGTCACTCTCGTATTAGACTTGCATGCTGATGGTAGGGAGATTGGGGCTCAAACACCGGTCCAGTCTACTAAGGGTGGTTTTTTTATTAATGATTTCTCAATCTTCTTCAACGAAAATGTGGATATATTACTTCTAAAATGATTTACCCCATTAGAGTAACTATCATATATGCGTATATCCTGAAAAGGTAGTAACGCTATGATGATAAAAAAACAACAAATATAATCATAACTTTTTAACAATTTATTTGAGGTAGTTAACGTGCACTTTCTGAACCTACTGATTATATCAGCTTATAAATCTAGAACAGACACAACATCCAGCCCCCGACCGTTAATTCATCACTATGAAAGGGGAAAAACTACATCTCACCAATTATTATTTTTTCGGTCATGGCGGGAATCGAACCCGGGACAGATACGTTAATATGTCGGTCTATAATTCTAACCTATAGTGAGACACGGTGAAAAAACAGCAACTGTACAATCACTTATTCTCAGTAGCCATATATATTTAAAAGAATGTCTGTATTTTAATGTCCAGGTATACTCCACAGTAGTGTACCCTACATGTTTAGCTAGAGGGGCCTGTGACCCCAACATTTTCCGGTCCGTTGATTGGTTAAATAGAGTAGGGATCAAGCGGATGATAAGGTGGAAGGGGGGAGGTCTATAGAGCCGTTAATAGACCGCAGCACATCATGTCCCTCTGCATGACCCGTGCAATGCTACCGGAAAACTGTATATGTTTGTTTACTTCACTCATTGTCAGTACCCCAACGTCTGTAAAGTTATCTTTTATATAAATAGATCATGCAAATTCTACTAGGGATTGGCCCTTTCCATCTTAAAATCATCGAGTATTTTAATTTGGAAGTTAGAAATAAATATTTGGCTAGGTGACATGGGAATTTCGTATTATTTTTTAGTTCTCTAAAATATGTGCTGATTTTTGGTAGCCTGAAATGTATTATTATTATTATTATTAGCACCGCGTCTTACTACCCATTCGGGTTATACGCACTTACGCTAATGTGTAATGGTAGGGTGATTGTGAGATGAAATAAAGGACCTACCGTTTAACGTGGAATCCGAACCACGGTGGAGGCCTGGCATTCCCCACATTCACAAGATGTCTTGTAAGAGGTGAAGGAAGGGTTTGGTAATCAGATAAATCTTTGCCGGGACCAAGGATTGAACCCCGGCCGCCAGCATAGAAGTCTGACACCTTACCCCTAGACCACCAGGTCACCGCCTGAATTGTAAAATATTGAATTAATTATTCTTAAAGCAATGTTTTAATCAAAATGGCTTTAAGTAATTAGTTTAAAAAAAATATTAGTAGGTTTAGGGATAAGGGTTTTGATTAATTAAATAGTTTTAGTTTTTTTAAACTCTTTGTCTACCTGAAACATTTATAAATGAGGAGGTATGAAACTGAAAAATCATTTAAAACCACTGATGAAGATGTAAGGAACGAAATAAAATTTCTTTTTTTTTTAAGTTTTTTTTTATCAAAACTATATTTTTGTCAAAAGAAATCAAATATTTCTTCAGTTGGTTCTAACATAGAATTTAATTTTCTTCGCATTTTTATATCAACATTTATTTAAAATCTGTCAAACGGTGTCATGGAATTTAATTACCACTTTTTATCTTCATTTAAAAAGTTTTTATCATCTGATCTTTTTGTTCATGAGAGATATTCAACATCTGTTGATATCACCGTGTGAAGAAAATTAAACTTTATCTTTGTACTGAAGCAATATATATTATAATTTATTTATAACATCTTGTGAGCTTCACTGGCTGTGTATAATATTGACAACAGCAGATAACCCGAATTGACGTATACATACGTGAAAGTATATCCTTTAACTTTTATAACTATAATATAGGGCTATATTCCTTTAAATAAATTTAAATTAATATAAATGGCTAGACAACTATTTATTGGGTTACAGAGGCTAGTGAACATGGTTCAACTCCAGGTGATGTCAGATACAAGATTATGGTGGCGTGACATAACAATAAAGTGTTGAAATTATAATACAATTTTTAAAGTGTATATTTAATATGGGTCAACGTTCTGAAAAATATTTGACTCTAACGAATTTAGACAAATCTCAGTACACCTATAATACTCTCTTAAGACCTTATTAACACAATATAATTATGATCCTGAGTTTCATATACAATTTATTAATGGCAGTGGCAATTTTTTAAATGTTAATAATAATTTTAAAAAAATCAAGGTAGCGCAAAACATCGGGAAATATTAGTTAAATTTATCACACACTTATAATAATGACTCAGTAGGCCCTAGTATAAAAATATAAGTTTGAAATTGGTAGACATATTTTAAAAAGTGGGTAAAAGGTAAGTTTGAAAAACAATTAATTACAAAAATTTCAAATAAAGTTTGTCGTATGGATAAATACTTTAGGACAGCGGTTCCCAAAGTGTGCTCCGCGGAGCACGATTGTAAATAAAAATAAAATAAATGTGACAAGATCTCAAAATTATTTATTTGTGCGGTCATGAACTGTTTTTAGATAAGTATTGTGTAGAAATAATTTAGCTCCGGCATTGTGCCGTAAAGCAGTGTAAATAGCAAGTATTATGGATCCAAAGTGCATTGTCATGCGGCACCTCAGGTTTACCCGCCCGCACCTTCTCGGAACCACGCAAAACATTGAGAAAATCCGTGAAGCACACAGACTTCACGCGGCGAAACCAGACAGATAAGCTCAATGGCACCAGCTAATCCCGGCTCAATGAGAGCCTCACCTTACTTAAAGACCCGATTATTAGCTTTGACATTTTTACAGAATTTTCTGGAAAGTCTCTATTGTATATTAAAAACTCTTTGTTTCTTCGCTCCTTCATTCTGTTGCAGTTCATTCAATGTTTAGTCGAGAGTCGAAACGAGTCAAATTGCAGTGCGGTGTTATTTTTTCACGAGTGCTTTTGCTGTGTTATTATTTTTTTTTTTTTTTTAATAATTACGTTAATAACTTTAATGGATCTTCCCTCTTGAGGACGAAACACCTGCCTATTACAGGTTTTTTGGAGCACCTACGTAGTGATTTATAAAATATCATAGATTTGCTTTCAATGGATCGATGGCTGAAGTCTGAATCCTTAAAAAAGACTATTAAAACCTCCACCACAGTTCCTCCAGTAGCTATGGAAGCATAGACAGCTAACAGGTATGTACAAATATTATGTTAGATGAATTTTTTTTTAACGTTGAATAGTGTTTATCTATTGGGGTCTGCTAGAATAAGAGCGTGTGTCATTAAAACAATAAACAGCTTTGGATGCCAATAACACAGGACCTAAAAGAAGAGATAGGGAATAAGGTACATACAACTTTATACAAATTAAATAGTAAATAAAGACTTTTCAGTATATGCATTGCATGTTGTACATATTGTTGCACTTTTAAAAAAAATAGATTTCAGCTCAGGTTATTTTCGAATTTTGGCCTGTTAATTGGTAGTAACCTTGAAGCTGCAGCCAATTTGATGTCATTAAGTGATAGGATAAGATGGTTACTCACATTTAACAAGCATTGTGAGCAAACATGCAAGAAACATTTACATTCTTAAACAATATTCAACGTTAATTTAGGAGCAATGGTTCTTTGATCAATTGTTTTATTAAATACTTGACATTTATTATTATCATTAATATTATTTACCCAGATAATACGAATATTATTTTTATATTGTAGTGTGGAAGAAGATGGAGCAGTTGCCAATGCTAGAATTGCTGGACAGGATGAAGGGTTTTTAGACGAATCAGCGACAGCAGGTGTGACAGAAACTTCTGAACTGTTGAAAGAACTGCCTAGTACTAGTTCTTTGGAGATCAGTGCCACAGGTACAAATATTATAAAAAGGAAGTATCACGATTCCTACTTGGATATTGGATTTGTTGAGACTAGTGACAACAAACCACAGTGCGTAGTCTGCATGAAAGTTTTGCCAAACAGTGCGATGTTCCCAGCAAAAATGCGCCTTGATTTTGAGGGGGTCCATCCAGAATGCAAGGGCAAACCGACTGATTTCTTCAGAAGGAAGTATGGTGAACTTACACAAGCCCAGAAAAGTATATCTTATCACTCAAAAACAGTTAATGAACAGGCTTTGATGGCGTCCTACTTAGTCAGTTACCGAGTTGCTCATGCTGGCGAAGCCCATACCATCGCTGAAAACATTATAAAGCCTTGTGTAAAGGACATAGTTGAATGTATGCTGGATGCAAAAGCCACGAAACTAGTAGACACCGTTCCTTTGTCAAATAACACGATTTCACGACGAATCGAGGACTTAGCAGAGGATGTGAAAGCTACTTTACTTTCACGAATAAAATGCACTAAGTTCTCGCTCCAAATGGATGAATCAACGGATGTGGCTGGATTGGCAATTTTAATAGTATTTGTACGCTACCAATACTTGGAGTCTTTTCAAGAGGATCTGCTTCTCTGCAAGCCTTTACCAACTAACACAACTGGTGCTGAAATTTTCAATTTAATAGAAGAATTTTTCACAGTGAGTGACATCCCATGGGATAACTGCGTTGATGTGTGCACGGATGGTGCAAAGTCCATGACTGGGAAGACGTCCGGTGCTATCTCAAGAATAAAACAAGTCAAGGAATGCAGCAGTAGCCACTGCATCCTCCACCGCCATGCCCTTGCTGTGAAAAAAATGCCACCCTTCCTAAAAGAAGTATTGGACGAAAGCGTGAAAGTAATTAATTTTATCTAATTTAGACCTAAAAATACAAGACTATTCAAGCTGTTGTGTGAAGACATGGGGAGTCTACATACGTCTTTACTTCTTCACACAGAAGTAAGGTGGCTTTCTCGTGGCAAAGCTTTGACTCGGCTCTTTGAAATGAGGGCTGAAGTCAGAACCTTCCTGATTGACAACGACTTCACTTTGGGAGACAGGCTCTGTGATGAGCATTGGGTTATTAAATTGGCGTATTTAGCAGACATTTTTAAAAAAGTTAATGACTTAAGTATTTCACTTCAAGGGAAAGCAATAACAGTTTTTGATGCCAGCGATAAAGTACAAGCGTTTAAAAAGAAAATAAAGTTTTGGGTGGATTCAATGAAAAATCTAAATCTAGACAGTTTCCCAATGGTAAAAGAATTTAGAGAAGAACTAGATTCTGACGTACCCGAATTTATCCTAAAGCAGTTTCACGTTCATCTGCTAAATTTACTTGATAGTTTCAACTGTTATTTTCCAGAAGAATTCCACGATAAAATAAAATAGAACTGTTGGGTTGTAAACCCATACTCTGCTGTGTCGGAAAAGCCAGTCTGTCTGACATCACACCAGTATGAGTATATGATTGATTTGACATCAGATTCTGTGGTAAAATATAATTTTGCAACTAAGAATTCACTAACAGAATTTTGGTGTCAGCTAAAAGACAAATTTAAAGTTCTATCAGATAAAGCAAAAATCATCCTTTTACCCTTTACAACAACTTACTTATGTGAATCAGGATTCTCTGCTTATGTGGATACTAAAACAAAATATAGATCCCGCCTGAATGCAGAGCCAGATATTCGGTTGCAGCTGTCCCAAATTAAACCAGATATAACCACATTGTGCAAATTAAAACAGTACCATCCCTCTCATTAGAATCTAAGTTCTTTGGCTATGCTTTATCGTTCTTTTTCGATACCAAGCTACATTTTTTATTTGAAACTGTAATACCTTATATAGGTGAGTAGTATTGTATATTTACACTACCTGCTTTGAATTCGTTCTCAAATGTGTTGCATTACTTTATGTTTTTTGTTGTTGGTTTTCGTTTATGTATTTAAGTAAGTTCCTTATTTCTCTGAAATTAGTGTAGAAAAAATATTTATAATGAATAAAACTTGATGTTTAAGGTGAGTATGCAGCGGACGCGAGTTAAGGAGAGTTAATTTAAAGTTTCTAGAGCAAAACTTTTTTTTGCCAAAATAAGAAAAGTATTGCTTCTATAAAAACATAGAGTTTAATTTTCTTCACATGGTGACCTCATTAGTTGTTGAATATCTGTTGTGAACAGAGCAGCATTATCTAAGAAACTTTTTAAATGAATAGAAAAATTTGTTATTAAATTCCAGGACATCCTTGACAGATATTCAAGAAATGTTGATCTCGCCATTTGAAGAAAATTAAGCTCTATGATTCTATAGAAGCAATATTTAATTTATTTGATCCTAAAAAAAGTATTGCTATAAAAAGTGCAAAAACACTCGCCTTTTCTTGCGAAATATCTTCGCCTTTATGCCGAATACACGTATGTGCAAAATTAGTGTTTAGAGAAAAAAAAGCGTAAAGTACTAATTTTCAATGTCTTTCAATGGGAAACATTAAGTTTGGATCAAAATAAGCTATTTTGAATTCGAAAAAATAATTCGTGCTTTTGTTATATGATTAAAAAATTATCTAGCAACTTGAAAATGCAGTTACGTAAAAATAGCCAAAAATGAACACGGTCTAAGGGCAACAATAGTGCTCCGTCACGAATTTCTCTCCTGAGAAGTGCTCCGCGACTCAAAAAGTTTGGGAACCGCTGCTTTAGGATATCTTGAAAATATGTTGTTTTGCCAACTTGGCCTCCATTGAATCTGACCAAAAATGCTCACATTTTGAAAATACACTGACCATTAATTGTTTGAATTTATAAAAATTGCGGAAAACATTGAATTAAACTTATACAAATTATAAAATAATTTCAAATAAAAATAATTATACTTTGAAATTTTAATGTTATTTAAAAAAAAAAAAAGCGTTTCTAAGAAAGCCAAACCCTTTAAATTATTCCAACCCATTTAGACCAAACTTAGTCTATACAAAACTTTCCTTTAAGTACATCAGTCAAATAATTTGGTTGATTTGGACGTAATTTTCTAGTCCAAAGAGACTAATTTTTAAAATATGGAATACAATATATTAAAATCAGAATAAATTTTATCAAAGACATGTATAAAATAAAGCTACGTTTACTATGAATAAATTTAAATCAATAATTACCGAACTCGATACATTCCTAAATATATAACGTCAAATAAAGAACTAGTCTTTTCCTACTATAATCAAACCTTACCAAAGCAGTTATTATGTTTAACCAATGCAAAGTATATCAAACGAATTTAACTATATCAATCCAAAACAATACTAATAGAGCTATAAAAGTTGGATGGAATAGAGCTGAGAATAGTACAGAACGTAAAATATCTTGGAAGCGTGATTGAGGAGAAAGATGGAAGTAAAGAGGATCTATTGTGAAGAGGACAGCAGGGAGAGTTGTTCTATAGGTGTGTAAGAGACATGCTATGGAGAAGAAAAGTGCCCTTGAAGTGTTGTCCAGGGCGTACTTTGTACCCACTGCCACATATGTAGCAGCAACTTGGACATTGAATGTAAGAGAGACTAGGAAAGTGGAGGCCATTGGAATGAAGTTTGTGAGGAGCATAATAGCTGCCACAAGGAAAAATAAGATTAGAGAATGAAGTTGGGGAAGAGTTGGGGTACAGGGATTACATGGTATAGTAGAGGAAGCGAGACTGAGATGGTATGGCCATGTAATGAGGATGTTGGAGTACATGAGATAGTAGAGGAAGCTAGACTAGGATGGTATGGCATGTAATGAGGATGTTGGAGTACATGAGATAGTAGAGGAAGCGAGACTGAGATGGTATGGCCATGTAATGAGGATGTTGGAGTACATGAGATAGTAGAGGAAGCAAGGATGAGATGGTATGGGCATGTAATGAGGATGTTGGAGTACATGAGATAGTAGAGGAAGCTAGACTAGGATGGTATGGGCATGTAATGAGGATGTTGGAGTACATGAGATAGTAGAGGAAGCGAGACTGAGATGGTATGGGCATGTAATGAGGATGTTGTAGTACATGAGATAGTAGAGGAAGCAAGGATGAGATGGTATGGGCATGTAATGAGGATGTTGGAGTACATGAGATAGTAGAGGAAGCTAGACTAGGATGGTATGGGCATGTAATGAGGATGTTGGAGTACATGAGATAGTAGAGGAAGCAAGGATGAGATGGTATGGGCATGTAATGAGGATGTTGGAGTACATGAGATAGTAGAGGAAGCTAGACTGAGATGGTATGGGTATGTAATGAGGATGTTGGAGTACATGAGATAGTAGAGGAAGCGAGACTGAGATGGTATGGGCATGTAATGAGGATGTTGGAGTACATGAGATAGTAGAGGAAGCAAGACTGAGATGGTATGGTCATGCATGAGGATGTTGGAGTACATGAGATAGTAGAGGAAGCTAGACTGAGATGGTATGGGTATGTAATGAGGATGTTGGAGTACATGAGATAGTAGAGGAAGCGAGACTGAGATGGTATGGGCATGTAATGAGGATGTTGGAGTACATGAGATAGTAGAGGAAGCAAGACTGAGATGGTATGGTCATGTGATGAGGATGTTGGAGTACATGAGATAGTAGAGGAAGCTAGACTAGATGGTATGGGCATGTAATGAGGATGTTGGAGTACATGAGATAGTAGAGGAAGCTAGACTAGGATGGTATGGCATGTAATGAGGATGTTGGAGTACATGAGATAGTAAGGAAGCTAGACTAGGATGTATGGGCATGTAATGAGGATGTTGGAGTACATGAGATAGTAGGAAGCTAGACTAGGATGGTATGGGCATGTAATGAGGATGTTGGAGTACATGAGATAGTAGAGGAAGCTAGACTAGGATGGTATCGGCATGCAATGAATTATTATTATTATTAGCACCGCGTCTTACTACCCGTTCGGGTTATACGCTCTTACGCTAATGTGTAATGGTAGGGTGATTATGAGATGAAATGAAGGACCTACAGTTTAACGTGGAATCCGAACCACGGTGGAGGCCTGGCATTCCCCACATTCACAAGATAACTTGTCAGAGGTGAAGGAAGGGTTTGGAAATCAGATAAATCTGTGCCGGGACCGAGGATTGAACCCCGGCCGCCAGCATAGAAGTCTGACACCTTACCCCTAGACCACCAGGTCACCTCATGTAATGAAAACGGAGAAGAGAGTATGCCAAAGAAAATGATGGAAATGAGGTATGGAAAAATTCCGCAAAGGAAGCCAAGAAAGAGATGGAAGGAGCAGATAACCAAAAGTGTGCAAGTGAAAGGACATTAATAGAAGTAATTAAAGAAGGAATAATGGTGGAAAGATAGAATAAAATTGAGGTATTTTATTAAACTGAGCTGGCCACAGGCTAGAAACAGTTGATGATGATGATGATGATATTTAATAATATAAAGCCTCCACCGTTCGCACTCACCGAAGTGTTTGTTTTTGTATACAAATAACTCGGAGATAATTTTAAATCATTTAGACCCGGGCGCTTTAAATGGCCATAAAGCCAACTATAAGATCGATGTTATCTGTAGATTCCTAATCGATATCTGAGAAACTAGCCATTTAAACTGAACTGCACAGTCGTTGACACGATACTGGTGCAATAAAAATTATCCGGAAGAGCTAACTTACCACTTCACGCGAGAACAAACGATTAATTTGGATCCATAATCACTTTCCAGTTGATTATAATTAAGTCAACATAACAATTTATTATAGACCGCGGAGTTCAGTGACATCATTAAATTATTATATTATTATAGCGGTGGTAGTTTATTTTGTGTTGTGTTGTGTCTATGGTTTAAACCATTATCACGCCCAACTATGTAAACTTATTTACTTTTTATAGTAACTAGTTAAGTCTAGTAAAATAATAATGATCACTAGGAAAATGTTTATATGCTAAACTGTGCGTGTAAGCTGAGATATCAGATACTTTATCTTGAGCCGCAAAAAGATCTAGGATTCATACTTTAGGAAGCCTACCTTGATTATAAAATACATGTTATAAGTGTATGTTTTGATGTGTGTGTGCGTGTATGCATGTATGAGTTTGTATATATATTTATATGCATGTATATATGGATGTCTCTCTATGCATCTTTCACCACAAATGTATCCGCATTAGCACGGAAATAAAATGGAAAATCAAAGATCAGATCACGGGTGAAAAACTATCCTAATTGCACCCGATGGTATTCGAAAACCGATCTCACTATCACAGAAAACATAATATGCAATGAGAGTCTAACGCCTGGTACCTCTTAGTCATCGCTACAGTGTAATTTTGCAATGATACATTTTTTAAGTAATGAAATTGAACAAAAGGGCTCAGTTATAAGATAATCCTCATACCAAGTTAAAGGTATTGGGTTCGATTCTCTATACCTGTTTCTGGAATCACTATACTATAAATCCACATGGCTGACTCACTAACTGACAGTAATGTTTACCCATTTACAGATGAGCTATAAACTTTAAATTTGGCAAACTTATAGCTTCTAGCTTGTAACCGACGGGAAATTTCCACAAAGTTAAAAAAAAAAATTAAAATGGCGGAGCAACTTTTAAAGTCGGTGCGGACCTTTCTTTGGAGGCCTCTTATAGCTAAACGATAAGACCTATCAAAAAATGGATTGCATCAGAGCTAGATTTTTTTATTTTAAGAAAATTTTGCACATTTTTTAAATTTTTTGACACACTTTATGGGACAGCTAGAATCATAAAATTGTAAAGATAAATCAACGTTCAAAACAACGCTGGAATTACTTTAGTTTACACTCTCTGGGGATTTGGGGGCGGAGCCCACAACAAGGAAGGCGAGTACTTGTACAAAATATCAGAGTATAATATTATGAGCAGTGTACATATGAAGAGAATATGAGAAACATTGATGTCCATTTAAGGGCTTAAATACCCTCTGGTCTGATTTTACGGTGACGGGGATCAAGATCTGAATTTAAACCGTGTGAACTGAAGATGGTTTTACCTTCATGGTTTTCAACTCCCCTTCAAAGAAAATATGGGGACATTTCATCATCTGTAGCAGTCTGTGTAGCAAAATACGTGGTACGGCCTTTATGGTGGGCACGCGGACTAAATGTCAGTCTCGAATGTTTCACTGGTAATAGGGAGATTGGGTTTTGAATCCCTGTCACTTGTATTTTATGAGTGTGTTTATTTCAAAATGGTTCCTCACTCCACTTCCAAAGAATGCTGTTATATGTTTTCTAAGCTCTAACTTCCTCATCCTTGCATAATTTGCGTAGTTAAAATATGTATAGTCCGGAGGCATTAAGACGTGAAGGAAAACAAAAATACACTCTGCACGCGCGCACACAACACACACACACACACACACACACACACACACACACAACAAATGCGTTAATATTCTTATACAGGGAAATATTTTAAGTCGAGAATTTAAATACTAGTGTGTTTTAAAATGTAATTGGAACCTTATAATCAGCTTCTAGTTAGCCATTTGCCCTAAATACACCGTAGTATCCACCTCATGTGGGGTGGAAGAAAAAGCGAGCTAAGGACAGTATTTTTGCAATTTATGAAACAAGATTTTTTTGCCAAAATAAATAATGTGGTGCTTCAACATCTAAGTTTTGATTTGACTTAAAAAAAAAGAATTGGTAATCTTCAACCCGAAGGTTATCTCTCCCCCCCCCAGCCATTCCCCTCTCCCCCTCATTCAACAGGATCAGTGGGTGACCTGGTGGTCTAGGGGTAAGGTGTTGGACTTCTGTGCTGGAGGTCCGGGGTTCAATCCTCGGTCCTGGCACAGATTTATTTGATTACTAAACCCTCCCTTCACTTCTGACAAGACTGTGTATTAATCACAACTTGTAAATGTGGGGAATGCCAGGCCTCTACCGTGGTTCGGATCCCACGTTAAACTGTAGGTCCTCCATTTCATCCAACAATCACCCTACCATTACACATTAGCGTAAGTTCGTATAACCCGAACGGATAGTAAGACGCGGTGCTAATAATAATAATAATAATAATAATAATAATAATAATAATAATAATAATAATAATAATATAATCATAATAATCATAATAATAATAACAACAATAATAATAGAATCAGCGCACGCTCTCAACCCTTCGGATGGTTAGTATTTCCTGCCCGCACCATCTGGGAGAAAATACAATGCTCTTGGGAAGTCGCGGAGTGTGGTTGTTCCTCGTTGATTTGCGCACAAAATTCTATGAGCGAGAGAAAAAAGAACCTATAAATTTTGCATGAGAGTTATCTCACATACCTTCGAGGGTTATTTTACAAGCCACAATTGACATGGGGGCAACAGCTTTACTTTCCAAAGGAAGTTGTGCTACGGATTCGCATCGCTCAGTAAAGATCCGTCGACCCCAGCCAGGTTTCAACTCATGGGACGAGCACTTTACCACAAGACCGCCGAGCCCATAATTGATGTTCTACACATAGTAATATATAAGGGCATCCTAGAATTTGATTAAAAAAATATTTTTTTATTCAGAGAATAAGTTATCTTTTATTATTACACGATATCCATGACAAATAGACTACTCAAGACATTTTGAGTTTTCCCTGTGTCAAATAACAAACTAAACGCATAGTTCTAAAGCAATATTTTATTTAATGTGTTCAATAAAAAGTTACATAAACTGCAAAAATACCGGTCTTAACTTGTGTTTTCCTCCATTCCCCATTAAACTCTCTGTGAGGTATTGTGGAACAAATCAGCTAGCTACAAAAGAGAGAGAGAGAGAGAGAGAGGCAGTCAAGTCATCTAAGCTGAATATCATCTCGGCGGGGTGGTACTATTGGAAAGCAGTGTTGTCATTATCTTGTTCGTATGGTCAATCTTCTCCTTAAACATAATAAATATTTTGCAACGCTGGTTCATCGATGTTGCCAGTAGCTCCTTCTTATCCCAGCCGCTGCCAACTTCACAGGCCTTTGGGAACGGCCAAAAGACTAACGGAAGTATCCAATATTTTATTTAAAAAGGTCTTACAACAACAGAGGTGCATCAAATTTGGGTAGTTGTGCACTTGGTTGATCCTTGCGGGCAGGAACCATGGCGTTCGCAGGTGCAAGTACCACTGCCTCTAGGACCGGAGATCTAAGAACGCCACAGTAGTCCTCCTCCTCCTCCTTGAGGAGCTCGCACCAACATGACGGTCTCTGTACACATACTATACCGTGGGCCGTGGAGGTGGGATGAATATTGGTGTGGGGATGACCATTTGTCTAGGCCCATTCCCCGAAGACGTAAGAGCCTCGTACAAAGAAGTAGTCAAAACGATGTAAGGAGATTGGCACGCTCGACATAACTGAAAGCGTGAATATTTAGAAACAAGTGTTTTTTTAATCGTATGGAACAGTTTACCGGTAGGGAATTTGACGTTATGATAATTATCATGATGTTGTGGAGCAGTGGTGAGTCTAAGCCTGAATTAAGCCTAACTAACCAAACCCTGGTGACCATTGGGATTATTCCCCTAAAGGTAAAAATACCAAAGGTACTTTCCTGGAATCGATCCATGGACCCCTAAGCTCATAGCCAGGTGCATTGATCTCTACACCACGGGGGTGGTTTGGCAACAGTTAACTGAGAGAGAAAGAGAAAGTGAGGTTAAAGGTTTTCTCCACTAAAACCTGCATTTCCCTCAGAGGTGATGTTGAGTTGTTATCAGCGGGAGGGTAAGAGACTCCAGTCTGCCACTCTTGTCACGTGCGTGTTGACAAACAAGTGCAGATCAGCCGGCGGAGCAACTTTGCTCCGAGGCATTGTTCTCGGAATGGGTACTCGGTGTTTAATGTTGTTATATTACCTGCGTTGCACTCCTCAGGCGAGAAGATATCACGATTCAAATCACGTACCGCCGTGTGTCACACGCTCACATTTATATCGACATAATGAGGGTTTTATAGGTGTGACTTATACCTTAAATACTTCTAAAGAGAGATTTTTTTGTTCTCATTCGTGACTAAATCAGCTTTTTTTTTCTGCACTAAATAATCACTTTATGAGAACAAGGTTATCATTATAAGACGACTTAACACTATAGGTCCAAACTTTATGAGATCTTGAATCGGGGGATACTTTAACAAAGATGTCGGTCTCGTATTTTATGTTTTGATAGTAACGTAGAGATTTGGTCTCAAATATTTGGTCTCGTCTACTCAGATGTATTTTTTGAGGTGGTTTTTCACTCTTCCTCCATGAAAATTACCTCTAACCTCTACCTATCGAATTCATACACCATTATTGTAAGTAAATGAAGGCTATATAGACCGTAATGGTTGTAAAAAAACTTCGCAAAAAATAGATAGGAGTTGTTTGTAATATTTATAAATTAAATAGCTGAATATTTTAATATAATAATACGTAATTGATTGAATATATTATATTACATGTATTTAAGTGCACGGCGTTTTACTGTTCGTCCGTACTAACCGCATTACACGATTTTTTTTAACATCACATCTTACTACCCATTTGGGTTATTAACCTATGATAATAGGTTACGGCTTAAGAAAATTTAACTGAGAGGAAGTGCACCCACTTTTGCGTGGAGGGAAAGTGGAAAAACATTTTGGGAAACCACTCTCAGTGCACCCGACCGGTATTTAGCCCCGATCTCTCCGTCATCGACAGTCTAGTCCAACACGTGAGTAGAGCCTTAGACCACGCGGGCCCCGAAGCGGGTTTTACACTGATTAAATAGGACTCATAAAGAGATAACGTATAAGAAATGTATCCTCATTTGCAGAAAGGGAGTATGAGAAACGCTTTAGGAAAAACAACTGAAGTATACACCCGGTTTACATTCGAAATCTGACTTCCCAGTCACCGGCAAACCAAACAAGATGAAGTTCGAATTTGGTGTGCGTGCCAATTGATGAGGGGTTACAAATTGAACCCTCTTTTTTTATATAAGTTTTCTATACTATGAACTACACATAACTATTTTATTCAAGTCATTACAATATTCTAACTAATTTACAAAGTTAAGTAATTTCCAATTTGGGTATAACCTAAACAGGTAGAAGTCGCGATACAAAAAACACTCCTTTTTTTTCACTCAATTAATGAATGAGCAATGTGATGAGTGAAACAAATAACATGTATACAATTTGTAATTTTTCATAGATAATTTACTAACACACTAAAGAGCAGTACATTAGAAGTTTATATGTGAAAAAAACTATATTTTAAGCTTAAGGCCCTTAGCCCTGTCGATTGCAAGTCTAAAACCTATTTTGTGGGATGGTGGGTGGGTGGGAGGGTGAAAGTCATGGCGTGGCTTCGCAACCGACCAAAGTATCCTTCCGCGCCAACAAGAACAGATGGATCCTTGAAAACCATAGATGGTGCTAGTTACCGGACAGGTCTTGCGGAAAAATCATACGTTTGGAAATACCAGTTTTCTCGAGAGTGAGTAAAATGTTAAGTTAATATTTTCAACATCCCTTCTAAGATAGTGTATCGATGTTTATTGATTGTTACATTTTCTTATTTTTAGTTATGAAGCCGGCAGAGTTTTATTTTAAAATGCCAATTTTATTGATATTTGATCACTGTTGAAATTATAGAGGAGGTGTGTATATTAAAAGTATAGCTTCTATTCTTAAACAAACCGTTTCCGAAAAAAAAAATTGACAAACAACAAAAATTCTTGAAGATAGCCAACCGTTTGTTCCCATGGCTTTACATTTCCATGCCAAATGAAAAGAGCCAATCACCTTAAGATTACTTATCTCCTTTGTCATGCCCTATGCAATGGTTTCTGCCTCTTTAATACCTAAGGATCTATTGTATTTACTTTTCCAATCATGAATATCAAGACTTTTTTTTACAACTTAATAACAGTAATTTGAAATGAGCGCATGGTGACATTTTAAACGCGTTTCGAAGTTTTCATCGCCGTGGTAATGACGAGATATGAATCCCTATAATTTATTATCTATTCAATAAATTATTTTGTTGCTACTTGATTAGTTCTTATCCATACTTATGTCTCTCCCTGCGAGTTTTATTATTCCTTAGATGAAAGTAAGTTGATTTCATTCTTGGTCAGCGTGACGTAGATTATATAATTTATGTTCACACGGGTGAAATAGTTTTATTGGTGGTATGTTCAGTATCTTAAAATGTTTTGTAACTAGACGGTGGGGATTATATCTGCTACGAAATTAATTTTAAAAGTAAATACCAACACTTATTTATGACCTTATTTTCTAGTTTTTTTTTTTGCACCGCGTTATATTACGCTTATGGACTAATTACACTAATGGTTTTAGTGATTAGTAAGTTTATATTTAGAGAAAGTGTACCTGTATTTGCGTGGGGCAGAGTGGAAAACCATTTTTGAAAAAGATTTATTTTAATATAGCTTGTGTTTGCATTTATGTTACCTAAAACTTTTTTTCTTCAAAATATGGTGTTATGTGCCCTCGTGCTATATCTAATCAACCCCTTCTTTCACGTTGGTATATTAAACGAAAATGTATTTAGCAAAGATATTTAATTCTTTGACGTTGGTATAGGTCTTATAAAATAAATATTTTTTAAAGAAATAGAAAGTTTAAATGTAGATGTCCAATTAGCTACACACGTTAAACTCGACTAAGATTCATAAGAACCCACCTTGGTGGTCGAGTGATTTAAAAATACGTCACTGAAACAATATACCTAACTGATGATGATGGGGAGATAGGGGTTCACATCCCGGTCAAATGTGCTGAGGATGGTTTTTCCTGCATTTGTTTCCACTCTCCCTCCACGTTACTGCGTGTAAATTCAACTTTTCTCATCCCTAACACATTAGCGAAATTAGCCCATAAGCATAGTGAGACGCACTAACAAAAAACGAATGCATAAGAATTATACAGGGTGGCCCACGGAAAAGTAGCCTGCCTCCTATATCCAGCAGGCGCCTCATTTTGAATTGGAGGAGGTCAATCCCCTTCCACCCATATTGTGACATGAAGAATGAGCGAGTGAACTGCTTGTCTAAAGCTTTATTGACTCATTCTTCATGTCACAATATGGGTGGAAGGGGATTGACCTCCTCCAATTCAAAATGAGGCGCTGCTGGATATAGGAGGCGGGCTACTTTTCTGTGGGCCACCCGGTATTAAATAAAAATAATAGACTTCCCATTTGAAATTTTGATCATTGAATGTATCATACATTTAACTGACTATATTAACTAGGTTGTCCTTTTGTTTAATCGTTCTGTCTGGCCTATTAGCATATTTACACTAATGATGTAGTAACGAGGGAAATAAAATTGGTAATAAAGGTTTCGGCATTTGCGTGGAAAGACAGTGTAAAATATTAAGTTAAAACTACCCTCATTACTCCTCCTGTGAATCAAACCTCGACCTTCTGATAACCTGCAATCCAGACCAGACAAGGGAGACGTCTTAGCCCACATGTTCACTGTATTATATAAGAATATATATAATATAAATTTCTATTGTTAAAATATAGAATAATTTATTTGATATATTAAAGTACACTTTTAAACATAACACTATCTTAAGGGAAAAACCCAGAAACTAATAGATGTCGTATGAACTTTAAATCAGTATATTACTACCTAGGTAACACACCTAGGTAATAAAAAAATAACTCTAAACATAAGTAGGTGCCAGAAAGCGTAAACATTTCCTTTTTATTCCCCAAGATGTCGCTTTGTGATTTTATTTTAATATTTTATGGTTCATAAAGGAACATATAAAGTTTAGATACGTCTGAATGAAGAGTTATAAAAAAAACTCTTATTCTTAATCAGAAGCTTTGATTAGAAATAATTTTATATACCTTGTTCTTTTATTTATTTAAAGTTATAACTAGGTGTTGATAAGATAAGTTAATATATTAGTTGAAATATCGTATTTACTTAGCTGGTATTTGTCTAGATAATGTTGCAATTAAATGATTTAAAACTCTTAAAAACAAGTTTTTATTATAAATTAAGATGCATCCTGAAACGAAGTGATAATTTAAAGTAAGCTAGATTAAATAAGGGAAGAGCTTACTCAAATGGATGAATTAACTTGGCCAGAGTTTTAATTTATATTTTTATCTCTTTAACAGGAATGCTATATAATCAAATCAAGTATTAAAATAAAATAAATTATCATTATCCACGGAATAGTGTAATCTACAGTAATAAGAATATATTTATATTTAGATAACCCTATTATGAAAAGAAGTTTGTGTTAAAACAAAAATATGATTATATTGAATTAATTTATAAATTACACTTAATATCTTTGTTTATCCTGGGTATTTGAAACAGTACTTTCAGGGGCATGAACATGAACGGGTCTCAAAATTGATGCCGTGCGTCGTTTGTTTCAGTTGTTGTGGTTTTTGTTCAATTATCCACCTTCTAGGCACCTTTCTCTAAAGTGTCGTTTCACACGAGAGATATTTATCGCGAGATATTTTTGTCGCGTGAACTTTTATTCGCGCGATCATTTCTGACGTTGCTTCAGACTAGAGGAAAAACCCCGCTTGTTTGACCGCCAGATAAAATGTATTTATCCATCACATTTTTATCGGGAGGTTTAAGTACCTGATAACTTTCATCTGAAAGTTAAAATTGGCGTTGCAATAGTGACACGTTGTTTTCATGAGGTTTCACCTATCAAAATCTGTTTTTAGGTTAAAATCTTGGTTCGCGTGTTTAGCAAGCACAGGCCCAGGTTATAGCTATATATAAAGTTAGAATATTTAATTCACACTTTTACCAAAACTAACAAGCTATTTGTAGAGTTATATTTATATAAGAACAAATTATCAACATGTGAGTATAATAAATAGAATTTTGCAAACGCTGTACCCAACTATTGCCCACATTTTGGCTGACACCGGGATTAGTACTTGCAAGAAATCTTAGATTCTGCACCCACGTGACGCCATCTGTTTCCTCGCACTCGTTTAGCCGCCATTATTAAACAAATGTTGAGCGTTCTCACCACTCGTATTAACTTGGTCTGTGCTCGCTAGGTTGTAGCGCTATCAGCAGGGCTTATACGCATGCGCGCACCAGTAAAAACAGTACCAACCTTGCGTTTTCTGCATGAAAATAAATTTATCCTATAGATAGCTCTCCGGCAGATAAATTCAGTTCATAATACGCGTAAAATATTAAAGTAGCTAATAACCTTTATCTGGTAGATAACTTTAACCTCCCGATAGCAATATCCATCCGGTAGTCATAAGACCTGTCCTTAGTCAAGTTCTTGCATACGGCCCTAGGCTGCAGTACATTAATAGGAACTATTTTACATGAAATGGAACCAGCTTGCCCTCTATTAAATTCTTCATAAATTTGTCTAAGCCAAGCATGATAAACTTGCAGTCCACGGGCCGCATGTGACCCAATACTGTTATTCCGTGTGGCCCGCGGATCTTTTTTTGTGAATCAACAAACAATGTGGCCCGATTCTTCCTTTTAATAAACGTCGTAGTGGTATTCAATCTGACCCACTTTGGTGGTTACATGGTCTAAAGCGCTACTCTCCTCGCATTAGACTAGACTGCTGATGACGGGGAGATCGAGGTCCGAATTTCGGTCCGATTCACTGAGGATGGTTTTCCACGCAAATGTGGGTACACGTCCTATAAATATATACCTTCCTTATCGCTAAAACCACCAGAGTAATTAGTAGAGAAGAGTATAGCCTGAACGGGTAGTAAGACGTGGCCTAAAAATAAAATTCAATCTGAATTACATTTGAAAATTGATAACTATTTGGGAAAATTTTGTAAGGTTGGTGTACCCAATTTTACTCTTTACTCACTCGAGCTTCATTCCCAAACAAGGTTAGATTGGGGCACCAAAAAAAGTTTGTCACCACATAAAAAAGTGATAGCTTTTATCAGAAGGAACAAACCTCCCGAGAGATTAGGGCTCACAAACACGCATTGTTGCGGGAACAATGTGAGAACTTTTTACAAGTTTAACAAATCAGTTTATTTTTACAGAAACATGAGTTTTGGAAGTACATAAAATTACCGCTAAAAACTTTACAAACTATCCATTGTTCAGCCATAAAAATGTGAACGGATACAATAATACATTATATAGCTCGACAAAGGAGCATCAGGTGTGAAGCACCTAGATACACCCTATTACCCACACAAACACATATATAGGTAATTGGTGTTATCATGAAGCTTGCACCTCGTTAAAGCAGGGCATATTTTAATTAATCATATGCAATAAAGGCAGCAACTCCACAATACTAGAACTTAGTGGTGACAATCAAATCTAAATTTAATCTTACAATAAATTATTCAACATCAGTCAACTGACTGAGACTAGCAGAAACTGCTCTTAACTAAACTAAAGTAAAAAACTCTGGGTAAAAATATAGGATATTTTTAAAAATCTTGTATAATCTTCTTTTTGTAATAATAAAGGACTTAAAATTATTATTTTTTATCAAGATGGTGACTATACATATATTATAAATGTATTATTTTTATTATTTTAAGTCGGTGACCTGGTGGTCTAGGGTAAGGTGTCGACGTCTATGCTGGCGGCCGGGGTTCAATCCTCGGTCCCGGCAAAGATTTATCTGATTACCAAACCTTCCTTCACCTCTGACAAGACATCTTGTGAATGTGAGGAATGCCAGGTCATCACCGTGGTTCGGATTCCACGTTAAACTGTAGGTCCTTCATTTCATCTCATAATCACCCTACCATTACACATTAGCGTAAGTGCGTATAACCCGAACGGGTAGTAAGACGCGGTGCTAATAATAATAATAATATATATATTTTCAATTTTTAATGAGGTTCTCATTACTAAACGAGTTTGACACGCCTACCCTAGGCATCCATTCCCCTTTTAATTTTTGATTCCCCCTAAATATTTTAAGGCCTTCCGTATGTAAAGGGAACATATTCCATTTGTCTTTATTTTTGACCACCCCTACAAATGTCCAGGCATTCTGTATACAAAAGAAGTGCTTGCTATCTATTTTACTTTCATTTTGGATGCTCCCTAAATATATTTAGTCATTTTGTATGTATGTATTTATTAATCATACATAGTTATAAGCATAAATTTACGAAAAGAAACAATCCTACGATTGATTAAAAAAAATTCATGGAACTAATAACGATTGTACAATGCCTTTTAACCAATTATAATCTCTGTTAATTTTTGTATGTCTTTGAACACACATATTACTGTTAACAACTATAATATTTTTATTATTTTATTATTTCCTAGCGCTTTAGTACCTCTTAATTGATTTGGAGCGTGTTAAAACACAATTGGAAAGATAAATAACAAATTATAATTAATAAATGCTATATCATTGGAAATTTATATATCAGTATGAAAATGGGTTTAAAAAAGTTACCCTTATTTTTAAAATTTCATTAATGTATTAAATTACTAAGTTAATTTTATAGACTAGAAATTGTCATCATTTATTTTATTTTAATTATATAAAAATATAATTTTGACTTTTTTTTGCACCGTGTCTTACTACTTGTTCAGGTTAAACGCATATGTAACTAATTACTTTAGTGAGTTAGGGATGAGGAAGGTTGAATTTTGAAAACGTGTACAAACATTTGCGTGGAAGGAGAGTGGAAAACAATTTAGAGAAAATAATCCTCAATAACCCGACCTGGATTCGAAACCTGATCTTCCTCTAATCGACAGTCTTAAGTTTATTGAAATTTTTCTAAACTGTTTCATGCCTTACCTCTTCGCAAATGCTGGTACATTTCTATAGATTCCCCCTTTGTTACCCTCACCTCCACTAATGTAATCTTACGGGTAGTTTAAACGGGGTGCCAAAAAAAATTCAACTATTATTTTGCCGTGGTAAATTGCGAGAACACCCAAGTAGCTGGATATAACGTTGTTATCAATGAGATAACAAGGGCACGAGTCAAATGAGTGTTATTTGCTGGTTTTTATCTCGTACACGAAGTTGCAAGGAACTCTTGACATCGACTCGACCCTGAAAACATTATTTTTAAACACTTTAATAACATGTTCCGATATCAAGAGAGTTTAAACTGTGCTATTTCACTAAAAAAAAAAAAAGTGTATAAATATATATATACACTCGCAATTATCTAGGGTTAAAGCAGGTAACGGGACCTGCAACTTACTAAGAAAAAAGAGCTCAATATCGGAGAATTTATCTTTTCACCTGTATTAATTATATATGTAACAACAAAAAAACAATAAGTACCACATAGTAAAGAGATATTTCATATAAAATTACACTTAAATTTAACTAGCTAACTACCAGTAGTAGTGGTCACTCAGACTAAGGCATCAGTCTCGTGTAGTATGGGCTTACGGTGACAGGGTGGTCGAGCTTCAAATACCGGCTGGGTATACTAAAGGTAGTTTCCCCTAAATGGTTTCCCACTCTCTCTTTACGCAAACGAGGGTAGATTATACCTAAATTATACCTTTTTCATCCTTACGTCACTAATGTAATTAAGGTGGGATGTATATTATTATTTTATTATTATTATTATTATCCCCGTGTCTTACTACCCGTTTGGGTTATACGCACTTACGCTAATGTGTAATGGTAGGGTGATTGTGAGATGAAATGGAGGACCTACAGTTTAACGTGGGATCCGAACCACGGTGGAGGCCTGGCATTGCCCACATTCACAAGATGTGATTAATACACGTCTTGTCAGAGGTGAAGGAAGGGTTTGGCAATCAGATAAATCTGTGCCGGGACCGAGGATTGAACACAGGACTCCCAGCACAGAAGATGGGATGGAAGGGGATATGAAAAAGGGTCAGGGTTTTTGCAGTTTTTATGTCAAAACTTTTTTTTTGACAAAATTAATAAAATATTTTTCCAGTACAAAAAAAATATTTTTTTTTTCACATGGTGACCTCAAAATTTATTGTATCTGTCAAGAGTGAGCAGGAATTTAATGACAACTTTTTCTCTTCATTTAAAAAAAAATTGTTAGAGAAATGCTCATGACAGATATTCAGGAATTGTCGATATCACCGTGTGAAGAAAATTAGATTCTATGTTTGTACTGTCCAAAAAAAATTGCCATAAAAACTGAAAAAATACCTTTTCTCGCGTCGCCTACCATCCCACCTTAAATGTGAATAAACCGGACGGGTAGCAGGATACAGTGAAAATAAATAGGCAAGCCAACTAGACTTTAACCAGCGCTTAACCTGGACTGCCCATGATGGAAAGATCTGGGTTCGAATCTCAGTCAAGTTTATTGAGGGTGTTTTTTTCATAAATGTTTTCCATTTTCCTTCTGCGCAAATTCGGGTACATTTCCTTTAAATTATACCGTTTTAGCTCCCATATCATTATTATGAAAATGTGGTTAGCCCAAATGGGTTGCATGATATGGTGCACACAAATCAAACAGTTTCTGGAGATCCTCCCATATATTTTTTTTTGCTTAGTTCCCAACGTTGTACTACATACCTGTAATATTTCTGGGGATATCAGAGGTTTTTTTTTTTTTTTTTTTTTAGTGTTCGATAGATTTGTAAGGCATGCACATCCTTCTTTTCATTATATTTTCTAACAGCCAGTTTTTAATAAACGTTTCACCTTTACTCATTTCGCTAAATTTTTTTGGCTTATGTAAAAACCATTAAATATAAAATCTTTGTTTAATAGCGTTCCTCATAGCAGGCCCAACTCAGTTCCCGGCTCGCGTGAGGTTTGGGAGTAAAACGGAAAAGAAAAGACCAAGATATGCCAGAAATGTGTGCAGTGCATTCGTATTTGAACGATTACTCGAAATTTTCCGCGGTGACGATGGGAGACAAAGCAACAAAGTTTATTTTGAATAACTACAATCTGTCCCTATTAAGACAAAATTAAGATTTGTGCGGAATGCTTATCTTTGAAACCATTTAAAATGGTCAAAAACGGCCTTTTCAACGCAGATCCAAATATAATTTAATGTTTCAACCATGTATAGTATTATAAGCTTCTATCAACTCTTTATCTCCATTAATGTTTAATCAGAAATGATCCACGTGCAATAGTGTTTGTTTAAATATACGATTTCTACCCGACTCTATCACAGAGTTGTTTGGCATGTGTTGCACGCTTTCAAGTTAACAGCGAAGGGTGCAATATATAAGCCGAACATGCTTTGTGATCCATTTAATTACAGATACACTAGAAACCAGAATATTTCTTAGTATGTAATTTCAACTAGAATTAGTTTTCTGCATTCACCTCTAGATGGAGACTATAATTGATAGCTTATATTAAACTAGTTTTAAATAGGCCTATATTTTAAATGTCACAAGTTAGTCTTCTAATTGGTGTAAGGATTTGGTGTATAAGCTACTTAATATCTTAATAGTGTAGTGAAATAATATTTGAAGGTTACATGAGAAAAAATGGTCTGGGGGAGAAAGTTTAATTTTAACTCAAGTTGAGTTAGTGCTGCTATCTGTTCCAAAATCATGAGACCTTTATAATGCACTTCAGATTATGATTAAAATAGTCCGACACCTTAGCTCAGTCGGTTCCCGGAATGACCGAAATTTTATCATTGATGAAAATATGAGTTTACCCTTTAACATTTATAAATTACGGCTAGGAACTGGATGTTGTGCCTGTCCTAGTCTTAAGTTGGATAATAAGGTGTATGAGGCTACGACAGGCCTAGCAAGCCAGTAGTGTAAAATATATGACTTGAATAAATAATAATATTTAGCACCCCGTCTTACAACCCGTTCGGGTTGTACGCTTTAAGTACTAATTACGCTATTGGATTAGAAATTGGGAAGGTTGAATTAGAGGAAGTTAACCCGCATTTGCGTGGAGGTAGAGTGGAAAACCATTTAGGAAAAACCAGACCCAGTTCACCCGACCTATATTCGAACCTCGATCTCCCCGTCCTCGGCGGTCGAGCTCAACACGACAAGCGCGTTAGCCAACTACGCCACCAAGGCGGCTTGACTTGAATAAAAAACTGACCCAGACCATAGGCTGAAAACAGTAATGGATGTAAATAAAAAAGGTTAAAAGAGTTATCTGTATTCAGATTAATTAAAAACATATTTATTTGCTGGGATCATTAAGGGATTTAATATATAAAAGTTGTCTTAGAAAATGTGTCAAATGTGACTTTCCCCCTGTATCGTTCAGAAATGAGCAAAGTTACTAATAATTGAAAATAATCAATGGCAGTTTGATACAATTCCTGTTTTAATTCATCTCAACCTTGTTCCCAAAATGTATTTAAAAGGCGTTTATAAGGACTAGACATTTTTTAAAGTAGTATTTAACTAATATAATCTAAATACAAGTTTAAAAGAACGTATAATTTTAATAAAAGATAAAAATAAATTGGTTTTAAGCAGGCCTGGTAATTTCTTGATTTTTCACCTAATCTTATTATCTGTACGAAATACTCTAATTATTTACAATAATGTAGGAATGAGGAAGGGGGAATTTAAAGCTAATGCACCCAGAATTGCCTGTAACAGAAAACAGACATTAAGGAGAAAACATTCTCAGGACTGCTGGGATTCGAAAACCTGCACCACCGTTACAAACAAACAAGAAAATATATGACTGGTATCTAGTCAACGTTCCCATCGATGATTGTTTAAGCAAATTATAATTAATTTAAGGAGCACCTTTAATGAGAGCTCTAGCCATATTTCCAGCTTCCCTTACCTCTCTGTAGTTCGGACAGTCAAACTTTCAGACATGTTTCGGCCAACAGGTGAACGTCCTATTCAGGAATGTGATATGAGGTGTTCTCTGGTAGAAGATAATATTGCACAGAAGGCAGGATACATGCAGCATCCACGTCAACAGGGCTTTTTTTTTTATACCAGGCCAGCTCACTATCGATGATTGCTTCTAATTAGGTATAATGGCGAGTTGACCCACAAGTTTGAAGCTTTACTTGAAGCGTCCCTGATGATCGCTAAAGATGATAATATCCAGATATTCCTCCTTGCCACGAAACAGTTGCTGGATTTTGAGGTTCTGGTATACAACTTATTGTTGTTGGTCATTAGTTTCACCTCCCATCATATTTAATTGTTTATGATCTCTATAGATGATAATATCCAGCCAGATATTCCTCATTGCCATGAAACAGTTTTCGGATTTTGGAGAGTTGTGCTCTAGTACATAAATTAATGTTGCCCTTCATGAGTTGACTAGATTTACTTGACATTATTATTCCAGATTTACTTGTCATTATTGTCCCAGATTTTCTTGACATTATTGTCCCAGATCTACTTGTCATTATTGTCCCAGATTTACTTGACATTATTGTTCCTGATTTACTTGACATTATTGTTCCAGAGTTAATTTACATTATTGTTCCAGATTTACTTGACATTATTGTCCCAGATTTACTTGACATTATGGTTACAGATTTACTTGACATTATTGTCCCAGATTTACTTGACATTATGGTTCCAGATTTACTTGACATTATTGTCCCAGATTTACTTGACATTATTGTTTCAAATTTACTTGATATTATTGTTACATATTTAATTGACATTACTGTTGCAGATTTACTTGATATTGTTGTTCCAGGTTCACTTGACATTATTATTCCAGAGTTAATTGACATTATTGTTACATATTTAATTGACATTACTGTTCCAGATTTAATTGACATTATTATTATTATTATTATTATTATTATTATTATTATTAGCACCGCGTCTTACTATCCGTTCGGGTTATACGCACTTACGCTAATGTGTAATGGTAGGGTGATTGTGAGATGAAATGAAGGACCTACAGTTTAACGTGGAATCCGAACCACGGTGGCAACCTGGCATTCCACACATTCACAAGATGTCTTGCCAGAGGTGTAGGATGGGTTTGGAAATCAGATAAATCTGTGCCTACTTGACATTAATGTTCCAGATTTAATTTACATTATTGTTACATATTTATTTGATATTATTGTTACATATTTACTTGACATTATTGTCACTAAAGATTACATCGAGACACAATAACGGTTGAGACTAATTTTAATTGATTATTAAATGTTAGTGCATTACAATTTAACGTGTTTTCATGCCCTTACATTGGCTAAAATATTTGTATACTGTAAATTTTATTTCCGTAAAGATAACTCAGCACCAATAGGTTTGGTCTAGTAAATAAAATATCATTAAATAAACATTTCCATTCATAATATCACGTTTATGCACAAATGGGTGGTTATTTAGTCTAAAGTGTCACACAATATGTTAAATTGCTTGTACAGAAGAGGCTGAGTCTTGAATCTTATCCGGGCGAACTCATATGATTTAATACTGTTACTTTCTATGCTCTCTCCAAGCTAATTCGGGTGTTTATTCTCCTCTATAATACCTGTCCCCTAGTAAGAAATTAATAACCCTTGTGTAAAGGAAGTATTAAAAAATGATTGACCAAATATTTGTTCATCCAAAATCGTATTTCATTCATTATTAATAACAAAATTATAGAATTTATTACTCTATTTAAATTATCTTAAAATGTACCTTAAGTTGGGCATGTAGGGAACTCATGTTAAGGGCAGTGTTTTGCAGTTTTTATAAAAAAAAACTTTTTTTTTGACAAAATTGAATCAAATATTTCTACAGTACAAATATAGAGTCTAATTTTCTTCACAAAGTGGTATCAACATTTGTTAAATATCTTTCAAGGGTGTCATATTATTTAAAGACAACTTTATCTTTTCATTTAAAATTTTTCTCATCTAGTACTGCTATACTTAGTCACAACAGATATTCAAGAACTGCTGATATCACCGTGTGAAGAAAATTAAACTCTTATGCTTTTACTGTAACCATATTTTATCTATTTTTTCCAAAATAATGTTTTGCTATGAAACTGAAAATACTCCCCTTAGCTCGCTACCCTACATCCTCGCCACACACGCACATATATATATATGTGTGTAAGTAAATATGTATATGGTAGGGGAAACTTGTTAAAACTGATATGTTAAGTTTTCTTATATTATTTTTTGTCATCCTAAAATAAAAATAAAAGCCTCTGATTAAAATTGTAATATGTTTTCTACTATAGCTACAGTACCCTCATAGCTTCTTTGGTGCTGATGACAGCTCACAGCTGACTTCTGACGGCTTTGTAAAGTTACCAGACCAAATTATGTATCCCTACGCCGAACCATATGATCTACAAAAACATGTGTTTAGCAGCTGTCATCTTCTGACAGTCAACATTTAGGTATATACCTAAATGTTGACTGTCAGAAGTCAGCTGTGAGCTGTCAGTCAGCACCAAAGAAGCCACGGAGCTACTGTATATCTACAGTAAGTTCAAACGTACTTGTTATTATTACTTGTCTTATATATTTGAGTTATTTAACTAGCACTTTCTGCACCAATTGATTATACCATCACACGACTTATAGACTAACTCAAACATAGAACAGACACAACATCCAGTCTTCGGGCGTTAATTTATCACTGTAAAAGGGGAAATCAACATATTACCAATGATACATTTTCCGGCTATGCTGGGAATTGAACCCTGTACCATTATATCAGTGGGCAGACATACTATTGACTGAGCTAATGTTTTGGACTAACGTACGGTTTTTATTAGTTGTTTTTAACACCAACTCTCACAAACCATTCGGGTTGTAATCATATTATGTACTAATTACGTTAATTTATTAGGTATGAGTAAGGTTGAATTTTGAAGACGTGTAGCCTTATTTGCGTGGAGGGAGAGTTTAAAACGATTTAGGAAAACCATCCTCAGCACACTCAACCAGGATTTTAACCCCGATCTTCCCATCGTCAGCAGGGCCTATATTGCGAGAATGACGCCTTAGACCATGTAGCCACTGAAATGGATAATATACTTGTTAAATATAAGTCTTATTCCTCTAATTACTAGATTGTGTGTTTAATTTTCCTTAGTCATAGTAAATAATTTCAAATTTTAATAACATTGTATGATAAACATATTATTTCATAGTGTTACAAAATAAATTAATTTAATGTGTTAAATAGCCAACTTTTTACCTAATTTGTAACAATTAGCACACAATAAAACTACTGGTTAATATTGATTGATGTCTGCTTAGTAAACTGGAAAATGTATTTAATTCTAGGCATGAACTGTAAGGGTAAAATATTATAAAATCCTTTTTTTGCTATCGCTATCTTTCAAATTGAACTCATGTTTCTTACAAACGAGAGAAGTATTACCCCAACTTTGTTCTAAATAAACGCTAGTTTATAAAACTTCAAATTACAACACCTTTTTAACCAACAACTGTGTGATGATACAACAGCTATCCACAATATTGTTAAATTAAACTTTGGTTCGGAAATATGCAGCTTATAACTAGGGATGTGAAAAAATCATCGATACTTTAATAATATCGATATTTTATACTAGTATTATTTTACTCGATACCTTTTCTTGATACTTTTACTGATATTAGTACTCACACTCTGGTATCGGATCAGTATCGAAAGAAACAACTCTTTTTTTGTTATCTTCACTCAAGCTGGGATTAAATTTTTACTAAGGTGGTTTCTTAATACTCAGTTCTCACTTATTTTCTTCTTGACAAGCAAGAAGCCACTTTAAAAGTCAATCTTTTTTTAGCTCATAATAATTATTCATAGCTGTTCTTTAATCTTTGTTTATCAATACACCAGGTGACAAGGTGAGTGGTGACCATTTTACTACCTCTTTCTTTATAAATGAGAACGGTCATCACAAACTAAACAAAATAAGCTTTTGTAGAGTTCAATCATTATAATTTTCAGTGTTTAAATAAATATGAAGGTACAATTATGTTGAAAAGTTCAAATTATTATTATTAGATTTTAAAAAATCAAGGTTAAAATTTCGATATCGATATTTACTGTTATCGATACTTTCCTTTCGATACTAGTACGATATCGATATTTTCCTTTCAATACTGTAAGGGAATAGTCAGATAAACCGAACAGGTATTAAGACGTGGTGCTAAAATAAAAAGTAGGAATAAAGTATCGATATTTTTCTTTATATTCTATTAATGAGTAAATTAGCAGTATTTTTCTTGAGCGTATACATCCCTAGTTATGAATGTTAACCCAAAAAGAAGATCTCTTCTGTATAGTAGAGTTGTGCTTTGTTGACCATCAAGAGTTTGGTCTTTTAGTAAGGCGTGGCGCAGGTGTGTGGGTTTGCCCGTGACCAATGAGAGATTGCTACGTGTGTGTGTGTGTATGTGTGTATACATGTGTGCGTGTGTATAATGAAGTCATACTCGGGCCGGACCCGACGAAACATGTTGGTTTCTCTGCACTGAAAAAACACCTTGTCATCTACACGCTGATTCACAAAGTACCTTAGGAATTATTTTGACAAGATATTTTCAAAAGGATTTTCAACAAATTCGGTTATCCGCATTTAATTTCATCAATCCAAGTTCAATTCCCATGACCGGGATGTCATTTTTTAATCTAATTTAGATAAGGATGATCGAATTTTAAATGCACCCGCAAATTTATCAGATTTCATCAATTTTATTCCATTGGTTTTAAGCTATTTGATTTTATCATTCTGATGGTGGCATTTGTGTCGTGGCTTTTAAAACTATAATAGAAATAATAATAATTATGTATTGACATTGACATGTTTAAAACTTCTATAGGGTTAAAATAATAACTTATTAAAACCAAATTATTTTTCTTGAAAATTATAGATACAATAGGCCACATAGAATTTAAATTTCAACTAAAATAAGTATATAGGGTATATATATATAACTTTTTACCTAGCGTATTAATAGCTGACAATGATATCTTAATTTAATATAATTAATGAGTGGAAATATACGAGGAATATAATTTGAAAAGAAATTGTTTCCGAATTTGCGTGTAGATGGAGTGGGAAACAATTTTTAAGACAATATACACTTTTCAAGAAACGGTACATTTTTTGACATTTATTTAAAATATAATATGTAGTATAATGGTCGGAGTTCTTGGCTATGGATTCATAAATCACGGGTTCGATTCCCGGTGCTTCCAGATTTTCTGTGAAGCAGTGTGTTTGAAACGAGGTCAATTCAACATCGTGAGGATAAATGAGGAGCTACTTGAATTAAAAAGTATCGGCATCAGTCTAGAAAACTGAGAATAGTGGTCAAAGGGTTTGTTGAGCGGACCACATTACACCCTCTATTCGTAAGAGTTGGTTCTATCTTCACCAACAGATGGCGGCCACTCACTCGGTATGACTCGGTTGTTGCCTAACGCTATGGAATTATATAAAACCACTAAAATAATATTCATAAATGTATACTTAAATTCATATGATCCGCAATTGTCAATTTTCATAACGAGTATGAGTACAAATTAAATAATATTCTTAATTAAGTAAAATGGTATACATAATTGACTGCAAAAAAAAATTGTATTTTTTAAAAGATTTATTTTCTTAACATAATTATTTTCTACACAAAATGCTGTGAACAAGTTGCTTGGCCTACCTATGTTTTCCCATGCTTTAAGGTGGTCCAAGCAGTTCGAGGGGGTGTGGAGGATTATCGGTCCTGTCTGAACATTTCTATTACAGGGTCAGCGCGTGACCGTCCCAAACTATTATTCACTTTACGTCTCTTCTCGCTGCAATTATTAAAGTCGTTGAATTTACTTCAGTTCAGATTGATGACAAACTCAATTTTAATCACATACTGTACAGGGATGAATATTAACTTAAGACCGCAGTTTAAAATATATCATTTACTAACGTTGTACAACATCCCTTAAGAGAAATTCAAAGAAAGTAGGACATATTTTCAATCATTCCACTTCCATCAACCACCGAAGTGCATCAATAAAATGAGTTCAACTGTTGTCATTTCTGTTTAAAACCACATGAGAGTTTATATTTTATGAAATAGACACATACATGTATACAAAATTTGGCACCGATTTTATATCATAGGGAAATAAAAAAAACGTAAATGGAGTTTGCCTTGTACATTTCTCCTTTGGTCGGTTTTATGTAGACCTATGTAAATATTTACACATTCTAAAGGTCGTATAAATCGAGTCCAATCTTTTTGTATTCACTTCGTCTAATTGGGAACAATAGTATATTCTACTAATATGAATTATTATTATTTTAATTACCGGTAGTTTAAAATTAACTTTCAATAAAATTAAAGGTGAAAATGGGGTTCATCTGACACAACACGCCCTTACAGTACAAGGTTGTTTTTTTTGTCCATGAAGGGAATTTGAAGATATAATATTACCTATTTTATTTTTAGTATTATAATTTCAAATTGTTTTAACTCCCACATATTATGACGTACACATTAGTTATAATAAAAAACACGCGTTCATTAGGAACACGAACAAAGGCATAAGTCTCATCTTGTTTTGACCGCTTATGATGAAGTTGGAGTTGGAACCCCGACTGGGTGTACTGAAAGTATTTTTAACTAAAATAATTTACTAATGCAAATTTGGATACATTTAATTTAAATTCTACTTTTGTCATCTCTCCTTGTTAGTATAATATATGCGTATAGCCCTAAATAGAAATAAATATGTATAAAAAGACAAAAAATAATAATTTGTTTAGTGATTCATGGTAGTTGCTTAAAAAAAACTCAGGGTCATCTTTAAATGTTATTTATGGTTTAATTTGCATTACAAAAGTTTAATAGACAACGACAACAATGATTTATGGAGGAAGCATGCCTTGTGTGTTCTTCCAGTTACTAAATACTAATCATTTTCAAATGTAAACTCATCTTTTGAATTTACAGTAGACATTATTTTTATTGGCTGGCCAGTGTCAGCACGGTTTATATTTTGTCCTGTGATTTTTCTATCTCTTCGGTGAGTCTGTGCGTAACACGATTTCAAGTTACTTACTTGTTAAGGCGGCCGCCTCGGTCAATGAGAAAGTATCAATCTCTGTCAACCCACACGGCTTAAAATACAATGGTCTTTCTCGTTTTCTGGAACTACAGTACTTGTTTAGTCTGTCTGAGTTTCTACTCCCTTTCACCCCACACCCACAACCACCCTTTGTCATGTCAATAAGAAAGAGGGGAAAGCGTATTACAAACCTCCTTATCTCAAGGTAAAGAGGAAAGCTCGCGGCTAGTTTTCAAATATCTTAAAATGATCTCTTATGGGTCTACCCAAAAATTACTGTATTTGTTAGAGGAAGGTTAAATCTAGAGACCTTTTTCATCAAGCCTAGTCTCATACCTCCTCAAATATGCTTTAAAAATTTAAATGTGCTCATATCAAATTTTCACAATTTTGCTATCGATAAAACTATAGTAAAACCATCCCCAACCCTAAAGCCATTAGCTTAATAATTAGTACATAAGCGTATAACCTGAACTGGTAGTAAGACGTGGTGCTAAAAAAATTATATTGTGGAATGAGCCCGAACGAGCAGTTAAGTAGACAAACTGAAATATCTCTAGACATGTTTTTACGAACTTTCGCTGGCACATTAAAATTTAATATTAAAATATTTTTAAAGTTCATTGTATCATTTTTAAATGTATCTCAAACACGTGAAATAAAACAAAATTTAATATTTTCGTGAAAAATTAAATCTTGTCTATATATATATATATATATATATTTATAAATTAAAATTGATGATATTAAAACATTACATATTTTTATTATGTAGTGGATGGCATCCTTTTTTGCCTGAAATTGCCAGAAAAAATTACTGGCAGTCCTTTTACAAATATTTATAAATATTCTAATAACCAATCAAAGTTTATATTCTAAAAAATGTATTTTCCTCAACTTATTATTATTATTATTATTATTATATTATTATTAGCACCGCGTCTTACTACCCGTTCGGGTTGTACGCACTTACGCTAATGTGTAATGGTAGGGTGATTGTGAGATGAAATAGAGGACCTACAGTTTAACATGGGATCCGAACCATGGTGGGAGGCCTGGCATTCCACACATTCACAAGATGTCTTGTCAGAGGTGAAGGAAGGGTTTGGTAATCAGATAAATCTGTGCCGGGACCGAGGATTGAACCCCGGACTCCAACATAGAGGTCCGACAACTTACCACAAGGTCACCTTACGCGTATTATTGATAGATACTTTGATTTGCGGTGAATAAAATGAAATAGTGGTATTTCAGTATTACGGTGGGATGGAAGTGGTGTGGGAAAAGGCCAGTATTTTTACAGTTTTTATGGCAACACTTTTTTTTTTTTTTGCTAAAATAAATAAAATCTTGCTCCAGTAGAAACATAGCTTAATTTTCTTCACATGGTGAAATCAGCCTTTCCTGAATATCCATCATAAACTTTTTAAATCAAAAAATTAAGTTTTTATTAAATTCCACGACACCCTTGGCAGATATTTAAATAATTTTGAGGTCATCATGTGAATAAAATTAAATTCTATATTTGTACGGGAGCAACATTTTATTAATTTTGATCAAAAAACGTTTTGCCATAAAACTTCAAAAGAACTGGCCTTTTCTTACACCCCTTCCACCTCATCTTAAAGGTTGGCAAATAAAATACTGTTTTCGGTTAAAAATTGTAAAAAAAAAAAAAACATTTTTAGCCGCGTCTTACTACCCGTAGGGGTTATACGCCTATGCACTAATTACGCTAACGAGCTAAGTATGATTAATTTTGAATGTATACTAAGTGTGTCAACAATTGCATTAAGGGAGAGTGGAAAACCATGTTGGAAAAACCTCCCTCAATGCATCCGGCATTGATTCGAACCCCAATCTCCCCATCATCGGCAATATTGTCTATTGTGAGAGTGACGCTCTAGACCATATGGTCACAGAACAGTAACCTCAAACTTAAATGGTATAGTGATTGAAAAATTACGGTTAAATTTTTCATTCATAGATTTAAAATATTTGCTTTTAGTCACAATATGACTATCATGACTCAGAAGAAAAACAAATTTTACTACTTTATCTATGTCCTTAGTTGAGGACTGATTACCAAACCCTTCCTTCACCTCTGACAAGACATCTTGTGAATGTGGGGAAAGCCAGGCCTCCACCGTGGTTCGGATTCCACGTTAAACTGTAGGTCCTCCATTTCATCTCACAATCACACTACCATTACACATTAGCGTAAGTGCGTATAACCCGAATGGATAGTAAGACGCGGTGCTAATAATAATAGTAATAATAATACGTGTAGTACTAAATAAAAAACCCTCCAGATACCACTTGCCAACTCCACACGACCATGTTACTTTTTTTGTGAAACCCGCTATACACATCCTGGCTATTTTATGACATGGGCGAAGTTGTTTAAAAAAACGGGGTGTGGCAATATCTTTGAAATCGTTTCAAGAATGTGTAAATTGCCAACCGCTCATGCCGTACTTAGCAGCCTCGATGATTCTGAGCGTAATGACTATACTTAAACTCTATACCACTGAGCAGAGTCATCCTGTTTATGCAAACATTTCAACAAATGGCTTAGATGCTGAGGGAAGTGTTCCGAGATTAAGATGATAGTGAGATTTATTATAGTAATTGTAAGTATATATTATATTATATTATGCAGCACGTGCTCTTTTTTTGTATTAATGTTAGGTGAAGTAAATACACATTTGAATTTCAAATTTTAGTTCAACTTATTCTAAAATAGATTTAGAGGTTGACACATCCATGAAATTCCAGTGCCCTTATAAATAGAATACGCAAATAAAGAACATTATTCTTGACAAAATATAATTAATAGACAATCTTGTTAGGCATTGTGTCTTAAAGTGAGGTATACATACCCACAAAATGTACGTAGTGTCCCACTAAATCTTATTAATCCTAAAAAAAAAATTTTGTAGTAATAATTTTAAATTGTTTATTTATTTGAAGTATTTAACGTGCACTTTCTGAACCGAGTGATTATATCAGAACACGATCATTTCTATGAGCGAGCTTGAAAGCGTCTTACAACTTCGCCAGGAAAGGTATTTTCATACACATTCCAGAGTTATTTTTTACAAGCCACAACCGACATGGGACAGATGGCTTTACTTGCCCTCAGAGAGAAGTTGTGTCTAGGAATTTTACTATGATGGGCGATTTCTAATTATCGGGCTGCTTGGTCAACAGATAACGAGAACAATACACAAGTTTTCATTTAACAAGTTATTTCCAATCGTTTCACAACAGTAGATGCAGCTGTCTGCTTGTTTCTCTCATGACCATATCGAGTCAGTCGGTTTAAGCGCATGCGCACTGAGTCGGTTGTTCTTGAAATTTATTTGCTCATTTCAACCATATTTAATGGAGAAGCGCAGCCAAAGCTCGGGTGGTTTCTATTGGCGCAGAATGATATACACAGTTGGCACTGATTCCTTGTGATTGGTTTAGAGATCGTGACATGACCACAGTTCATCTCGTGTTTTTTCGGCGAGCGTGTGAGCCCACAGTAAGACGTACAACCACTCGCCTAGCCCTATTTTCCCCTCCTTTGGGAGAAACGACAACTGTTCATGAAACCCAAACGTCCTCCGTGGTCGATGTGAGGTGCACGATACAAGACCAAAGCGGAACCAAATAATTCTTCTCCTCCTCCGTGAACCATTTATCAGCCGTGACGTGGATGGAATACTAGAGTTGAAGGTCACGTGACTCTTTGGGGAGCAGTGACAAATGACAAACGTCAATTAAACATCGATACACGACGAGGAATTGGTGAAGAAGAGGGGGGGAGAATAAAACTGGAGATGAAAGTATGTTTCCAAGGCCGTACCGCGTACTCCCTGCTGGGTCTCCGGGGTTCACTCAGAAATGACGGGTGCTTGTGTGTGTGTGTTTGGGGAGGGAATGGGGGGGGGGAAGGGGAGATAAGTCACCCCGCACGGATATATTTATTAAAATGTTAACCGGCTGTCAAAAGAACAGATTATTGACACGTGACACTGGTATGGTATGACGAATTAAAACATCGTCTCTGATTGGAGGGAAGCATATTTAAGAAAGATGAACCTAGTGATGTGTTATATTCAATTCTCGGTATAAATAATTTTATTTGTTTTTTTTTATCACCACCTTTAAACTATACGTATATTTTCACTAATAAGGTAAATTTGTAGAGGTTAGCATTCATGAGGAAATTTAATACCCACAAACTCGCGCGGAGTGAAAGTGTTAACCCATTTAGAGAACAAAAACATCTTCAGTAAACATTACATAGATTCGAACTCCCTGTAATAGGAAATCCATTCTATTTATATTGCGATCACATGATGTTGATTCACACGTTCGCTGATAAACTAATGTAGAACAGAAATATAGTCACGTGACGATCTCTAAGCCACTCACAAGATTTCCACTTTATTGGTGCGAGCTGTTACGCTAAAGTTCAAATCATCTCTACTTTATCCGTTCTACCACCTGAGATGTTCGGCACAAGAGAAACACCCAAATATCAGAACCAATCATCTCAAATCAGTGTGTATGCGTATTTGACAACGCACAATTCCTATTCGTTGGCCTTTGTGAGGTGATTCGAACTAACTCGTTAGTGTAGAACGTGTGTATCGATGTATTGGATTGTGCCACGACACGGAATTATAATTATTAGAAAACATCCATCCATCGGGAGGATGATGAAAACTATATGTTTATCCACTAGAGAATAAAATATGTTGAAAATCCAGCTGTGCAATGTATCATGGATCAACATACAGCTAGTGAATTGCTGTTCCAATCAGACAGATTCTGCTTTTCTACTCTCGGCGAACGCGTGAATCATTGTTTAGACCGGGGTGAGCCAACGTTTTTCATCCCAAGGTCACAGAATGGACACTCAGCCTTAAGGGAGTTCCTCTGCACTCCTTGAGCCAGGTTGAGTCCTTTGCCACTGGGGAGTGCTAGTTGCAGTTTTCAGTGATAGCAGCGCTTACCAAGTTAAACAACTCACTTTTAGATTGTTCGTCGTAAAGGTATGGTGGTCCGAACCCCGTAATTCAGATACCGGTAATATCGGACCCCCTCCACCCCTACCTGCCCCAACCCAATCACTTCCAATGAATAAATCTTTTCAGACAACTGACTAATATACGATATTTTTAAATTGTTTACAACTAGACAATTTGCAAGCATTCGCTTGAACGAACAACTTGTGAATGTGGGAGAATGTGTGTGAAAGAAAAAGAGAATATGGGAGGTAAACTGCGTGATAAATTTTGTGAGAAAGTGTATGTGGTATGTGTGTGTGAGAAATAGAGTGTGTAAAATTTTGGGAGAGATATTGTGTGAAAGAAAGAGAAAATATGAGATAGTCTGAGAGAGGGTTAGAAAGAGAAAGTTATAGAGGGAAAGATTAGCTAAAAGAAAGAAAATTAGAGGAAGAGAGAGAGAGAATGCGATTTAGATGAAGAGAGGGAGATTAAGATAGAGAGAGGGAGGGTGATTTAGAGAGATTTTGAGAGAGAGTTTTGAGATAAAGAGAGCGAGAGAGATTTAGAGAGAGCTTGAAAGAAAAGGAGTTTGAGAGAGATGAAGCTTGAGAGGAAGAGAGAGTGTTTGAGAGATAGCTTTTAAGAGATATAAAGTTCGAGAGAGAGCGTTTGAGATAGAGTGCGTTTGAGAGATAGATTAAGAGAGAGAGAATATAATAAAGATAATGTGACAGAGAGTGTGTGTTAGGTTTAGAGTGTGATAGAGAGAATGAGAGAAGATTACATGAGAGAAAGCGTGTTTTAGTGTGTGTGAAGGGAGAGGGCGTGAGAGAAAGTGTCAGAGAGAGAGAATGTGAAAATATATATTTGGTACACAAAAAATTATTTTTAAATATCATATCCTCAAAATTAATAGTTAAAATTAAAACATAGCTTAACTTATGTGGGCCTATTTGTATTGTTTATATTTGCTATAATTAACATTAAAATCCAATATTTGAATAAAATTAACATCAAAACACTTTATGTGAAAAAAATCACCAAAATCATACTTAGATAGTTAAAATGGCTATTTTTAAACATTATTAAAGATCATTTTATCGTTTTTGAGCATATAATACATACCAAAACATATTTAAACATAATTTTATCATGCGCGAAACAAAACGTAGACCATATTTTCACAAATTTAACAGCTTAACCTTTTAATTTTCGAATTATGCTCAATATTATTGATTTAAATGCGAATTAAAGACAATGTTTCAATATAAAGTAAATGTTTCCCCAGTTTAGGCCTCTCAATTTAGATGTGTTATGACCAGCATTCAAAGATAAAATTGTGATGTGTTCAGACTAATAAATTGAGATTTAAGTTTTTTTGTTTTTTTTTTAGCCAAAGAGTTATGCCATGCAGCAAATAACGGTTTCTATGGTGATTAAACAATGGTGAAAAACTGAAAATTCTCTGTGAAAATCGGGTTTTGGTGGAAAAACTACAGTACTATTTTTCCCGATATCCTCAATTCCTAATCGTTATAATGAGTGGTCGTTTGTCAAAATCTGTTCAGTCATTTCCTCGTAATTTCTTTTATCGGAAACGGGCTTATCAAATTATATATAAGATTTTTACCCCAGGTTATTAGATATGCAATAAAATATAATTTCTCATAAATGAAATTGTATTTATTTTTCGTGAATAAAGAATAAAATAATTTTTTTTTAAATTGTGTACAAACGGAAAATGTGAACCGTAGCATGAAGTTGACTCTATGGTTGTTGTTTGGATGAAGACGCCCACTGTTGCCAACCTAGGCCATGCGGGGTGGGCGTCACCCTGATCCCACACAACCTCTTAATTAACTCGGGACTCTAATAACGAGTTATCTAGTCCCGCGCCCCTTTACGACTACCCTCCCCCACTCTACCAGTATGTAGTGGCTAGGTTGAGAAGTGTTTGATAAATAAAAGATACCATCAGGTTTTACCGGACCTAAGGGCCAAGGTTAGAATCTCGTCAACTAGATTCGGTGTAATCTTTAATCCAAATAGCCTAATAATATATTTTTATGAAAATGTTGGCACAGTCGCTTAAATCCATCCTAATCACACTGCCGTGCTAGGATAGATGTTTTTACGTATCATATCAGAGAAAGTATTGTAATCGTGAAAATATTTGAACTTGAGATTATGATGAATATTTACGTTTAATGTATGTATGAACCCAAAAGAGTAGATTTTATATTTCAATCTGTTTGTCTTTTGCGTATAACTCGAACAGGTACTAATACGCGGTGCTAATAATAATAATAATAATAATAATAATAATAATAATAATAATAATAATGTTTGTATTTCTTTCTCTCCCTGGTCACAGATCTTAAAAAGTTTGATGGATTTGGTCCAAACTGTATATCTAGATGTATAGGGCAATATCTCGGGATGCTTTATTTTGATCTTAGCTCTAAATTTAAGGGTAGATTACTAATGAGTGGATTTTTTTAATTTCTAATTTTTCTAAATGAGCTCTAAATATGTTGTTTAAAATTAATATCTAGGGTGTTTTTAACCTCCCAATAGCACTACATACTTGGTGTTTTGTTAAAAAAAATTCGTTAAAGGGTATTCTACTTATGTGCTATTTTTGAAAATTCAAATATTTCCGGTTACCCGTGGGTCCATCCATACCGTTTCGGTTGTCTGTGGAGTTAGCTATACTGTTCCGGTTATCTGTGGAGATAGCCATACCCTTCTGGTTGTCCGAGTGGCTAACCCTAACATTTCAGTGTCTGTTTAATATATTATGGTTGTTTAGGTGTTGGTAGTCTGTATTCTGAGTGCTGAAATATTCCTGTGTTAATACGTATAGGTTAAATACATATTATATTGATAAGTTATCAATTAAGTGAGGAATTCCTAGGTCTAACGTATGTGCGTTAAAACCTTGGCTAGCAGACGTTGCATGGTGTTGATCAAAGTATATTGTGATGACACTCTTAACCTGATCGAGGCTAGCTTTAGTAGGATTACTGGCGATGTATGTATATGTGTAGTCCATGGGGTGTGGTGTGTGTGTGTGTGTGTGTGAGAGGAGAGTGTGTGTGTGTGTGTGAAAGTTTGGTTACCTTACCTCTCCCCTTTATGAACTGTGTGTGGTCAGCTGAATATAATTCGACTCTGTGAAATCGATTATCGTGAGGACGATACTTGTAATGTTTCGCTTCACCTCCTGAGGCTCGCTTGGACGGAGATCAAGGGTTCGGAGCCTACCCACACGGATAAATGTAAAAATTGTAGTTGGAGATTTTGAATATTTTTTCTTAGCACCGCGTTTTAATATACTTTCGGGATAAAAGCTTATATACTAATCACGCTTGTATGTTAGGAACGAGGAAGGCTAAATTCAGATGATATGTACCCGCATTTGAGTGGAGAGAGAGTGGTAAAACCATTAATTAAAAAACACCATCAGTAAACTCGATTGGATTTTGAACCCTGATCCCTCATTATCAGCAGTTTGGGTATTTGCAAGAGGGACGCCTTATACCATCGGCCATAGAGGTGGATCTTTTGTGAGTTCCTCTGAACTACGACTGTGTAGTATTTTATTAAATCATTAACTCAATTATACACTCAACATTGGGCACGCGGAGTAGACGTCCAGCTCGTCTAGTATGGTTTTTGAATGTAAGTCAGGAAGGAAGAAGGGGAAGTTCGGAATCTTGCATTCAGACAGGATGTTATCAAGAATGGTTTTCCCTAAAGAGTTTACCACTCTGCATTTACGCAAATGTTAGTGAACTTTTATCTAGCCTCTGCCTTCCTCAACCGTCCTTAAACCAACAATGTATTTAGATATCCCATTCAAATGGTAAAATACGGTGCAACAAATAATCCAACCCAATCATGTTAAAATATGTACAGTAAAGTAAATGTTTTTAGTTGAAATTTAGTTTAAACGTTTTCTAATATATTGTTAAGAAACAATCATTATATTTTAATGAATAGTTATTTTAATCACTTAGGTGTTTTAAACCAGTATATTATCTAGTAGTCTTGTGATTGTTACTAAACACTTTAATAAAAGAAATTGATATCATCATCATTATCACTAGGGTTTTAAACTGCATCGACACTAAAACCACAATTGGCACCATAAATTAAAATATAAAATTAAAACCAACGATGGATGAAATTTTAAAAATTACAAAAAATTAAGGAATACGAGGCTCGAAGGTAAGGAATAAAAAATAATTTACTAATTGTAATGATTAAATATGAGAGCCAAAGACCCTATTAGGTTGAGTTAACTACTCATATTTGGCCACGGATGAGCCATTTTGAATGACAAGCGGCGATAAACTCTCCTAAGCTTGTGAGTGGGGAAAACCAACTTTTTTTTAATCAAATGGGGTTCGTCACATTGTAAGCGTAGGCGCGAACTTATCGCTACCGTTTAGCGCCCAATATTCGTTCAAGAACAAATAACCATGTTTTATTTCTATCGCTAGCCCTCAAGAGCTCAATAGCTTGGGATGCGTCCTCTTTTGAACATAGTCGAACAAGGACACCGAATACACTCTCGCTGCTGTTTATAAGTGTTTTATATTTGGGGACACTTACAGGACAGAAGAGTTTCTAGTGCTTATTGGAAAGAGTTCTGCAATAAAATCGACAATTATAGTTGTAAGTTTTCTAAATTGTTTAACAGTATTTTCATTACTTTATACAGCCTCGTGTGTAGTAGAAGTAATGTACTATTAATATTAATTCTTTAACCAAAACTGTGGATATTTATCATTGTACTTTCTATGGTAGGTTAATTTCAGGGGGAGTGGATTATAAGCCCACCCCCCTCGTAGATTTCTATGAGCGAGTCAGAAAGAGCCTACACATTTTACCGGAAAAATACATTCACAAAAGTTTTATAATTCTTTTACATACCACCTCTGACAAGACATCTTGTGAATGTGTGGAATGCCAGGCCTCCACCGTGGTTCGGATTCCACGTTAAATTGTAGGTCCTTCATTTCATCTCACAATCACCCTACCATTACACATTAGCGTAAGTGCGTATAACCCGAACGGGTAGTAAGACGCGGTGCTAATAATAATAATAATAATATATAATAATAATAATAATAATAATAATAATTACATACCACAATCGACATGGGACCAATGGCCTGAACCTCCTCCGAAGGAGGTTGTACTACGGATTTTTGTCGCTCAGTAAAAATCTTTTGACCTTCGCTGAGTTTGAACCAACGAACATCGGGTTCTGAGGTGATCACTTTATCCTAAGACCACCTGAGGTCGACGAGATATTCTTGTAAATATTTCATACATACTAAACTTTCGCCTAAATAAGAGTAACACAATTGTAAACACGCGGGATAAATTTTAAGCTCGTCTAGTCTGTTTTCCTATCCTTATCCTGCTAGTAAGTGTAGTATGCAACCTGCATACCAGCCCCGTACAGCTCTTCACATAGTATACAGGTGCTCTAGCATCAATCATTTAAGTTTACAAACTGAGATATGCATCTTTGTGGTTCCTTTGATCACTATAATGGGAAAATGTATTCAAGAGTTGTGTTACATCTGTGGAAATTAACTATTTTTAGAATATTCTTCTAAAGTTAATATTTCTATATCAACCCTTTATTGTATACTACCACGCGTTTTAAAGAATTTTCATGATCTCTATGTATGATCAATTTTTTTTTCTTTTAAAAGACAAACCTAACTAGTCAAACTTTCCCAAAATTTTAAACAACCTTATTCAATTTAATTTTAACAGAAGGAAATTAATACTCATATAAATGATTATACCCTAAAGTATTTTTTTTAATATTTGAATTTAATTTGAAGCAAATCGACCAAAATTGGATATATTTTTTAGTGTTTCTAATCAAAGCCTCGTTTTTCAAAAATGGACTCTTATACAAAAATATTTTTATTTTCGTAATTGCTATTTAAATTATACCCTTTTTATTTTAAAAAAAGCATCATTTTAGCTGAATTTTTAAAAATGTGTCAAACTTTATTTACCAATACGTATTATAACCACTGCATTGTTACGCCAAAATTGAAATAAAGTAATAAAAATGGTATCCGTAATATAAACATGTTTACTAAAGTTGAACGTGACAAATTGAATAAATAAGCTGATAAAATCAATTTGATAGCGTATTCTCTTAACAAATTAATCGAATAATATTAGCTTGAAACTAAACTATTTCTATACACGTCATGTTGTTACATTCGGTAACAAAAGGTCATACGCAAGTCCATTGTTCGACCGGGAGTGTGTTTACTGTAGATAACGCCTTGTCAACCAGGAAGCAGACTCCGAATTAAAAAACTCTCATAACTATGAAGCTCAGTTCTTGTTGTAGTTGACACAAGATTGTTAATCAAGCTTAAGGATACAGATTATTTGGGGGGGGGGGGGGGGGGGGCTATGAAAAATTAAACTTGTGATGCCCTAAGAAATATATTTGGTCCCTTTTATAAATTATAGGTGACTTGGCGGTCTAGGGGTAAGGTGTAAAATTTATGTGCTGGGGGTCCGGGGTTCGATCCTCGTTCCCGCCACAGATTTATCTGGTCTCCAAACCTTTTCTCCCTCTATAACAAGACGCGTATTAATCACAACTTGTGAATGTGTGGAATTCCAGGCCTCCGCCGTGGTTCGGATCCACGCTAAACTGTAGTTCCTCTATTTCATCTCGCAATAACCTTACCATTACACAGTAGCGTAAGTGCGTATAGCCCGGACGGGAAGTAAGATGCGGTGCTAGTAATAATAATAATAATAATAATAATAATAATTATAATTCCATTTCAATTTCCTTTATTATCATTATAATATAATAATAATATAAATTAGAGTAAACTCCTGACAGTTGTGCTCCTAACATAATATATTATGTGCGAGGAAATTCGATTGCAAAACCGCTTTGATCTAAATCAAGGATCGACAACTGTTTGATCTTATCGGAATTTCAAGTCGATCGCGTAAGAAAACGACATCGTCCAACTAAAATTCTAGCTTTGAGCCTTATAAACTCGCAAACATATTAAAAATTTTAAATGAATACTCTAATGTGACCAAAACAACCTTCAATGGTAATTGTCGGTAAGGTTATTAGAAAATTAAATATTTTATCTATTCTAAATCTTTTTTTTAAAAAAAGGTGGAAACATAAATATATGAGGAAGGTTGATTTTAAAGAATAAATATAGGATGTATAGACAAATAAAATAAAAAGAATATTGGAGAAACGATAGATATTTGCGGGAACTTTAATAAGTTTCTTTTTAGCACAGTGTCTTACAACCCATTCGGGTTATACGCTTAAGTATTAATTACTCTAATAGTTTTAGGGATGAGGAAGGTTATATTTATATGAAGTGTACCCACATATGTCTAGAGGGAGAGTGAAAAAACAATTTTGGAAAAAAAATACTCTCAGTACACCTGAACGAGATTCGACCCTTGATCTCCCCATCATCGGCAGTTTAATCTACGGCAATAGTAGCGCGGTAGACCACGCGGCCACCGAGGTCTAAACAGTTTGCCGCTCCCTGATCTTAACAAAAGAATCAGTGGGTCTCCCAAAGCAGGCACCTTCAGCGCTACCCTCAATTTATGTGGGGGGTACTTATATTCCCCAAATTCCTCTTCTACCTCTTTCGCCATAGTTTCTACGACCCTAATCTGCTCAATACACGATCTATTTTAATTCAATAAATTTTGACAACAAAATAAAGTATTAGTCTTCCAATCATTAAGAAGAATATAAACAATAGCAATGGCTGAGTGGTATAATTCGTTAGACTCGCACTGCACTATGTCGCTGTTGACGGGAGTTCAGGGTTATAATCCTGTTCGTACGATCTTCGGATAATTTTCTTTACTTTCCCAATATTTCTCCTTGCTAATAAAAGTGTATTTCACTTACCTACCCTTTTAGTTATATCGTTAAAAACCATTTTGTAAAACTGTAAAATAAAATAGTTTATGAATAATATTTTAGTTGTCAAGATCATCAAAGTTACGACTTATGAGTATGACAATGGTTAGAATACCTGTTTCTGAACGCAGAATGTGGGATTGTTTTCTTACTGACTTTATTAGAAATTATTTTTACCAAAATTTGTTTCCCATTCTTTTTCCAGGTGAAAATTGGTGTAACTCATTTAAACTAATTGTAATTATCTCTCATTTGATCAGAAAGTTTCAAGAGATTAATTGTAAATTACTGGCAATATTATTGCTAGTAAGAATATTCGTATGTTTGCGCTAATTAAAAATGGGTTAGGAAAACACGATTTAGAATAACTGTTCCCGAATTCGCCTCGAGGAAGATGGGGAAAAAACATTTAAGATAGAACACCTTAGTATCCAGCTGTAATTCAAACCCTGACATCTCCATCACTAACCAACTCTCATGGATTAAACTGTGAGTCTCGGACCCTGCCTTAGACCATGTGTTCACCAAATTGGGTTGGGAGGAGACTGGGGGTTTGGACAATGACTTCGATCGTTCCTGATGACCGAAATTAATGGCCGCCGCAAGCAGAATACAGTCACTGTCATTTCTTGGTACGCAAATATTCTCTTCGGTTCATGACATGACTACTGGTAGAACGTTAGGGCGGCCTGACTGGAGAGTTTCAAGGTCAGTTTGAAAACCAGCCAGCAAGTTTAGTTGATCGGTTGACTCGCCTGATCCTACTTGAGAGGTTCCGCTATTATTCGGCTACCATTCACTGTGGTTGATTTTTTTTTTCCGGTAGAATTTTTAGGTTACTTTTTGTTTAAAAGACAAATGTAGGTGTGGTAATTAGCGTAATTAGTTCATGAGCGTACAACCCGAACAGTTAATAAAATTCGATGCTAAAATAAATAATAAAAATTGTAGCTTGTGTTTGTTGATGTTGCCAACAGTTCCTTCTAACCCCATTACACTACAATAGCCCCATGGCTTCTTTGGTGCTGACTGACAGCTGACGGCTTTGAAAAGTTACCATACTAAATTATGTATCCCTACGCTGAACTATATGATCTAAAAAAACATGTATTTAGCAGCTGTCACTTCTGGCAGTCAAAATTTAGGTACATGCCTAAATGTTGTCTGTCAGAAGTCAGTTGTGAGCTGTCAGTCAGCACCAAAGAAGCCACGGGACTACTGTACCAACCAACATAAGTTTTATGAGTAGATGACAAAAGTCGTGCGTGGTGGTAATGTAGTGGGGATAAAAAAAGAAATATTGAATTATCTTAGTGTATTTTTTGTATTAGACATGCTTTGCTACCTCTATAGTAAAACATGTTGTCCAATAATCGCCTTACACCTCTTCCAAGATCTCAGAGTTACTAAAACACTAAACTGCCAATAAATGCTTTTTATTTTTATCAGGACATAGAAACCATGGACCTTGTCATGACTGTCCCTTCGCAACCCTGAAAGTTGTATGTCTAATTTATCTAGAAGTATTAGGTTTGAAACTTCCAGAGAGAAGAAACCGATATAACAGTCGAAAGACACCAGGTTTCAAGGCTTAAATGATCAGTAAAAAAGATAGGTTGGATAAATAAATCTTGTGAAGTCTTAGACACGTTCTAATAGCTAAGAACAACATTTTAAAAAACGGATATCAGTAAACTACCTGCCCTTACTTACATCTTTGAAAAAAATCCAGAACACAAGTAGATAGTGATATTTATCAATTAAAACACTCCTAGATACCCAACTTGTATAAACTCGTTGAGCAATTTTGGAAATTTTCCAATTTTCAAAAATTAGCCTTCAGTAAATTACCCTTAATTTTTTTTTTTTTTTCCTAAACACCAACTAAATATTTTTATTTATCATGTAGTAAACTTCGAAGACACCTTTTTTTTTTAAACAAAATCTTTGTAGCCATTTTCGAAAAATTTCAAAACAAAAAAAATATCTGTAAGTTACTTTATTCTCAGATTTAGAATTTATAAAAATCGTGATTTGATTTTGAGGTTTGACCATATTTAATCTGAATACCAAGTTTGAACAAAATCCAGTCATAATTGCAAAAATTCACTTTTTTTTTAGTTCAAGGATATTTAAAACGTCAATATAATATGAGGCCAAAAATGTTCACGATTTAAAAACTTTATTCATACGCTATATGGACCATATTCATAGTCAAACTTAGTTTGCCTCAAGTGCGGATTGATACCAAACACAAGACGACACCTACTTAGACCAGAATGGTCCATTTTCATCGCGAAACTGGTTTCGCCTTAAGTTAAAATGATCTCCTGGTCACACGACCATCTACCAAGTGCTAGCCATTAAGGTGGGATGGTAGGGGACGCTGGAAAAAATCACTGTTTTTTTGGAGTATTTAATTTTCTTTACATGGTGACCTCAAAATGTCTTGAATCTCTGCCAAGGATGTTCTAGAATTTAATGGGTATTTTTTATTATCATTTAAAAAGTTTGTTAGATAAATCCACAAATCTAATGATGGATATTCAGGAACTGTTGATATCAACATGTGAAGAAAATTAAACTCTATGTTTGTACTGGAGCAATATTTTATTGTTTTTGGAAAAAAAAAGTTTTTCAATAAAAACTGCAAAAAACATTGGTCTTTTCTTGGGAACCCTTCTATAACACCCCGACTTGTAAATCCCCCTATAGGATAACCAGTTCTCTTAACACTCACCTCTCAAAAGATGCAGAACACAACCGGAGAAAATTCTTTTTTTTTACTTGTTTTATTCCCCCCCCCCCCTCCATTTTATCACCAACCACTAATTCTCAGACATTCTACCCTCACGTCTATGTAAGACGTACCGCATATATTCCGTATTCCCAAATTATTATTTTTTTTTTAGAAGGAAACTTTTAATCTCTGCCTTAATACGATCACTTGAGCGATATTTCATGCCAGGTCTGGCTGCGTTATTTACTGGTCTGACTATAATGTTTTATTTACTGGACGTTCAGCATGGTTTTAAGAGGGGTCGCGACCTTTTCGGGCATATCATTTGAACGTGAAAATTAAAATATGGAATTTTGTATACTGTAACGTTGAGGAAAAATATTATTCATTTTGTTCAGTATTAATTTTTTTTTTTAAATAGCATATCACTACCAATTAGAGATACAAGCAGATATATTATTTTTTTATTTAACTAGCACTGGTCTTTACTACTTGTTTGGGTTATACGCTTAAATGCTTATTACGATAATGTATTAGGAATTGGGAAGGTTGAATTTAGAGGAATTGAGCCAACATTTGATTGGGGGAAGAGTGAAATTCAGGGGAAACCAACCTCAGTACACCAGACTGGGATTTGAAACCCTGAAGTCTCCGTAACCGGCAGTCCAGTCTAATGCAAGTGTGACACCTTTTTAGACCGTTCAATTACCGAAGCGGTTCAGTTTATTTCCAATTAATTCCTAGTTCTGCAATTAACTAAATTATCACCCGCTTCGGTGGCCGCGTGGTCTCACGTGCTACTCACGTGTTACACTAGGCTGCTGAAGACAAGGCGTTAGGAGTTCAATCCCAATCGGGTGCACCGAAGGGGATTTTTCTAAATGTTATTCCACTCTTCTTCCTGCAAATGCGGGTGCACTCCCTAAGCCCCATAAATCATTAGTTTAAGTTAGTAAATAGATATAAAACCGAATGAATCATAAGACGCTGTGCTAAAAAAAAAAGTTAAACTATTGTTCTGGCATAATACCAGTCTTACTGTTCGATTGAACTCTACACAACTTAATCTAACTTTAGGGCTCAAATTGTGAAAGGTAAATTTTAATTAAATTCACAAGCATTCTTTTAGAGAAATAATGGGTAAAAAAAATCTATCAGAGACTACGTCATATGAGCAACCACTCCTAAGGCACCAAACTGGGATTCGAACCAAATACAAACCTTTCTATCCAGTTGATCTCCTTGGTAATGAACCAATAATTATTTTTAAGAAATTGTCTAAAATAGTGATGGTCATAAAAATGACCATAGATAGATACATTCTAAATTCATATATCGCCTTATACAAATTCGCTGACAGAGACTTTAAGCACGTTGATTTACAACTAATACTAAAATCAATTTTAAAAATTATTAACAAACAGTATTGCTAAATTCTAATTGAATGCGTCGAACACAGATTTGAACAATGACCGGTGTAGCAAGGTGAAATATTGGAAGGCCTGATTTTTATCTGGTAGTCCTGAGTTTTATCTCGACTACAGTAACTGCATTAAAGGTACTTTTCATTTTTCTGGCATGAGAATGATTAGGGTAGACATTAAAATCTATTTAGCTTCTTTGTTATGTTGTATATTATTAAAATTGTTATTTTTTCATAACTATTGACACCAAGGTCTTCAAATAAACTTAATATAAATATGGGCAACCTCAGTGGTATTAGGGTAAAGTGAACGCCTCGGGACAGAATGTTCTTGGTTCAAACCTAGCTAGCACTACTTCCCCAGGAGGAGAAGTAAGACCATCGGTCCCATGTCAATTGTGGCATATAAAATAACCCTGGAAGGTATGTGGAAATACCTTCCTGGCAAAATTATTAGGACCTTTCGCTATCGCTCAGAGAACTTCTTCTGTGCTGATATTATCGTTTATTCAGAAAGTGCACGTTAAATACCTCAAACAAATAAATAAACTATTACTTAATTATTATTATAATTTTGTAAAAATATTAAGAAAACATAACATTTATAAATTTTAAAATTAAATTTTATCTAATAGTATAGCCTATAGCTTGTGTATTCGATATAGCAGGACAAAATAAGCAAGTTGTTTTTAAAACAAATCATATTACATAATTATAATAAAGTGGTGGCGGTCTTGACACTGTCCTCTTCCAACGAATGTACGAAGCTACTCAGAAGCGTCCCCCCCCCCCCCCTTTTCAAGTTTTCGGTAGTGCTTGTATTTTGTTGGTTATTTATTTATTTATATTGCTGTGTCGTAATTTAACGCATCTTCTTGTCGTCTCGCGGTATTTGGGTATGGTCGCTACTTTATTATGGTGATGAGGGTCGGTATATCACACCGTCTGAATACTTGAGGATACTTCTCTCAAGTTTGTCATTTTTTTTTTCCACGGTCACGAGACTCTCAGCTTACTTTCTAAACACGCCACTGGTTAGTAGAGAACGAACATTTCACGGCGACACTTCTTTGTACACTCGGTTCATGTGAGATATACAGGGTGTACCGTAACATGTGGGAGCCACTTTTTTTTTTTTTAATAATTCTGAAAATTGAAAAATGACACCTGGACACGAGAATCGAACCGAATTTAAATAATCTCATATTCTCGTGTGCCCTATTTGACTTAGTTTCCAAGTTACATCTAAGTGATTCCACTAAAATGTATGTACACCATACTCGATATATATCGATCTGTTGACTAGGTATGTTCTATGGGTTTGTACCTGGTTAGTCCAAACACCTGGTGATTTTTATTTAAGTGTGATGTTCTACAACATGATGACTCAATGCTTGCATTCAGACCAATGTTGGCCATTTTGAGCACTTCCTATAATGCAGTGGTTTCTTACGTGGGGTACGTACCAGAAAGTTTAGGTGTACACGAAAATATTTGAATAGTAGCGGAAAGTCTACATACAGTAGCCCCATGGCTTCTTTGGTGCTGACTGACAGCTCACAGCTGACAGTTGACAGTCAACATTTAGGTATATACCTAAATTTTGAATGTCAGAAGTGACAGCTGCTAAACACATGTTTTTGCAGATAATATGGTTCGGCGTAGGGATACATTATTTGGACTGGTAACTTTTCAAAGTTGTCAGCTGTCAGTCAGCACCAAAGAAGCCATGGAGCTACTGTACATACACCAGTGTGTAAGATAAAAGATCAGTAAAAAATTTATGAAATTACTTCAACGATATGGCGAGGGTCGGTGCCGGTTTTTCTTATATATTTGACCTTGAGAAAATTATTTCAATTTCCAAAAATAGGGTAGTTTTATAATTATTAATAAATTGATAAATAAATTAAATGTATTAGTTTTTATTGTAACTTTTGCTTTTTGATTATAAGAATATATTTAACCTTATTATTACATTGTTTTTTAATTCCATTATCAGCCTATTTATTTTTATGTTGCAACAAATAAATTAGAAATAACTACTACTGTAGTAACTAAATATTTTGCTAAAAAATTAAAGGCACAATATATGAAAATGGGCTCTCAAGGGGTACGCAAGCGGAAGAAGGTTGTGTGCCGCTGCTATAACGATGATCATCTTGACATTCCTTAATACAAACATAACGATCACTCGGGAACAAGGTCTTTAAGGATACATGTTTTTGTGAACTTTTTAAAATTATTCCTATGACTCCTTTCCACCGTTGAAGTTTGACCCCCAAATAATATGGTACAGCCTGTATATGCTTTCATTATTTACATACTTGTCGTCACTATAAATCACTAACCGCAATATAAATAAGAGTACTAGTTGTATCACCCATATCGGTAGGCACGCGTACAAAGGCATTAGTCTCATATTTTCTAACTTGCTGGTGTCGGGAATATCAGAAATGGAAATCCGGCTAAGTGTATTGAAATTATCACTTACCTAAATGGTTTATCATTCTTCCTACACGCATATGTAGGTATTATTACTAGGTGTTCTGTCTTACGACAAGTTCATTCTATTTGTCAGTGAACTTAGACCGCCAATACACCCTGTTCTCTGCTTCCTCCTTCAGCTCCCATAATTTTCTTCTTTCTTTCGAGTTATCCTATATTTTAATTCTCCTTCTTCCTAAGCTCCTATTTCCCTCAACCTTCCCTCCCATGACGTCGTGCAGAAGACAGTTCCTCCTAAGGATGTGTCCGATCCAGTTTGTCTTATACCGAAGAATCAAATCCAAAATGTTTCTCTTCTCACCCACTCTTCTTAGTACTTCTTCATTTGTCACCCTGTCTATCCACCTGATCTACTCACGTCTTATCCAGCACCACATTTCAAAACCCTCACAGTATTTATTTTCCATCTTCCTAAGAGCCAAAGTTCCTGCTCCATACATCGCGATGCTCCAAGCATGAAGGTATATGTAAAATTCATTTTATCTTCCTCATCCATCAGTGGAAACATTTTTTTTTTTTCAAATCTAAAATATGAATTTAATCTCTTTTATATCAAATATCAAAAAATTAAAGTTTGGGTATTTATTATTCCTGTACCAAATATAACGGTTCTATAATATCTTAAATTAATTAATAGTTTTATTAGTCAGATTTTGTTTACTATCCTCACTTTTTTAAATAAATATATTCAGATATTTAATTACTTTAAATAATTGGCAAATATAATCTTTGTGAAAATAATTAATACGCTTTTCATTTAAGAATAACCATGTATAAATACACACAGTTTCAATTTTCAAATGGCTTAATTTGTTTGATACCGTCAATACCACTCTTTTTATGTGATATATATGTATGAGTACGTTGCGTTTATGCCGCTAGTGTTTGCTTTCGTTATGACGCCTTTTCAAACCCTTATTATGCTATTACATATAGATATTCACCTTTGGTCAAGCGGAACAAATCAAACTATAAGATTATAATTTTGTATCCTCACCAAAATCAAACCCGCGATACTCTTCTTAAGATGGCGGATCATATGGGTAAGTCTGAGCTCGGAATTACATACAAATGCAACCAGCCTCTCAGAACCCTACCCCGCCCTCCCCTAATCCCAAGGAGTCGTGCCGATGAAGATGTGTGCTTGTGTGTGTACAGTAGGAAACTGAGACAAGTTTTGAAGACAATAGAGCGGCGTTAGCGATAAACGGGCGATGAGAGGTTTATAGCACCGGAAATGATTGTAGCAACATCAACATAAGAGGAAGTATCTGCCATGATATCATTCCAGGTTTCCCCGTAGGTCTATATATATATATATATATATATATATATATATAATATATATATATATATATATAATATATATATATATATATATATATTATTTGTCACGAGGAAAAACAAGATAAAGACTGAGGTTATCCGGGAAAGAATGGAGGTACAGGGAGTACATGAGATAGTAGAGGAAGCAAGACTGAGGTGGTATGGGCATGTAATGTGGATGTTGGAGTACATGAGATAGTAGGGGAAGCAAGACTGAGATGGTATGAGGATGTAATGAGGATGTTTGAGTACATGAGATAGTAGAGGAAGAAAGACTGAGATGGTATGGTCATGTAATGAAGATGTTTGAGTACATGAGATAGTAGAGGAAGCAAGACTGAGATGGTATGGTCATGTAATGTGGATGTTGGAGTACATGAGATAGTAGAGGAAGCAAGACTGAGATGGTATGAGGATGTAATGAGGATGTTTGAGTACATGAGATAGTAGAGGAAGCAAGACTGAGATGGTATGGTCATGTAATGAAGTGTTTGAGTACATGAGATAGTAGAGGAAGCAAGACTGAGATGGTATGGTCATGTAATGTGGATGTTTGAGTACATGAGATAGTAGAGGAAGCAAGACTGAGGTGGTATGGGCATGCAATGTGGATGTTGGAGTACATGAGATAGTAGAGGAAGCAAGACTGAGGTGGTATGGGCATGCAATGTGGATGTTGGAGTACATGAGATAGTAGAGGAAGCAAGACTGAGGTGGTATGGGCATGCAATGTGGATGTTGGAGTACATGAGATAGTAAAGGAAGCAAGACTGAGGTGGTATGGTCATGTAATGTGGATGTTTGAGTACATGAGATAGTAGAGGAAGCAAGACTGAGGTGGTATGGGCATGCAATGTGGATGTTGGAGTACATGAGATAGTAGAGGAAGTAAGACTGAGATGGTATGGGCATGTAATGTGGATGTTTGAGTACATGAGATAGTAGAGGAAGCAAGACTGAGATGGTATGGTCATGTAATGTGGATGTTTGAGTACATGAGATAGTAGAGGCAGCAAGACTGAGGTGGTATGGGCATGCAATGTGGATGTTGGAGTACATGAGATAGTAGAGGAAGCAAGACTGAGATGGTATGGGCATGTAATGTGGATGTTTGAGTACATGAGATAGTAGAGGAAGCAAGACTGAGATGGTATGGGCATGTAATGAGGATGTTGGAGTACATAAGATAGTAGGGGAAGCAAGACTGAGATGGTATGGGCATGTAATGAGGATGTTGGAGTACATGAGATAGTAGAGGAAGCAAGACTGAGATGGTATGGGCATGTAATGAGGATGTTGGAGTACATGAGATAGTAGAGGAAGCAAGACTGAGATGGTATGGTCATAGAGAATGTTGGAGATGAAGTATGTAGGAAAAAGACCGTAAGAGAGGCCAAGAAAGATATGAGAGGGGCAGATAACAGAAAATGTTCAAGGGATAGGAGGATAATGGAAGAAATTAAAGCAGGAAGAATGATGGAAGGATAGAGTAAAATGGAGGCATTTTACTAAACTGACTCGGTCACATAATGGAAACGGTTATTGTTTATGATGATGATATAGCCTATTACAACCACGTCTTGCTACCCGTTCGGTTTATAAACCTATAGACTAATTACGCTAATGGTTTAAGTATTAGAAAGGTATAATTTAAATTAAGTACAGCCACATTTGTGTGGAGCCAGGGTGTAAAACCATTTATGGAAAAAAAAAACAATCTCAATCCATCCGACCGGGATTGAACCCCGATCTCCCGTCTTTGGCAGTCCAGGCTATTGCTAGAGTAACGCATTAGACCATGCGGCCACCGAAGTGGTTTCAAAATATTTCAAAATTTCAACAATCCAGACTAGCTTTATATGCCGTACAATTTTTTTTTATATGAAGCTGTTGCCTAGTTGGTGAACTCGAAGTTATTTTATAAAATGGGTTGCATCTTAACTTGATGCATATAGGTTATATCACACTAAGCACACATTTATAAAATAGTAAGAGAGGGAAGAAAATGATTCGTTCACCCTGCGAGGTCTATATGCTGATAACACTTTCCTTCTTACGTTTAAGAGTATAAACAATCACTATTGCAGATTTGAACGTTGTCTGGCATGACTATATGAACACAATTTTAATAATAATACGTATAATTAACTAAGATAAACTAATGGTTTATTTTGGTTATCTGCGTATATAAAGTTTGTAAACCACACAAATGTAATTATTATAATATGATAAATAATTGTATGCATGTATTTTTTACAATAGTATTATGGTCATTATTTCTATTTCTCTATGAGGAGTTACATAACTTGTACTAATATCAATACATTGTTTTTTGGTCAAATCTCCCAGATTATGGTGGGCAGGACATGCAGCGTGAATGGGAGAATCTAGAACCATGTTCAGAGTATTGACTGGTAAACCCAATGGGAAGAGACCATTGGGAAGACCTTGACAAAGATGGGAGGATAACATTAGAATGTACCTGAAATATATAGATTATAATAGAGTGGACTGGATAGAACTTGCTCAAGATAAGAATATGATGCTATGAGGTGGACTGGATAGAACTAACTCCAGATAAGTATATGGTGTTATGAGGTGGACTGGATAGAACTAACTCAAGATAAGGATATGATGCTATGAGGTGGACTGGATATAACTAACTCAAGATAAGGATATGGTGTTATGAGGTGGACTAGAAAGAACTAGCTCAAGATATAGATATGATGTTATGAGGTGGACTGGAAAGAACTAGCTCAAGATATAGATATGATGTTATGAGGTGGACTGGAAAGAACTAGCTCAAGATATAGATATGGTGTTATGAGGTGGACTGGAAAGAACTAGCTCAAGATAAGGATATGGTGTTATGAGGTGGACTGGATAGAACTAACTCAAGATAAGGATATGATGCTATGAGGTGGACTGGATATAACTAACTCAAGATAAGGATATGGTGTTATGAGGTGGACTAGAAAGAACTAGCTCAAGATATAGATATGATGTTATGAGGTGGACTGGAAAGAACTAGCTCAAGATATAGATATGATGTTATGAGGTGGACTGGAAAGAACTAGCTCAAGATATAGATATGGTGTTATGAGGTGGACTGGAAAGAACTAGCTCAAGATAAGGATATGGTGTTATGAGGTGGACTGGATAGAACTAACTCAAGATAAGGATATGATGCTATGAGGTGGACTGGATATAACTAACTCAAGATAAGGATATGGTGTTATGAGGTGGACTAGAAAGAACTAGCTCAAGATATAGATATGATGTTATGAGGTGGACTGGAAAGAACTAGCTCAAGATATAGATATGATGTTATGAGGTGGACTGGAAAGAACTAGCTCAAGATATAGATATGGTGTTATGAGGTGGACTAGAAAGAACTAGCTCAAGATATAGATATGATGTTATGAGGTGGACTGGAAAGAACTAGCTCAAGATATAGATATGATGTTATGAGGTGGACTGGAAAGAACTAGCTCAAGATATAGATATGGTGTTATGAGGTGGACTGGAAAGAACTAGCTCAAGATAAGGATATGGTGTTATGAGGTGGACTGGATAGAACTAACTCAAGATAAGGATATGATGCTATGAGGTGGACTGGATATAACTAACTCAAGATAAGGATATGGTGTTATGAGGTGGACTAGAAAGAACTAGCTCAAGATATAGATATGATGTTATGAGGTGGACTGGAAAGAACTAGCTCAAGATATAGATATGATGTTATGAGGTGGACTGGAAAGAACTAGCTCAAGATATAGATATGGTGTTATGAGGTGGACTAGAAAGAACTAGCTCAAGATATAGATATGATGTTATGAGGTGGACTGGAAAGAACTAGCTCAAGATATAGATATGGTGTTATGAGGTGGACTGGAAAGAACTAGCTCAAGATATAGATATGATGTTATGAGGTGGACTGGAAAGAACTAGCTCAAGATATAGATATGGTGTTATGAGGTGGACTGGAAAGAACTAGCTCAAGATATAGATATGATGTTATGAGGTGGACTGGAAAGAACTAGCTCAAGATAAGGATATGGTGTTATGAGGTTGACTGGATAGAACTAACTCAAGATAAGGATATGGTGTTATGAGGTGGACTGGATAGAACTAACTCAAGATAAGGATATGATGCTATGAGGTGGACTGGATATAACTAACTCAAGATATGGATATGGTGTTATGAGGTGGACTAGAAAGAACTAGCTCAAGATATAGATATGATGTTATGAGGTGGACTGGAAAGAACTAGCTCAAGATATAGATATGATGTTATGAGGTGGACTGGAAAGAACTAGCTCATGGTAGAGATAATTATGTGGTGTATTTTTGTAAGTGCGACAATGGACTTTCAAGTTCCTAAATCCATTACCATTACTGCACGAGGTCGCTAGTACTGTTGGACATACTACCTGTAAATAATAATCACCCTCATACGTAGGCACATGTGCAAACACGTCAACCTCGTATGCTCTAATTTGCTGGTGATGAGGAGGGTCGGGGTTCTAATCCTTCTCAGGTGAACTGAGAGATTTTGTTAGCTAGTTTTTTTTTACTCACCATCTACTGAAATTCGGGTATATTTCCTCTAAAATTCTACCTTCATCATCTCTAATCCCTTAATTTAATTACGATGTGTCTAGCTCTAACAGGTAGTAAGACGTGATGCACAAACTAAAATTGTTCACTCTCACTCAGTGCCCACTTAATCAAACACACGTGTTGCATACGAAAATAAATGTGTCTGTGCATTAACCTTCACAGAACACGTATGCTACTGAATGCTAGGGATCAGCGTACAGTCTCATCAAGCCTTGTGCAACACCCTGAAAGCCGCCACTGAAAGTTGAACTCATCTATTAGCCTTCACAGAACATGTAAGCTACTGAATGCTAGGGATCAGCGTACAGTCTCGTCAAGCCTTGTGCAACACCCCGAAAGCCGCCACTGAAAGTTGAACTCATCTATTAGCCTTCACAGAACATGTATGCTACTGTGTGCTAGGGATCAGCGTACAGTCTCGTCAAGCCTTGTTCAACACCCCGAAAGCCGCCACTGAAAGTTTGGACTTATCTTTGACGAACTATAAGTTTGCGGTAGCGGTAAGTATCCTTGAAGACGACATAGCTCCACGCGCCTTCTCGTTGAACCTACCTGGTCTTCTAATCAGGTTCATTGCTCAGCAACACTGCTGCCAACTTAATCGCACCACAGTTTCCTCAAGAAAACATTTTAAGCGAACCTATTCTGGTACCGCTATCCTCGAGACTTCAAGCATTTAATTATCTAAATGTATAGTTTTATTTAACCTTTTTTTTTTTAACCAAGTAAAAAAACCTGGTTTCCTCAGACAGTAGGCCTAAACTTGACAGATTTAAGGTGGAGGGAAAGGGGACGCCAACTAAGGTTCGTGTACGTGTATTTTTTTATAACAAATAATATTTTTGATCAAAATAAACTAAATATAATTTCAATAGATACATTTAATTTAATTTTTTACATACAGGTTTCTCATCATTTCTCAAATATTTAGTAAAATGCCATTTCAACATGAACTTTTTAAATGTGAGGAAAAATCTTTTTCAATTAGGCCTATTACGCTCATGACAAATATTCAAGAACTGTTTAAGGTATTATGTGTAGAAGATTAAGCTAAATGTATCTACTAGAGCAATATTTTATTTATTGTGAAGAACAAATTTTGTTATAAAAACTGAAAAAAAAAAAATACTTCAAGGGTACGCGAGTCGAAGTCCGAATTTTTACAGTTTTCATTTTTTTTAAACTAGACCTAAAATAAAATAAAATATTGCTTTAGCCGAAACATATAATTTAATTTTCCATGCATAAAGTAGTAATCTAAACATTTTTTTAAATAATAGCTATAATTTTGTTTTGTTTCTTATCAGCGCGTTTTACTACCTATTCAGTTTATATACATATGTGATCAATTATTATAATGAGGTAGGGATGAGAAAGGAAGCATTTTGTATGTAGTCTACCCGAATTTGCGTGGAAGGAGAGTGGGAAACCACTGTAGGAAAAACAAACCTCATTAGACATGACCGGGATTTGAGCCCCAATCTCTCTACAGCAAGCCAGTCCAATATAAGAGTGATGCCGTAGACCATTTTGCCACTGAAGCGGGTAATACTTTTGATCAATGCGGAATTTTACCAATACTTTCTTTCTTCATTTGAAAGTTTATGGTCAGTTACCATTATGTTATAATATTGCGCGTCTGGGTTACATCATTCGTAGCCCAGTAGTGGAACTATTAGCCAGTACTAATGTACTAATCGTACATCCTTTCCGTGGAGGATCTTTCCATGTCCCGCTGAGATGAGAGTGAGTATGAGGGTGTGGAACCAGTAGAAACCCTTAAACCTAACTTAAACCTAACTAACCAAATCCTGGTGATCGTTGGGGTAGTTCCCCCTCCTAGAAAAATACACCAGTTATCAGCCATGAATCGAACCCGGGACCCCTATGCACGTAGCCAGGTGTACTGAACACTACGCCATGGGACCGGTAGCCATCATGTTCATGATATATATTCAAAAACTGTTGAGATTATCATATGTGAAAACAAAACATTCATACCGAAGGGATAATTGATTTATTTGGGCAAAAACAAAAATTGTAAAAAAAAATTTAGGCTCCCTTTTTTTCCCCCTCAGCCACCCATCTTTTTGGCTCAGAATCAAACACGTTTCACTAAAAAAAAGAAGATAATTTCCTTTATCGGAGTCGTCCTGTTTCATATTTCAAACTGTAGTAGTATTATCTGCATTGGAGCAGTGGTCGCTAAGAGTCTGACCCACCTGGTAGAAACATGAATACCTGCAACATCCCTTCAGATGGCTCGATCCCGCCTAATGACAAGTCATCATGGACCTCTGAGTTCAACAACCGTACAAGTCTACACACTACAAATATTAACTCTCGGAACATTAACTTCTAAAGATAAAATACGGTCCGATTTAGATAGAAAGAAACTTATGTCAAATCTATAAATATATACGTAAACTCATATTATCTGCAGCTGTGGGGCTATCCATAAATCACTAAACTCTTTTTTTCTACTTTGTTTAAACTCCCCCTTATCGCCACCTCTAGCATGAGCCCCCCCCCCTCCCCAACTTGTGTTACGTAAATTTTCACATCAAAAGTAAATGTAATTATTTCATAAGGATACAATTGTGATATTAAAAAAAATCATGTTGTCCATTGATTTAAACAGAAACTTGGATGAACTTTCAGAAAGATAGAAAATAAATACTTGAAGAGCTTTGAAATATGGTGTTGGAGAAGACTTGAGAAGCTCAGGTGGACAGACAGGGTGACAAATAAAGAAGTCCTAAGACGAGTGGGTGGGAAGAGAACCATTTTGGATGTTATTCTTAGGTACAAAGCAAACTGGATCGAACACATCCTTAGGAGGAACTGTCTTCTGCACGTCATAGAAGGAAAGGTTGAGGGAAAGAAGAGCTTGCTATTTGGACGACTAAGTAGGCCTATTACATAACTTTTATCAATAATTAAACTTTTTTACGTTATATATAAGTTTTCCTTTCAAAATATATTATCTCTTGATATTAATATTGTTAATAAACGGGCATTTATAAAATAAAGTATTATTATTATTAGCACCGCGTCTTACTACCCGTTCGGGTTATACGCACTTACTCTAATGTGTGATGGTAGGGTGATTGTGAGATGAAATGAAGGACCTACAGTTTAACGTGGAATCCGAACCACGGGAGGCCTGGCATTCCCCACATTCACAAGATGTATTGTCAGAGGTGAAGGAAGGGTTTGGTAATCAGATAAATCTGTGCCGGGACCGAGGATTGAACCCCGGCCGCCAGCATAGAAGTCTGACACCTTACCCCTAGACCAATTAAAGTATTAAAAGAGAGAAAGAGGGATAATGGCGCTCAGGCCTTAGCGGCCTTCTCCCATATTGTATAGCATAATATAACCAATAATAGGTCTCAAAGGAATATTAGTTTGAGCCCAACAATTTACAAATTGTGACTTTAGTCTAAAACGTAGAAAATAATGTTTCAATATATTACTGTCAAATTATTTTAATATAATTTATTTTTGTCTAAAATGTGCAATGTGAGGATAAATCATGTGGACAGTTTGTGAACGAAATTACCCGAAAATGTAGGCTAGATATCTCATTGAAATAATTTTCATTATTTATACAAATTTAAATAAATAACATGAACATGTTTACATAACTAATGGTAATTTTAGTTGAGAAATTGATAATTAAACAAGCCTCAATTTAATAAAATGCCTTAAGTGAATGCAATTCTCCCTCTTTCCCCTAATAGATTTTCTATTTGTCAACCAAGAACATCCCTATGAAATTAGGACTATAATCTTTGTCAAAGATTTTACTGGTAAAATAATACAGTCTGCAAGTGAGCTTATACAAATATTTTGCTTTTATTTATTTATCAATGTCTGGGCTACACCCCTCGTAGCCCAGTTGGTGGGAAGATTAGCCGATACTTATCTGCAGTGCCTTTGCCCAGGGGCTACCCAAACGGACTAATCGTACATCCTTTTCGTGGAGGCTCTTTCCATTTCCAATTAGATTAGTGTATAGTTATAGTGAGTATGAGGGTGTGATCAGTGAACCTGGCTAAAAGCCTAGGGATCCCGGGTTCGATTTCCTAGATGGTACCATGGGTATTTTTCCCGAAAGGGGAACTACCCCAACGGTCACCATGGTTTGGTTAGTTAGGTTTAAGAGTTTAAGAGTTTAAGAGTTTCCACTGGTTCCACACCCTCATACTCACTATCATCATCACCACCTCATCTCATCGAGACATGGAGAGAGTCTCCAGGGAAAGGATGTACGATTAGTACATTCGGGCGTCCCCTGGGTAACGGTACATTAGTACTGAATAGGCCCAATCTTTCTGCTACTGGGCTACGATTGATGTAGCCCAGACGCGCAATATTATTACTACCGGACCCTGGTGATCTTTAGTATAGCTCCCCTTTTGGGAAACATACCGTTGGTACCAACTGGGCATCGAACCCATGGCCTCTAGGTGTGTAGTCAGGAGCTCGGTAGAAAACTCAACACACGCCAATTCACTTTTTTATTTCCAACCGATCCCAAATTAAGGGCCGATGCATTATGAAGTAGATTTATTTCCCCTCAGAATAAATCTCCACGTGATACATTGCCAAACTTCCCCCCCTCCCCCTTCCCCGAGATGTGGGCGAACGTTAACCGCTATTAACGAGAGTTGTGTCGTTGCTGCCTCCCGGGTGCCTAACCGACCGGTCCTGGACCTATGTTCCTATTAATCTCGCTCAGCCATGGGTCGTTCATCTGTCACTGACATCAGTCAACCAAAAATACTCCTCATACGGCGCCATTACACTAGTTCCTAGTGCACTCTTGCAGCCATTTTATAATCAGTTATTTTATCATAGCTCCCGGTTCGTATAAGCAATTCCTTATTCCTCTTCATACACTTAGCAAGCTCTAACATAGTACTAGCCCTTCATACTTTACTTCTATCTTACACAAATAACCTAGTTCTTAACACTTCTATCAAGCTCTAATATACCATTTCTTAACACTTCTATCAAGCTCTAATATACCATTTCTTAACACTTATATCAAGCTCTAATAATCTAGTTCTTAACACTTCTATCAAGCTCTAATAATCTAGTTCTTAACACTACTATCAAGCTCTAATATACCATTTCTTAACACTTCTATCAAGCTCTAATAATCAATTCTTAACACTACTATCAAGCTCTAATATTACATTTCTTAACACTTCTACCAAACTCTAATATATTAATTCTTAACACTTCTACCTGGCTCTAATAACCTAGTTCTTAACACTTCTATCAAGCTCTAATATACTATTTCTTAACACTTCTATCAAGCTTTAATAACCTAGTTGTTAACACTCTTAGTAAGCTCAAACATTATCGCTTGTCACACTTCCAGCAAGCTATAATACGAGCCCAAGTATAGCTATAAATGATTGTGTTCATCGTAACAACTTCTATACCATGTCTTATCTAGCACCGCGTCTTACCATCCGTCCGGGCTGTTCACATATACGATATTGTGTTAGGGAGGAAGGGAGGTTGAATATAGAGGAAGGCTAACCACATTTGTGTGACGGTAGAGGGGGAAAACATGTAGGAAAACCTCCCTCTGTACACCCGACCTGGAGTCGAAATCCAATATCCCCGTCATAGGAAGTTCAGTATATTGCGAGAGTGACTCCTTAGGCCCATTTGACCGCCAAGTTGGGTATACCATGTTAAAAACTCGCAATATTTATTTAAGGTAAGAGCATTAAACTATAAAGTAAGTCAAGTAGGCCAGCTAGGATTTCAAATATTTAGATTGATTGGTTTTCATTTGTTTATCTACATACCAAGAAGAATGCGTGTATAATTATTATTGTGTATGACATGTGCGTATGAAATATGTAAACTAGTAAACATTTAACACTATATTATCCTAGGTGATGATCTCAATTTTCTTTTTTCTGAAGAAAAGTCATGAGATGGGTGGATATTTTTAAATTCTTGTCTATATTTAAATTTTAAAAAATATATTGAAACCCCAGCACTGTGTCTTATTTAATGAGTATTAAAACTGACTTATTACTATAATAATTGTACACTTAGACAAAGGGATAAATACCTGAAATATGTGAGTCAGCACGTACAAAATATGAGTTAGCACGTACACAATATGAGTTAGCACGTACACAATTTGAGTCCACACGTGCACAATATGAGTTAGCACGGGCACAATATTATGTATTACGTTCACAACGTACATCGGCACGTGTAAACATACAATGTAAGTCGGCAAGTACACAAAGTAAAAACAATTTTTTCAGAAAATTGAAACACAAATAAAGTTGACAAGTGAACAAGGTTATGTTGACAAGTGAACAAGGTGATAGTGGACAAGTCATCAAGGTGATAGTAGATAAGTAATCAAGTAGAAAATATAATATATAAAGAGAGTGTATATATATACACATACATGACTTGTTACATCTTAATTTGTATATATTATGTGTCAAATGTTTTATAGTAACAAAATACTTTCCATCTTGATTTATTTCTTTTTTAACTTGTAATGATATTTTGCTTACTAAAATATTATATTGTTTTTAAGTTTTTATAAATACATTTTCATCATTCTACTTTCTAACATACAATATGAAGATGTAATATGTATTGACATGACAATAAGATAAATATGATGTGAGAAAATGAGATATAGATCAACTCACTCATATTCGCAAAAGCCGCCCAAATGTTTTCATATCATACTTTTACTAATTTAGCGCACAATTTAAACTTTTCATTTTCCTTGATTTTAATTTTCTAGAAATTAAGGCCATAAAACAGTATATTTTTACAAAGTATTATTAAGGTGGGGCAGAAAATAACAGTTGCTAGGGTTCGCATTTTTACAGTTTTTATAGCAAAAAAAATATGATTGGTGAAGATAATTATTGCTTCAGTATGTTGGGTTTAGTTTTCTACACATAGTAATATTAACAGTTCTTGAATATTTACCATAAAAAATAGTGGCATTTTAACATAAACTTTTTGTATGAAACTCCAGCCTTCAGGTGGTTGGTTTATAGTCGTTCACAATATCTGTGTGCATCCAAAATAAAAACTAGTCTGTCTTTAAAATATTTAATCACTCATTTTGATAATAAAGCCAAGTTCCCTTATATTCAATATAATACAAAATATGAATACGTCCTACAAGTAGATAATTGGTAGTGCTTCGACTCCCGACGCTTTCATTAAAAATTAAATTAACTCTCTAAGATTGTTTTATAGTTCAGTTGCATAAATAAGTTGCTAGTAGCAAACACCGGAGATAACTACTAATATTGTCCACCGTGCATTAATACCTGTTTAGTTTATACACATCATTAACTGCGTTAATGGAATAGGGATAAATAAGGTGGAGTTTTTCGAGAAACTGTACTGACATTTCCTTGAAGGTAGAGTGGTTAACAATTTATACAAAGCCATCCTTTGTACACCTGGCAGGGATTTAAACCCCAATCAACCGGTTACTGGTAATCAAGTATAGCTATAACTTTAGTGACGTGTTAGAGCTTGAGACCACTGATCCGGATATTACATAAACTCCATTCATGTTAGGAATTACACTCTCAAACCCGCCTCGGTGGCGTAGTTGGCTAACGCGCTTGTCGTGTTGAGCTCGACTGCTGAGGACGGGGAGTTCGAGGTTCGAATCTCGGTCGGGTGAACTGGGGGTGGTTTTTCATCAATGGTTTTCCCATCTCCCTCCACGCCAATGCGGGTTCACTTCCTCTAATTAAACCTTCCCAATTCCTAATCCATTAGTGTAATTAGTACTTAAAGCGTATAACCCGAATGGGTAGTAAGACGCGGTGCTAAATATTATTATTATTATTATTATTATTATTATTATTATTATTATTATTATTATTATTATATTATTATTATTACACTCTCGAAGGTCTTTTTTCCTACCAATATCCTACTATATAATAGATTTATGGTAGGGAAAAAGGCCTTTCAAAAAACAATTCCTACGTTGTCCCTATCGTGGCTAAGAACTTACGATGATCAACCACATATTCAGGGGGTTAAATTTTTGGTGATATTAAGATATTTTATTATTTGTTTAAAGGTTTGTCCTTCTATCCAAACGGTACATATGGATTTTTATGTCAGGTTAAATTGTGTGATATAAAACAAATTGCCAAACATTATGTTAGTTTGTAATTCATGTTTTGATATAATAAGTATGATGTGAAAGATCACGTTAAGTACTCAAATAAAATTCATAAATCATACAAATAAATATGTAGCTTCAAAAAACAATTGATTATCAGAAATAATTGATACTGTACTGATGACGTACCTGTGTGACTTTATACGGGGAATTGAAAAGAGACTCACAACTCCAAAGGACTCTAGAAGGAAGAGGAGTAAGAGGAAAAGGTTAAAAAAAATAAGGATAAAAAATAAAGATAAAAAAGAGGAATTTTTAAGTTTGGTACCGAATGATTCCTTCTACCTATACCGGAGCGACCCACGTCTCTTTATCATCTTCTCTTCAAAATGAGCGAAGAAGACAAGAATCTGTCACTCGCCGCTACGACATTTCGAGCAAAAGTGGAACTATGGTCATTTAAAAACAAAATTTTATAGGAAGAGTCGAAAGAAGGGGGAAAAAATTCATTTATAAGACCAAAGAGATCCTAAGTTAATAAAGTAGTGCTATTTTTAATTCCAAGTCCAAGGAATATTTAAAAAAAAAAAAATCGAAATATCCTAAATTAAAACCAAATTATGTATATAAAAAGGTCATGTTTTTCTTTTATTATGCATTTATTTTACTAGTAAAAAAGAGATATACATAATTATATATTAATAATTCTAAGCTGTTTTGTGAAAGTGTGTTTGCGTGCATACTTCATATTAGTTTTGGGAAATTAATGAGCTTTTTTTTAGGCAGTAAAATTTCAAAGATTCTACTAACTAAAAATAAAATTCACACATATTTATTGAAAGCAATTATTTATTAAATGTTGTTTTTGGTTCTACATTAAGGTGTAGCAGAAGGGAGCGCAAGTCGTTTTACCATTTTTATATAATATAATTTTTTTGGCAAAAATAAATCAAATATTTCTCCAGTATTAACATTGATTTTAGTTTTATACACATACTAATAACAACAGCTCTTGAATTTCTGTCAACAGTGTCATGGAATTTTGTCAAAACTCTTTAATTTAAGAAAAAAGTTTAAGAAAAAAGTTTTGACAAAATTCCAAGACACCGTTGACAGATATTCAAGATCTGTTCATATTAGTATGTGCAGAAAACTAAACTCTATGTTACTACTGGAGAAATATTTGATTTATTTTTGACAAAAAAAATGTAATTCTATAAAAACTGTAAAATCACTCATGCTCCATTCTGCCATAACTTAAGTTGATGGGATCACTGAATATATCTTCGGCCCACATTGCAAATAATAGTGAGATTTAACACTTAGATGAAAAACATTGTACTTTATAGAGCATGTTACCAACGAAGTGGGTTGTTTCTTGAATTAATTCTTTGATAGATAACTTTCTTTAAGTGATCTTAAATTGTGTTACAATATTGTTTGCTGCATCATCAGGGGTGTGACAAGGGACTGACATTAGCCTACTCTTATCTCAGATATTCAAATAAAAACAATGATATTTAAAAAAACAATTGAAAGTATTACTATTTTATAGAAAATGTTCAAACACTATTGTATAAATTTAATTCAAAAATTACTACCTTATCATTCAGAAGGCCAGTTATATTTTGGTCTGATGTTACCTGCACTGCTGAGCATGCCTATAGAGGCGTTAGACTCATATACTTCCAATATCGTGGTTTCACAACCAGATGCATTCAAAAAAATGTCAACTGATTGATGGCCGAACGGTTTAAGGTATCAATCGCGTTAGACTGGCCCGTGGAGGATCCAGGGTCTGTTGTCAGGAGGGTAGGGGGAACATTGGTTTTCAAAACTCCTTTATTATAGATTTATTAGTTTTCATAATAAGTTTGCTGTGTAGAAAAATAATTTTAATTGATTATTTTAGTAATAAAAAGAGGACTTGTAAGTTAAAACATACATTGATTAACCAAATTTGTAATTTTAACACACACACAAAAAAACCATAAAACAAAAAGTCACTGTCACAATAAAAGTAATAAATATGTACATGTGCCTAAAATGTTTAAGTATTTATAGAAAAATTATCTATTTTAATCCAAATAATTGGTTATCAACTTAGTAAACTAATTAATGAAACTTATTTGTTTTAAGCGACTTGTTTTTCTCATATTATAGCTAAGTTGAAAGAATTATTGATTAGGTCATGTAGGAGTAAGGACAAGGGAGGTGTTAAAGTCAGTAATTTCTTACATCATTAAGGTATTGGTTTCATTATTTTGATTATTTTTCATTCGGGAGGGGATACCCCATCAACCTCCCTGAATCCACTACTGGACTGACTTGGTGAAGATGAGGAAATTTAGGTTCGAATCCCGATTGTGTATACTGAGGGTGTTCTTTTTTTTTCTAAATGGTTCCTCACTTTCCTTCCATGCAAATGCGGGTATATTACCTCTAAAAAATTCTCTTCTTCATTCCTGCCACATTATATTAATTAGAATATATGCATATAGCCTGATCATATATTAAGATGAAATGATTTAAAAAAATTGATAATAAATTCTGGAACTTGAACGTATGAGCAAAATAAATTCCTACTTTTGTAATCATGCAGATTATCTCGATTTTATTTGAGGAATACTTGAAATAACGGCTTTTAAAACCAGAAAATAAGATATGATCGTTGATAAAACGAGTTTCGGAAGATACTTCCAACTTCAAACAAATCGTCCAGGCCCGCTATAAAGTTCTGCTTTAAATGGCTTCGGCACATGTCGAAGCTGTATTTAGAAAGGAGTTTGAAGAAGCCGAACGTGAGTCGAGACATGCTTCGAGAAAAAAATGCTGGCATTTCAGATAAAGTAGGGTGATATAAAAGCACTGCTCTTAAAATTAGGATTAATTCTAAAACGGTTTAGTGATCTAATGACTTGATGAAATTTATTTTTTAACAAAAATTAAAACACGTATATATTTGTGGTCGTAAGAAAAAAAAATAGTTGCAGTGTGAAACTTGTTTTGCAGAAATGAATGACCCGCATGATGGCGAATTTATATTTCACTGCATCTACTTAGAATACTTGTTGAGCTGTGTAAGACCTTATTATGTTTGTCTGTATCTTTTAATGTTTATTTTAACTATATAATGCCAGGCCTCCACCGTGGTTCGGATTCCACGTTAAATTGTAGGTCCTTCATTTCATCTCACAATCACCCTACCATTACATATTAGCGTAAGTGCGTATAACCCGAACGGGTAGTAAGACGCGGTGCTAATAATATAATAATAAATATTTTAACTATCTCCGGCTACCAATGTAATGCCAGAAGTGACCAAACCTAAACGATTGTGTTAGAAGATAAAATATTATTACAGTCCATCCAGCGTAGGAATGGTTAGCTGACAGCTATCAAGAGTTGCCGGATTAATTCTCATGTATCCAAACGCCAAACCATATGATCTGCAAGACCTTATGAAGAGCTTCTGTCACTTTTGATGGTCAAAACTAAAAAAAGCACATTATTTTCAACTTTTTTCTTCTTCTTTTAATCGTTTTATTATTATTGAAATACCAACTTAATAAACTAACCGTTTGGATGTTTCTCTTTTGTTTGTGGAAGCGTCGTGTGTAGTTCAGATAAATGTTTGACAGACGAGAGCTTCAAAAAAGGCCACCTTCTCCATATATTTATAAAGATGGCGAATCAGACGTTAAGAGCGTGGTTGATGACGTCATACAAACAGTATTTTGTTGTGTTCATGCGCATATGTTTACCAAATAAAAAGTTTTATTTTGAAACTAATATGTTGTATGGCTCTTTCTCCAAGTTATAAGAAATATTCTGGTGCCAGTTATAACAAGATATGAAATTTAAAATAATTAAATAATTAAAATACAATTTTATTCAAACTGTCTCTTTTTGTTTGTAACTGTGTAAAATATTTTATAACTTTTTAATTCCTAGTATACTATGTTAATACAAAATAAGAAGAATGTTTGTTTAAATTTTAAAACAAATTATTATTCATAAAAAATATTAATAAAAATGGGGGGATGAAGAGGTGGGGGGGTAGAAAGGTGTGACATACTTTTGAGTCGGGAATTTTAGGAAATGATCAGGAGAAATCAGGGGAAAAGTCGAGAATTTCATAGATCAAGTTTAGTAGACACCCTGAAGTTGGTTTTCAACTTTCTATTTGTCACTGCTGTTTTCTCATCCTGTCTCCAAGATAACACGGGTGCACTTCCTCTAAAATACCCTTATTCTTTGTTTTTTCTTTGAACGAATATTCAATAACGTACTAAAACTATTACTCATTTTTATTTCATCCCCTCATCTCATTCGGATTTTAAGCATGTACTAATTGCGATAATGTGCTAAAGATAAGAAAAAGTTGAGTTTAGAGATGTTGTAATCGCATTTGCATGATGGTTAGAGTGGAAAAAACACTTAGGAATAAAAAAAAGAGGCAAAGTTCAAACGACCCGGTTTCGAGCCCAGACACTCTTGTCATTGGCAGTCCAATCTATTGCGAGATTGGCCGACCAAACGAATATAGTTATTATTATTTTAAATTGAGCTTGCACGGAGGTGGTTTGTTTTGTTCTCCTCGCATGTTTGGGTGAGACTTGAGCCTGTGTTGCTCACAAGGGGTGAGTGTCGCGGCCCCTGGGGTGGGCTCCAGCCCCAAGTCTCCTGTGATGAGTCTCATCGCTCACCTTGTTGCCGCTCATATTTCACCGACAAGACTGTAGCGCTACTCGCGGCGGCGGCCCGCAGCTCGAGACATGGACGTGACTGGCGTGGGACCTTGGTTCCATCCCTGCCCGCGAGAGTTTGCTATCGGCAAGGTGGATTGCCTGGGTGGAGCGCTCTATTCTGAAACAGAAGGCTGGGGTTCGATTATTTACTGGTACCTTAAGGAATACCCAAAAATCTGGTAAAATCTTTATCGAGGTTAATGTCTCTATAGTTCGTGAACGTATATATTTCTAATCCTAATTCATTAGAACCTTCTACGGTGGCCGTATGGTATAAGGCGTCACTCTCGTAATAAACTAGATTGTCGATGTCAGGGAGATTGAGATTCAAATCTTGGTCAAGTCAGGTGTACTGAAATGGTTTTTCCTAAATGGTCTACACACCACAAATGCGGGTACAATTCCTCTGAATTTAGTCTTCCTCATCCCTAACTCATTGGCTTAATTAGTACATATATGTATTGTCTGAAAAGCTAGTAAGATAAAATTGTGAAATTAAATTTAAAAAAAAATCATTTGATCGTTTTGTTAAAGCAGGTAATCGTGTTAGAGAATGCAAATTTTTTTAAAAATCCTTGAATCTAGCTTATTTTAATATCAAATAATCCTGTTATTATTTGTTATAATGAGCTCAAAAAAATTAATTTTCTCAATAAAAACAAATATATTTAATTATTTATAGTTTAAAAACTTATTTATTATACAGGCATTTTGAACCAAATCGTTAAATACATTTTTTTCAAATAGTTCAGATTAAAAAACCTTTCATCACTAAACTAACCTTTTATTAATTTTTTCACCGAAAAACAAGTAGCCTATACAGTTTTATTTATCATGTCACTTCCCAGATATATATTTTAGAAAAATCGTCGGAGACAATTTTGAAATAATTCGTAATTTTAAAAATCATCCATCGGTAAACGACCCTTAACGTAAACTAATTTTTACCCGAAAACCGAGTACACAGTGCTATTTGGGAGATCAAATAGACCCCAGATATCAATTTTAAACAAAGCGTTTGAAGCCATTTTTGAAAAATTTGTAATTTAAAAAAATAATTCTTCTGTAAAATATCCTTAATTAAAGGACTAGGGTCAAAATCAAAAATTTCTTCCGGTATAGCCATACGCCTATACTATCTAAATATCAAGTTTTTAAAAAAAATCCATCAAACCATTTCGGATCCATGGTCAATCACAGTCAGACAAACAGACAAATATGGGAACAGACCTAATTGTAAAACTCACTTGTTTAGGGACATATAGAACATAAAGACACATCATAACCTCGAGATATAAATTTTCACGATAAAAATACTTTCTCTTTAGGCGAGAAAATAAAAATGGATATTATGTTATACATATTTTTAAGCTCCTGACACTTAAAACACATGTGTGTCACAAGTACTAACCCCGTGCGTCACAACTCACAAGTACTAAACAAATCATGCGTCATTACTCATTAGCACTCAGGACCTACTAGTCACAGTGGTATCCAAATAACTCTTGTGTCATTAGCACTCAGGACCTACTAGTCACAGTGGTATCCAAATAACTCTTGTGTCATTAGCACTCAGGACCTACTAGTCATAGTGGTATCCAAATAACTCTTGTGTCATTAGCATCAGGACCTACTAGTCATTAGTGGTATCCAAATAACTCTTGTGTCATTAGCCACTCAGAACCTACTAGTCATTAGTGGTATCCAAATAACTCTTGTGTCATTAGCACTCAGGACCTACTAGTCATTAGTGGTATCCAAATAACTCTTGTGTCATTAGCACTCAGGACCTACTAGTCATTAGTGGTATCCAAATAACTCTTGTGTCATTAGCACTCAGGACCTACTAGTCATAGTGGTATCCAAATAACTCTTGTGTCATTAGCACTCAGGACCTACTAGTCATTGTGGTAACCAAATAACTCTTGTGTCATTAGCACTCAGGACCTACTAGTCATAGTGGTATCCAAATAACTCTTGTGTCATTAGCACTCAGGACCTACTAGCCATTAGTGGTATCCAAATAACTCTTGTGTCATTAGCACTGCAAGCTCCCAGACAGGATTCTAACAACGGTCCTCTGAAGATCCACGATACGTCTAAGCTAGCCAGGACCACGATCTGTGAGTAATCACTGCAGTCCAGATATCACCCTCTGAACAAGACAAATGTCGCGCGCGCGGCTGGAAATATTGTCCCCCCTTCATATCCTGCAACATGTCCTAATAGCCAGGTAAATGGCTCGCCATCCTTCACTCAAAGGTTCAACAAAAACCCACAATTATCTGTTCATCATCTTCCTGACTATCTGTGCTCCCACGAGACGGACGATTATTCAAAACGAGGACCGGGCGATCCTTCCCATCAATATTCTCACGTGGCGCTAGACTATAGATGCAAGGGGAAATAGATATATTAACAAAATGTTTTCTTGGCTTGGTTATTATTTTCTAGCCGTATCAGGGACCAATAATCATAATCACTGGCTGACCTCACTGAGAGGGGGTGAGCCATTTTTAAAATATATTATTATTATTATTATCATCATTATTATTAGCACCGCGTCTTACTACCCGTTCGGGTTACTTACGCTAATGTGTCATGGTAGGGTGATTGTGAGATGAAATGGAGGAACTACAGTTTAACGTGAGATCCGAACCACGGTGGAGGCCTGGCATTCCCACATTCACAAGTTGTGAATAATACGCGTCTTGTCAGAGATGAAGGAAGGGTTTGGTAATCAGATAAATCTGTGCCGGGACTGAGGATTGAACCCCGGACCCACAGCACAGAAGTCTGACACCTTACCCCTAGACCACCAGGTCACCCTTTTTTTTTAAAAATATTTATAAATAGTTTCTGAAAACTGTGGCACGTGTTCTCTCATGGTACACGAAGTACTTCAAGAGGTACGCTAAGTGCTACTTTAGATGAAAATATGTGCGATGGACAAATTCTTTTTAGCACCGCGTCTTACTGCTCGTTATACGCTTATATACAGTAACACTAATGATTTTAGGGATGGGAAGGTTATAGCTATAGAAAGTGTGCCCGCATTTAGGTGGGAGAGAGAGAGAGAGAAACGGATAACCATTTTGGAAAAACACCCTCACTATACCGACCGAGATTCAAACCCCGATCTCCCCGTACTCTGCAATATAATATAACACGAGAGCAGCGCGTTATACCATGCGGCCAGCGAAGCGGGTCAGTTAACCAGTTAATTTCTATTTTGACCTAACATCCAATAGCCTTTTTTTTTCTATCATGACTTTGTTTAGCTTACCACCAGATATTTATCAAAATTTGGAACGGTCGCTTGTACCTAAAAATTTAGCAGGTATTTTTTCCATTTTGTAGGAAGAGCTGGAAAGGGTACGGTAGACCCCAAAAGGAGTGTGCGACTGAGGAAAGTCTGAGAACTACTGGGTTGATCTATTTCAAACTCATTTCATAAATAGTTTTATAATATTATATTATTAGTTTTAAAATAATTTACTAGTTTAAAATTACCATGAAGATAATATATTTTGATTAACATGACTACAACTACTGTATTTTAATGAACAATTCTACTTTTTAATCAAGTTTTATTTTATTATAACAGTTATGTTATTGATAGTATTATATATTCATTATTTTTTCTACACATTGTTAAATTATCAAGAATTAAAATTGCCGCTCAGGAGATAAAAACTCTATATTATCTAATTTGGTTTAAACCTAATTTCTGGTCAAAATGATAGTTAAAATTAAGCCTATCTACTGAAATGAATCTTTATGAGGATGAAAACATTTGATCTCAATTTTTTCCCCACCAAAGTCTATGCCCTTTGATGTTTTAATATCATCTGTGTGCAAGTTAAGTGTGTGGTTCGGGCGTCAGCCTTCAACCGGTCAACATCCGTGTTGATGGAATAGTTATCAGAAGTTCAACATTCGTCCGACCGAACAATGGACTTTACATTACCTTTGTTACTGAGTGTGATAAAAAAAAATAAAGGGGAGGTGGTATGTATATCGCTGAGCTCTTGCGTAAACTCAAATAAAAGTATTAACCTGCTACAAATATAAACTAAAAAAGCAGTATATTTCATTAATCAGGTTTGATCGAGAAAACAAACGTAATATTACTAAACACTAATCATATCTACAAACACTATTGTTCAATTCTTTTGTTATTTTTTTCCTTCTTGATTTTGTTGTTGTTGTTGTTGTTGTTGTTTGCTGTACATTATGTTTAAATATAAAGTGACAATGGGTGTCTTTGATAGAAAAATCCACGTCAATGTCATAATCTGGATGATCTGATATTGTCTAGTTCTCTTAATATAAGGAATTTAAACTCTCAGTTGCTCTATACTTGACGTGAAATGGAGAATAACTTAAAACGGTCTTTCCCAAAGTGTTTTACGCGTAGCCCCAGGGGTAATGTTACTGAGTTTAATTAATCATTTATAATTATCTAACGATAACAAAAAGTCGTATAAGAAGCTAACGAAGATTTTCACTTGAACTCATGAAAATAAGCCTTCATTTTCCTCTGTCGCGACTTTTTTTTCACCTACCTCTAAAACTTCGCTGGTCTTGGGGTAAAGTGCTCACCTCAGGAGCCGATTCTCGTGGGTTCAAACCCAGCTGGGGTGGGCAGATTTTTCCTTGCGCGATAAAAATCCGTGGCACAAATTTATATAATAATAATAATAATAATAATAATATAATTAGCACCTCGTCTTATTACCCGTTCGGGTTATACGCTTTAAGCACTAACTACGCTAATGGATTAGGAATTGGGAAGGTCGAATTAGAGGAAGTGAACCCGCATTTGCGTGGAGGGAGAGTGGAAAAATCATTTAGGAAAAACCACCCCAAGTTCACCCAACCGAGATTCGAACCTCGATCTCCCCGTTCTCAGCAGTCGAGCTCAACACGTCTAGCGCGTTAGCCTACTACGCCACCGAGGTGGGTAGCACAACTTTCTTCGGCGAGGAAATAAAGCCTTTGGTCCCATGTCGAGTGTGGCGTGTAAAATAACCTGGGAAGGTATGTTTAAATAACTTTCACTGTAAAATTGGTAGTCCCTTTCACTCTCACTCATGGAAATTTTCGTTTTCTAATATAATCAGTAGGCTCAGAAAGTGCACGTTAAATACCCCAAATAAACAAAAATAAGTAAAAAATTAAATTTTGGGATGGGCGTTTTTACTTTTCTATACACCAGGTATTGGTTTATTTTTTTTATTTTAGTGAAGAACTGGAAGGGGTGTGCTTGTTATGTCATTGACCCCCGAAATGGGTACGTGGCAGGGGAAATTTGGGAAACAGACTTAAGAGGATTCTGTAATCTTTGGACAAATATGCTTGATAATTATTTATATCCTTTGTGGTTTTTTTTAAATAATTTTGCTACGTTGAAACACAAACTCCAATTACATAAACAATAAAATGATAGTAAGGAAAATTGTCCAAAAACTTGTCACATTTTTGTATCACGTAGTTGTCATGAAAGTTTAAAGCTTTGGGTATTATATCTCTAAATATCTATTATATGTAATTAATCCTAAGTTAACACTAATTTATAAATACCAAAATATTGTCCTTCTTCCTGGGGATATTTTAAAACTTTAACATAGTTTAGCTTTAATGTATACTTTTTAAACACGTTTGACTTATTTTCAATACTTTATTTTGTTGTAAAACAAGTTGTACCCTCTTAATTAACAAACTTATGTTTTAAGAATAAATATATATTACTAGCACCCCGTCTTACTACCCGTTCGGGTTATACGCAATTACGCTAATGTGTAATGGTAGGGTGATTGTGAGATGAAATGAAGGACCTACAGTTTAACGTGGAATCCGAACCACGGTGGTGGCCTGGCATTCCCCACATTCACAAGATGTCTTGTCAGAGGTGAAGGAAGGGTTTGGAAATCAGATAAATCTGTGCCGAGACCGAGAATTGAACCCCGGCCGCCAGCACAGAAGTCTGACACCTTACCCCTAGACCACCAGGTCACCGCTAAGAATAAACATTTATGGAGAACTTCTCTAATATATTCATTGTTATATAAATAAAATAGCACTATTTGAATCGACTTTATAGTATAGCATAATATAATTTATACAAAATATAGTATAATATTAGTAAAACATCAATAATCTCCAATAAATCCAATTTTTTTTATAAGAAATGAATTCATTAAGGGAAGTGCCCAACCATGCTTGTTTTAGAACAAAATTTGTTAATCAAGAGATTAAAAATTGTTTCCTAACAACAACAAAATATAGTTCCAAGCTCGCTTGAACTTTTTAAATCAGTAGCTTTGTTAAAATGTTAAATAATGATTTGGAAAATATCCGACGGTAAAAACATTTCCGTTGAATCGTAGTAATAATAAAACTTCCAGCCACTGATATATTAATTGTATGTTGGACTAAGCTAATTACATTTACCCGTATCGATGATCGCATGGTCTAGTGTGTCCCTCTCGTGCTGGACTGGATTTTCTGTCATGGAAATATCAGGGTTCGAATCCCGGTAGAGTGTACTGAGATGGGTTTTTTTTTCAAAAGGTTTTCCCCTATTCCTCCACGCAAATGCGTGTAGATTTATTTAAAGTTATATATCCCTCATCCCTATTCATAAGCTTTTTTTTTTTGTTAGCACTCTCTCTTACTACCCGTTCGGGCTATACGCTTATGTGCTAATTACGCTAGTGTGTAAGGAATGAGGCAGGCTTAATTTGAGGAAGTGGAGGTGACCTGGTGGTCTAGGGGTAAAGTGTCAGACTTCTGTCCTGGGGTCCGGGGGTTCAATCCTTGGTTCCGACACAGATTAACAGTTAACAATAGTACACACGACTGGGATTTGAACTCTCATCTCTCTGTTATTGGCAGTCGGGTCTATTGTGAGAGTGACGCCTTAGACTAGGTGGTCACCGAAGAGGGTTTGCGAAATTAGTTAGCCTACACGATTACGCTCGTTCCAGAAAACCTAATGAAGTGCAGTTTCTGCAATCTTCACCTCACCAAAGCTAAAATTGAGATGATTGAAATAGCTTTTGGTAGTTTTTTTTTAAAATTCAATGGGAGACTTATTTTACTTGCCTAAGTTCTACGTTATTCTGGTCCGACACCTTACCTAAGACTGTAGTGTGTCTTTCTACTGAGATAAGGGTCCCGGGTTTGATTCCCAGCAAGGCCGAACATTTATCATTGATGAAAATGTGGATTTACCCTTTCACATTGATAAATTGACGGTTGGGGACTGGTTGTTGTGCCTTTCCTAGGCATATGAAGCTACGACAGGCCTAGCAAGCCGGATTTGGAAACATATTTGACTTTAATAAAAAAAAACTGACCTAGGCCACAGGTTAGAAACAGTTATGGATGTAAAAAATAATCTACTATATTCTAATGAATACTACAGAAAACCTCCCATAAGATTTGACCCCTGATTTGAGCGATATTAGCTATATCAGATACACGCTATTGGTGGGGGTCAAATGAGCTCTTAAGGTAACAGCAGTTGCCCAATCGACATTCTTAGACATACGTAGTAATTTCACCAAGTTTTTACATAGAAACGTCCTTGATCCAAGCAAACCTGTGTCCAATGAAGATATTGTATTATGTTAATAACACTAACATATCCCCCTTCCCCTTCTGTATCATCACACGTTTGGGCTATACGCATATCATATAGGCTGAAGTGGTAAGGATGTGGAAAAGAGGATTTAGAGGAATTGTACCTGAATTTGTGTGGAGGAAGAGGAAGGAAATATTTAGAAAAGCCATTCTCAGTACACCCGGCTGAGATTCGAACCTCAATTTCCTTATTGTTGGTAGAGAGACTAAATTAGCTTGATATTTCTGGTCTAATTTGAAAATTAAGGGTTTTTAGTAAATATAAACATGTATTTTGGTGGTTAATATTGATAACATTTTATTATATTATTAGTGTTATTTTTAAGGTTTATATAATATTTATCAAAAGGTACAGCTGCAGATAACATGATTTGACGCAGGCCCTATTAGATAGGGGTACACGGTCTGCATCGTTCCTGGGCCCATGGGTCTAAAAGGGGACTGGGAATATCCTGGGATCTTAGAAAATATTTGCAAATATTGAAGACTAGCATTCATATTTCCACTACTTGCACTGTTAATAGATTATTAGTATGGATATAATATTGTTTGTCTTTTTTTTTCCTTTTTTCAGATATAAATGTATAGCTTCTAAATAATTATTTATTTTTGTCATATTTCTTTTATTTTTTATATAGGATTTTTTTAGACAAGATTAATGTAAAATAGAAGGAGGCATTAATAACAATTTTGCACCCCTTGATAAAATTTCTCTCATACAACCCGATTTGAAGTATAAATACATGGAAGTAAGCCAAGGATCTTTTATAACTGTCAGAAAAGGTTCTTACTATGAAAATTGGACATTATACCACGTGCCCACTATTATAGGTAATACTGTGTCGATAGACAATAATTAACCTCGTAAGAGTCTGTAGTCCTTGGTCCAAGGAATGTCCCAGTGATGTGTCTCAGATATTTTATCATATTAATAACGCCTACATGATACTCGAAGGACGTCACAAAACCCTAATGATCAAATAAATGACCTCCCCAATTCATCCTAGTCTCCTGCTATCCTTCTATCAGTACAGCTTGTCTATAACCAAACCATGGAACACATTAGTCACTTGCAAACGACCTCCTTCCATACACACAGCCAACATCTGCAGAGACGTTGTAATATCCACTGACAAGTAGAGTTGGGAGGACAGTTACCATGTCTGGGTCTATCCTTGGAAGCTGAACTTGGATCCTTAGAGCAGTGGTTCTTAACATTTTGGAAGCCACGGAACAATTTTGATTATAAGAAAAATTTGCCAAACATTCATGACCGGGTGTCATTATTCAAATTTAAAGAATATTATATTTAGAAGCGGTTATAACAGTCAAGGCCGTAGCCAGCCATTAATTTCAGGAGGGGTTTTGTAGGCCATTTCCCAATGACCGAGGCTAGAAAAATTCTAAATGATAAACAGTTCTAGAAGCTCTCTAAAGTGTTTTTTTTATGGTAACACAACCCTTTAACTGCCTAAGGCTAGGACAAATTATAAATATTAAACAGTTCTAGAAGTTCTCTAAAGTGTTTTTTTTAACATGCCCAATAACTGCCGGAGGCTAGGGATAATCTAAATATTTAAACAAATCTAGAAGTTCTCTAAAGTGTTTTTATGGTAACACAACCCCCTAACTGACGGAGGTTAGGAATAATATATATATTTAAACAAATCTAGACGCTCTCTAAAGTGTTTTTTATGTCAACATAGCATCATAACTGCCGAAAGCTAGGGCAAATTATAAATACTAAACACCTCTAGAAGTTATCTGAAGTGCTTTTATGGTAACATAACATCATAACTGCTGAAGTCTAGGGCAAATTATAAATACTAAACACCTCTAGAAGTTATCTGAAGTGTTTTTATGGTAACATAACATCATAACTGCGAGTTAGGGCGAATTATAAATACTAAACACCTCTAGAAGTTATCTGAAGTGTTTTATGGTAACATAACATCATAACTGCGAAGTCTAGGGCGAATTATAAATACTAAACACCTCTAGAAGTTATCTAAAGTGTTTTTATGGTAACATAACATCATAACTGCTGAAGTCTAGGGCAAATTATAAATACTAAACACCTCTAGAAGTTATCTAAAGTGTTTTATGGTAACATAACACCATAACTGCCGAAATCTAGGGCAAATTATAAGTATTCAACACCTCTAGAAGCTATCTGAAGTGTTTTTATGGTAACATAACATCATAACTGCCGGAGGTTAGACTAAATTCTAAATATTAAAAACCTCTAGACGCTCTCTGAAGTGCTTTTTATGGTAAGACAGATCCCTAATTTGTACTTGTATCTTAATTTTGATATTGTTTGAAATATAAATAAAGCCAAATATATATTGTTCATAAAATTTGGGGGGAGGGGGTAATTTGAACCCCCAAACCCTCTCCCCGACTATGACCCTGATAACAGTAATCAACAAATATATTAACAAAGCTATTTCATCCATCATGCTATGTGTATTCGTACGATAGCAATATTACTATTGGCAGAAAAAGTCAACCACCGAATCGATGGTGGCAGCGTTGTCTGATAGCTCGTGATCTTAATTACTTTTTTTTAGTATTGGGTCTTACTACCCGTTCGTATTATGTAAGTGTACCCGCCTTTGCGTGAAGGGAGAGTGGAAAACCATATTGTAAATACCATCTTCAGTACACCTAACAGAGATTCGAACCTTGATCGAGTGGTCTAACGCTCTTCTATTGCACTAGCATTTTTTGGTGTCCATCACAGATTTTACCTTAAAATATTAGTGAAGAATGACCCTGAACATGGGGTGGTTTCTGGATAGCTCAGTGGTTAAGTAGTTAAAGCATTGATGTACTAATCCAAAGGTCCCGGGTTCTATTCCCATTTTTCAATTTTTGAATATTATATTATATTGGTTTGAAAGTCAACGCACGTAACAGTCGTCAGTTGTTAGAATCCTCGTAGCTAACATCACTAAGAACTGTTGTCAGGTGGTAGGTATCTTTCCCCAGTGGAACACTTGTAACCAATTCACCAGTGGCGGCTAGTGTATAGGCACTGCGGAACTGCAGCACCCCCTATTTCCACTTGATATTATCGATAACATTTAATATAATGAGTCCTTTTTTTTAAAATTATTTCTTTATTTTTGTAGTACAATAAATATTCCTTAAGCTTAATGTCAGTGCTTCAGTAGTCATCCCCCAGTTTATGGAAAATATACATAAATCTGTGTATGGAACTGTGCGCTTCACAGTGCCAGCGACGTGGTGTTTGACTGTTGTGCGCATGCGTACATAGGATTGAGGTGGGGATGAAGGCGGGACTGCCATGTAGAGAGAGCACTGTTGCTCTCGCAGTGCCGGCTCTGGCGTGATGGTGGAAGGGTGTTTTTTTTACTCAGCATGTGTTGTGCTTAAAAACCGTCTACCATATTCTTGAATGTGATAATGTGTAGAAGCGTGTAGGATTAGATTATTATTCTGCTTCCAGCTTTTCTATTTGATTCATTTTTTTTCAGTTCTTTTATTTAACAGAAAGACTAAATGCGCTAGCAGTACTTTCAGTAGAGAGAAATTTCCTCAATTGTCATCCAGAGATCAAGGATAAAATTATTGAACTTTTTGCGCAAATTAAAACAAAAGAATGGATTTCATTTTAAAATGAATAGATTAAGCTTGAACTGTAACAATTTAAGTTAAAGTAAGTAAAAAGTTTTGGTTTTTTTGTAAGATTTTATCAAGTTACTGAATAAGTTTTCTTTTTATACATGTTTTTTTTTCCTTTTACACAATTTTAAAACAAAGGCTAAACATTTTCTGGAGCAGCACCCCCACTAATTTTAGCTACGAGCTGCCACCGCAATTCATGGAACACAAGTGTTCCGGGGAACACCGGTTAAGAGCCACTGCCTTAAAGGCTACACTAGAGTTTTTTTTTAAAATATTTTACTAACCTATTTCATTTCCCCTATTTCTATTGTTTCTTCGAATTATCTCTGATAGCCAGTATTGAGGGTTGCCAAACATCCCAGATTGGCCGAGACCATTCCGGAATTAAATTCACTGTCCCGTTTCTTGGATGAACCCCACCCGGGACATTAAATGTCCCGGAAATAAATACATATCTTTTGGTGCCGCTCTACGCTAATATATTCTGCCCTACCAACTTTAAGTTTATATATGTATGAACACGACATAATTAAAAGTAATGTATTTCCAAAAGTTATTGTTCTTATTAAAATACATGGAACCTGAGTAGGTTTTACTTATTAATAACGTTTGTGAGGTGACCTGGTGGTCTAGGGGTAAGGTGTTGGACTTCTGTGCTGGCGGCCGGGGTTCAATCCTCGGTCCCGGCACAGATTTATCTGATTTCCAAACCCTTCCTTCACCTCTGACAAGTTATCTTGTGAATGTGGGAAATGCCAGGCCTCCACCGTGGTTCGGATTCCACGTTAAACTGTAGGTCCTTCATTTCATCTCATAATCACCCTACCATTACACATTAGCGTAAGTGCGTATAACCCGAACGGGTAGTAGGACGCGGTGCTAATAATAATAATAATAATAATAATAATAATAATAATAATAATAATAATAATAAACGTTTGTGTATAGCAGATGATGAGAACAAACAAAGAAAAATAAAATAGATTTAGACTTTTATTTAACAACACAAAAAAAATTAAAAAATTAGGCATGTCATGCATAAGGTGACCTAATAAAGATTCCCCCCCCTTCATCTTGTTAAATTACGGAGATATCACAGGTAAACAATTCTCTGTGTAACGGATACCGTAGTGTAGTAGTGTGTGTACCTGGCTACGATCACAGAGGTAACTGGGTTCGATCCCCGATTGGTGCCTTGGGTATTTATTCTGAAAGGAGAATTACCCCAACGTTCACCAGGGTTCAGTTAATTAGGCTTAAACTAGGTGTAAGTGTTTCCACACCCTCATACTCATTATCACCATCACCTCATCCCATCGGGACATGGAAAGAGTCTCCACGGAAAGGATGTACTATTAGTACATTCGGGCGTCCCCTGGACAACGGTACATTAGTACTGGCTAATATTTCCACAAATTGGTCTACGAGTTATGAAGATCAGACACACAATATTATTATTGTTATTATTACAGTTATTTTTGTCATCCTATATCTACTGTATATATCATAGTCCTACAACCACTTCGTATTGGGCATCCAGGAATTCTATCAGAAATAATTGGTACTAGAATGTGCAATATATACTGAAACCAAATATTAATTTATTTATTATCAAAGTAAAGGGCTTTCGTACGCTTAAAAGACCAAATTTATAAATAAATAGTATTATTAAACCATTTAATCCAGCATCTGGGATCAAACCAAGGTCCAATATATATAATAATCAGTATCTCTAAGCAATCGTAGATAGAGACTGGCCAGTCAGGATTGAAGATCAGGGCTAGATTCCGGGTCAGTATCTGGCACAAACCATGTGACTAACCCTCGCCGTATAAGAATAAATACAATGAAATAAATCATAGATACAGAGCCTTCCCCGTTCCCCCTGGATTAATGGCCCACTTCGTGACACTCGACTACGTGGTGAAGGGTGCACCTGTATGACGTCACTTCCTGTCTGAGGTTTAGGGTGAAACTCCCACTAGATGTTGAAAGGTGTGGAAGACGCTCTTATTCTGAGGACAGTTCCTGACTGGGGGTAACGTGAGTCACAACATCATTTCGGGGGTTCCCGGTGGCGTGTTGGTTTGTTTCGTTTATGATTTAACAATAGCAGCAGCACCCATTTCACTGGCCGCATAGTCTCTCGCAATAGACTACTATATCAGAGCTCAAATCCTGGCCGGGTGATCCAAGAATGTTTTTTTCCTAAATGGTTCTCCACTTTTAAGCACGCAAATGGAGGTAACACTTGCCTTAAATTTAACCGTACTCAGCCTTTAAATATTAGTTTAATTAATACATATGTTTACACCCTAATAGACGCAGTGCTAAAATTTTTAAAAATAATGATAATAGCAGTAGCCCTTTTTTGTGGTCGCTTGGTCTAATGCAAAGCTCGACGACTTTTTTTTGGATGAAGAGCCATTTTGGATCTAATCAAAAATATATGTAAGCCCTATATTTTTTGAAGTTAGGATTAGGCCGAAAGGTTGAAGTTTTTCTTTAGGTATCAAGAGGTTTGATTAAAAATGATAATATCGTATATTAATTAAAAGTTAAAGAGCCGCAGCTACACGTTCAAAGAGTTACCGTTTGCCAATCCCTAGTATATGGTGTTTACCATGAAATTTACTAGATTTCCGGTGACAATGAGGTAAGGATTCGAATCTTGGTTGTTGTACTGAGATTAGTTTTTCAAAAATGTTTTCCCGCGTGCTCTTTACTCCAATCTGAGTGAATTTCATCTAGCTTTGACCTTCCTTATCTCTGACTCAATACTGTTGATAACTTGGACGGGTAGTAAGAAGTGGTAAGCAAAAATAAAAATTGGTAATAGATACACTAGCTATCTGAACTACGCATCGATGGACATGTGGTCTCAAGGGGTAGTCTCATATTGTTTGGTTTGACAATGACTGGGAGGTTAAGATGAACCCTGGCCGGTGTACTGAATATGGTTTTCTCAAAATGTCCCCCCCCCCCTCTCTTTCTATCTCTCTTTCTCTCTCCACGTAAATCCGTGTACATTTACTCTAAAATTTACCTTTCCCATCCTTATCCAGTTAATGTAAACATGAGGATAGTTCATTCTAGCAGTAATACGTGGTGCATCAAAAAATATATACAAACTATTAGTAGTCCTACTAATTAGTATTGATTTAAACTATATCTTAAGACACAGGATGAGAAGAGTGTATTTCAAAGGGGTGCCCGAATATATTTTTAGGGAAGTTATGATAAATCTTGGAGTGAAAACCCCTCCCTCAGCTAAGCTCTGAGTCAAAATGAGGTTAGTTCTTTAGCCCTGTCAACGCCATTGTGGGGTTGTGGCATATATAAAACCAGCCCCATTGCTTTATTTCAGAGTTTGAACACAAACTACCCCATTAATGGTGACAAATTAAAATGAGAGAATAAAGTCTTGGATCTCGCAAACACCGTTGGTAATAGAATTCACTACAGTCCTGGCATGAAAATTTAATAACAAATTAATATAAAACACATACCCACATTGGCAGTCGCCTGTCAAGCGTCACTCTCGCAATATATTGGACTGCCAATGACGAGGAGATAAGGGATAAAATCCCGGTTGGATGGACTGAAAAAAAATTCCTAATTTTTTCTCCCCTCAATATTCTCACAAATGTGAGTACAATTATTCTAAATGCACATGTACTCGTTGCTAACACAAAAGCTTAATTATAATTAGTACATAGGCGTATTCGGTACGAAGTAAAGTTTAAAATATCGATTATTAAGACAAATACAAATAATGATTTGTTTAACTAACAAATTTAATGAGTTAATATATAGTAGAATCATCCACTTCGGGGGACACGAGGTCTAAGGCGCTACTTTAGCAGTAGACTAGACTGCTGAAGATGCGGAGATCGGGATTTAGTCCCGGTTGGGTGTAATGAGGGTTTTTTCAAAATTGTTTTCCACTCTTTCTCCATGCAAACGTGGGTACACTTTCTCTAAATGTAACCTTACAAATTCCATCCCTAAAACCATTAGCGTAGTTAGTACATAAGCATATAACCCAAAGGGGTAGTAAGACACAGTGCTAAAAAAAATTAGTAAGATTCTGGTAGGAAAAAAGTAATTACGGACTATCCTTCATGCAAAAATCCGTTGTATTGATGGGAAGATTAGTGTTGAAAAGGATTTGGCGTGGAAAGAGTATGGTAGACCCACATTGGTAAATCACATGTGTAAGATAATTCCTAGTCCCTCCAACCGAGATTTGAACCTCGATTCCTTCCACCCCACACCCCGCCTGGCACCTTGGACCACTTAAGTACTGGTGTGACTATTCTAAAAATCAGCGTCATTTTGTTAGCTCTAAATGATTCATACATTTATGATCTAAGCATTATCTTGTGTGCAGTCGTGGGGCGTGGAAAAAGGGGTTGAGTCACATGTGATTGCAATCAATAACACTTGTGAAATCAATACAAACGGAAGTGAATGCTTGTGAGTTACAAGAAACTATCGCCGTCAAGCAGAATCGTTCCATCCTTATTGCCCACTGACTGACGTATGGCAAGTTTCCAAATGACTTTATTCATTTAGAGAGATAACCGGCCCCATGGTGTAGTGGTCAGTGCATCTGGCTACGAACCTAGGGGCTCCGGGATTAATCCTTGGCTGGTTCCTTGGGCATTATTCCCGAAAGGTGAATTACCCCCACGTTCATCAGGGTTTGGTTAGTTAGGCTTTAGTTAGGTTTAAGTGTTTCCACTGGTTCCACACCCTCATATTCACATTCATCATCATCTCATCTCATCGGGACATGGAAAGAGCCTCCACGGAAAAGGATGTACGATTAGTACATTCGGGCATCCCCTTGGCAACAGTATATTAATATCGACTAATCTTTCCACCGGGAGTGTAATGGTAGTGGTGCAGGAACGCGGGGGAACACCGTTCCGGCACTACTTTTCATGAAAAAATATTCAAAATATAAATATTTTTTAGTAAAGTTTTATATAAATCCATTCAATGTTAAGTAATTGATTTTATATCAATATTATGTTAACACTTTTTTTTCATACTATGGTTAAATGTATTGTGCTCCATGCGAATTTTTGCAATCTTAGGGGAAATGCGATAAGTAAGTTTCTGCCTTAGTAACCATTAAAAAATGCTCCAAATAGATCCTAGAGACATTTATGTCTGTGAAATCTTTTCACCTGCGGTGGTTAGGGGTCAAATCTCTCCCCTTGAATTTTAGGGTGGCTACGGCCTTGTGTTCAGGCACTGCTAAATTTACGACTACACCACCTTTCCACTACTGAACAACGAATGATACAGCCTAGACGCGCAATATACTGGTGTATGTGTGTGCTTCATACACCTTATAATCTAACTTAAGACTAAGACAGGCACAACATCCAGTCCTCGGCAGTTAATTCATCACTCTGAAAGGTTAAATCACCAATGATGAATTTTCCGGTCATGTCGAGAATTAAACCCCCATCCCTTAACTCAGTATACAGGCACGCTACGGACTGAACTAAGATGTTGGATCGTAAAATCCACTAGGTTTAATAATCTTAATTCAGAGCAAACATTTGTGACTTGAATTCCTGCTTCCAATAACTTAGTCTTGCTGATGTCATATTGAGAAAATGGTGGATCTCGTAAATAGAATTTCAAAATTTATTCCCCAATTCTGAATTCTTCAGGAACCATAAAAGTCTACGATTTGAATTCCTGCTTCCAATAACATAGTATTTATGATATTGTTACACTGAGGAAATGTTACGTTTCATACACTCATATTCCAACACAGAATTCCCATACTGCACCCTTGGAGAACGGAAGTCTTATAAGTTTCTATATTTTTGTCCCGACATAAAGTGTCGCCAATACCTGGAATATGAGGGCTCTAAGGCCTCGCACAATGGGACGTACTTTCCATACCACATAGTCAGCGAGCAGCCATATGTGGGGCCATCCATCGCACACGTCGATAAAGGTCCTAACCGCCGTGCGTTGGTTGGCGATGACCATTATTTGTCAGTTGACACGTTCCGATACGCGTCACTTTTTTTTCTACGCCAGTCATCTTTATGTTTCTTTATTCATGCGTTATGTCAGTAAGGTCTAATTGCAAATTCATCTTTTAATTAAACCAATTAGATTAGGAGAAAGCATTTTAATTAATTGTATAAGCATTCGACAAGAAGTTTTATATATTAGTTAAGCATAAAATATAAGTACTTAGAGAAATTATTTCCCAAAATAGTCTTTTCCGCCTCCTTACATTAGGTAAGTAGTAACTTTTTCAGTCAGATTCTCATATTTTAATTATTTTAGTAGGTGTTCTGTCTCACGACAGGCCCCTTCATTTTTTCATTGAGCTTAGACCACTAATGTGTCCTATTTATTTATACTGAGCCCTAAAGTAATTTTATCTGTAACTGTCATTTTTATATATAATATTAATGCCTATAAAATAATACTAGTCGTAAGATCGAATTTTATCAATTTTGAGCGCAAAAAAAACTGGTTTACATTTTTTTTTAAGTTTCTTCCAAATAATATTTTCCTCTTCGTGATTAATACTCACGACTAACATATCACGAGGGACACATCCTATTGGTTTGACCAACTGCCGAAATCACGACCACACCAAGTTAGTGCCTTGGTCACGAGGACATTGTTTTAGGGCTCTTGTCACTCTGAAGATGACCTGTGTGAAAAAAAAAGATAAATAAAAAAAAATAAGAAAAAAAAGTATTAGTTGTTTAAATCAAATATATATTTCTCCTACTGTTGTATGTAAAAAAACAAAATAGTTCAATTTCATCTAGCTCAGTTGCACGAGGAAACTTAATCTCGGGACCTCTGGGTTTAGATAGGCACTTATACTTAACCTGCCTGCGGAGCTCCGGTAAATCACATATCTAGGTTAACATATTTATATAACATTTGTTTTGTTGTCAAAGCTATAATTATTATATCACAATCTTAATTCAATTTAAATCATTCGATAACAAAATAAAAAAAAACTTTTTCCTTACATTTTCAAAGGCAAAATAAAACCAACATATATACCTAAGTCCAACCACGTAAAAAATTATGGCACAGAAAGTTTATTATTTACCCTTAACACCATTAGACTTCTTTGAGTCAAACAAAATAGCCACACTGCTCACAGCCACCTATTATTTACCTTTTTTTTTTATTAAAACCATCCTCAGTCCCGCAATAATATAAGAAAATTGAAACTTCTCACCCTAGTCCATCTGTAGTCGAGAACTCGATCATATGTACATATCTCTTTATGTTTACTGAAGGATATGCATGTCCTCACAAACTCTTCAAGTAGTAATCAAGATCCTGGTGTACATCCTTTCATAATCTTAAACTGGTAATAAGTAGTGTAACAAGTCCTTTTTTCTTCTTTTCTAATGATTGTAAAGTTTTTACATCCCGGCATTAATATCACTTCTTTTCAACACCACGCCAATAACAAAACAAAAGAACCTTTCCAATACACGCCAAAGAGGTGATACCATTTAGAAGTAGTAATATTGTTGGAATAGTGACGTATGGATGATTGTAAATAGGGATTATAATTAAAAGGGGATGGTATTCTTTGTCACAGATTTGCCCCCTAATGTTTCAGAAGTTAGTTTTAGTATTGAAAACTGCTACTGGAACATTACCAGCCATTGGTGCACTTAAAGTGGTAGGAGTTAAGGTCCATTGTCTAACGACTTTTCCTTTCTTCTAAACTTGGCACCGTTGAGATCCTTGCAGGTAAGGTTGCTCGGAAATGTACATTCATTTAACCCTTTACATATTGGTTTATAGGTTTTGAAGACGCGCACTTGACTTATGTCGGTGTCCTCGCAACCAAAGCGACAAATTAAAACACCTGCTCCTGGGTTTCAACCGCACTACACCAGCTATTTGAGCAAATTCAAATGGCACTCTAGTTGTCCTCCAGGTGAAACATTTGTCTACTACCTTGGGTTTTACATATCTTTTTTTTTTTACAAACATTTACACAAATATGTTACATGGCTAATGCTTGCCGTATATAGTATAAGCTGTTAGCATTCTCTAGACCTACATACAATTGAATTACTAACACAAAACAAAACTACCCTCATTACATTGAAACAAAACCACACTTTAGCAATAGACTGGACATATTAAAATTATTAGTTTTCACACTCTTTAACTAAACCAAAATTCTTAAATATTAAATAGCTAAGTGGATGGCAAAAGTTAGATAGAAACATAGTCGTGTTACAATATGAGACTCTCCTCTTGCAACTTATGAGACAATTGTTCCAAACAAAAATACAACAACTCGTGAACTCATGCCAAATTGGTGTTTCCTGAAATGTACTGTGCCCCCAATCATCTTAAATTGATCCAATAAACTCACCCTAACTATTTGGGTACCTACAGCTCCCTAGGCTTCTTATTACACCACTGGTCGCGAATGCTGACTCTCATAATATGAAATTCAACTACTTAAAGTGAGATTATCATAACAATCCTCTGCCAGATGATTTACATACACCATATGAGAAAATTAAACAAGTTAAAAATAATAATTACAAACATTTACACAATGTTGTCTGTTATAAGATAATGGAAATAACTTCCCTCGTTCCTGACTGCAAGGAGCGTAATGACGGAACCAGGTACCACACTTGCTGGGGCCTGCTTATGGCGACTAATTGGTGAAATCAAAAGTTCCGGTGCGTCTCTTCTCAGCTGTTGGGGCTACACATCTCAAGTATACAGTACATACTTGTAAACACACAAGCCCTATCATAGGGTAACAATTGCAGATAAAGTTCATGGATTTAACTTCTTTTTCTTAAAATAACTTCATTATTATTAAACTGAAAATGCTTAAACTTCTTAGACCTCGTCATGTTACTTGTCTGCTTCCCATACATGAATAAGGAATGACTTTGGTTGTGATGTTACTTTACTCTCAGAAAATCCCACTCTCTTCTCTCTTCCTCTAACTATATTTTCTTCTGACATATACAAAAAATAAATAAATAACCTTCAAAGTTTCACCATAAAACATTTAATAATTCTCGATGCTATTCATTTCCAATAAAAGTTGTGTGGGTTCCTGCCCTTTCACAAATTTTAATATTCATGTGGCTATCACAAGTCTGCCCAGTCTAACAGGTACCGGCACAGAGGGACTAGCCTTAATGTTGACGCTGGTTATAACCATTATACATATATTTTAAATACTCACAGGATTTTCTCTCTCTCATTTTGTAGGCACATTCTTATCGTGTAGGTCTTCGGGATGCATCTTCTCTTCACATGGGGTATTTCTTAACTTCTTTGACGTAGATACTTTAACAATAACAAATAATCTATTACTGATTGTCGAAATTATCCATTATAATTCTTAAGTAATAATTGTGGGATAAATTACCCTTTCCACAATACAATACAAAAAATTTCTCCACACTTTTGTTTTATCTTTCTTATCTTTCCTTAGATTGATACCTGACTTGTATAATACGGTGTGTACCTTCCAACCTTGAGAAAAAAATGCCGCAGGCTATTTGTTGGATGCTGGGAATCGTTCACCAATCTTTCCTAGAGTTTCTAAATTCTTCTTCTTTTTTTTTTTTGTAGTTTTAAGTGTTTTAATTGTGTAGCCGGCTTTAGATATAATCAACTTTAATCCACATTGTTGTATTTCCAGGCCGCCACCTATGCAGTGCTGGCAACTTGTAGAGCCATGTATCTCATTTCCCCGGAGAGATGGCTCACGAAAAGGTCGACCAGCTCTTAATGTTAACATTTAATTTGCTTTTAAAATAATTGAATGTTTTACTAATACAAGTCTATAATCGCCTTTTTAAGATATTGATATCAATATTGTCTTCCCATGCTCAAATTTGAAGTCAAGTGATGATACTATTTAATTATTTGTACAAAAGTTGGCTACTTCTGTTCTTCTGACTGACAAACACATCGATGACTCTGTTGCTGAAGTTTAGAAATTCAACAATTACATCCTTAAGTATAGAACAAACAGCCAGCGAATTTAACTGATCTTGTCCTATGGTGCTCTTGAATCTAATAGACAACTCAAAGATAACCCTTCAACTTCTAACATAAGCTCGGGACACGTCGGATTTCCTGACATCTCCATTTCTTCCTCTTCATTCAGTAATTCTTCCCTAAGATCTACACCAAAGGGGTGTTAACTTTTTCTTGACATACTAAAAATGCTCCCAGAGTGTGTGGAACCTGCGACCGGTCTGGGCTGCCTACATCGCAGGTCAACAGTTTCCCTCTTTGACAATTACATTTACATCAACTGGTTGAGGATGATGACTAGAACCACGGGATGCTTGCCCTTGATAAACTGGACCTATGTTAGCTGGTACCCTATGTTGAGGGTTCGTCTGGGACGGTTGAAATGGGGTATGGGAGTTACTCCTAGACCTAAAGTCCCTGTCGTTGTCCCCATAAGGGTGGTTCCTAGGTTGGGGAAAAGGTCCGTTGACTGACCTTTTGTCTCTTACCTCAAGGTTATGATGGGAGTTTTCCCGACCTCTACCAGGATATTGGTGCTCTGTCTGGGCACCCCAAACTAAACTACGGCCTGAATGGTCGCGAGGAGGTCTATCTCTCCTCCACGCTTCCTGTGGACGTGCTCCCAGTTGAAACTGTGGAGTAGGTCCTACCCGCTGTTCCACGTTCGGCCTCCTATGAAGTGGGGAACTAAACTGTCCTACTTTGTCCCTACGCCTATCCTGTTCCAAAGCGTCCAAGCGCTGCAGTCCGGTCCTAAACTCCTCCAAAGTGTTGTAGGTAATCCCTACCAACATCTCGCGGTACCGTATGGGTAGTTGATGCGTGACCATATATATCAACTCAGAGTCACTGATGTTCGACTCGAAATTCCTACTTTTACTATACATGTCGGCAAGGTAACCCTCCAGAGTATCTCCGTTCTCATGGTACCTTGACGCATGTAATTTAGCCCTCATTTGGCCCTGGATCTCCACACTCCAAAACATTGCTAGGAATCGGGTTCGAAACTCCTCCCAGCCTGTGATGCTTTCGCGCACTACCGACCACCAAGGCAAAGCGTCACCAGTGAGGGAACTGCCCCCTAACCTTATTTTTTCCTTATCATTTAGTCGACGCCCTTCAAAAAGTTCCTCCAGAGTGTTGAGGTGGCTAAGGGGATCCTGCCCACTCCTGCGATTGAATTTAGGGAGTCTATCCCCAAGAGCCCGGTCTCCTAAAAGGGTACACAAAGATGAAGAAAATGGGCTTAAGTCGCCCAGCCCTCCTAACCTGACCTGGTCTGACAATCCCTCAAGCTGGTTCTTTACCATTTTTACCTCCTCGGCTGTATCAGTCAACCTCTGATCCAACACCACCTGGGATTTGGCTAAATCCCGGTTCTTGTCATTCAGTGAGCCAACAGTAGAGTTCAGAATCCCCAGTGTATTTGTCTGACTCTCGTTTCCTGTGCGCACCTCTAGGCTTAGTCTATTCAATCCTTCCTCTAGCTGTGCGACCTGCTGTTCTTGCTTCTGTGCCGTCAACCTTTGGTTTGACTCCAAGGTCAGGCTAAGCTCATCCCTTGACTCCAGGATCTCTTTCTTAACACTGGCCAGCTCCTGCCTGAACCGCTCTTCAGTGGCCTCAACTCTAACCTCAAAGTCGGCCCTGGTCTTGCCTATTGCCGCTGAAAACTCTTCCCTCATACTGACCGTTAATGAACCGATGTGACGCATAATCTCACTGCGGGTTTCCTCCTGAGTAGAAACGAGCTTTCTCTCGAGGACTAACTGCCCTTCCCTCATCTCCATTAACAACTGTTGGATACCCGCCATAAGGTCCAACGAAGGGGTACTATGGGAACTTCCATAGGGAAAGGAGGGATTTTGTCCCCGTCTGATGACGGACCCTCAAAATAAGTTTGGGATGAGTCTTCGCTCAAATCCTCAACCACTACTTGATCCCTAACTACCTTTTCCTGCTGTGGTGTCGTGGTAGCAGCATCATCCTCCAACCCTACATCAATTGATTGTCCATCCATTATTGTGGGTAAAACCTCAGCCTCATACCTAATGTTTATCTTAGACTGTCCTCTGTCCCTACTTCTAAGAAAATACCCTTCCTGGCTCATAACCTAAACCACATTTGAAAATACTAGGTTGCTCTATCCTAACCTTATCGAAAAGCCCCGCGTTAAGGCGCCACTGTGAAAAAAATAATAAAAGGTAAGAAAAAAAGTAATATTAGTTATTTTAATTAATTAAATATATTTATTTCTCCTACTGTTGTATGTAAAAAAACAAAATAGTTCAATTTCATCTAGCTCAGTTGCACGAGGAAACTTAATCTCGGGACCTCTGGGTTTAGATAGGCACTTATACTTAACCTGCCTGCGGAGCTCCGGTAAATCACATATCTAGGTTAACATATTTATATAACATTTGTTTTGTTGTCAAAGCTATAATTATTATATCACAATCTTAATTCAATTTAAATCATTCGATAACAAAATAAAAAAAAACTTTTTCCTTACATTTTCAAAGGCAAAATAAAACCAACATATATACCTAAGTCCAACCACGTAAAAAATTATGGCACAGAAAGTTTATTATTTACCCTTAACACCATTAGACTTCTTTGAGTCAAACAAAATAGCCACACTGCTCACAGCCACCTATTATTTACCTTTTTTTTTTATTAAAACCATCCTCAGTCCCGCAATAATATAAGAAAATTGAAACTTCTCACCCTAGTCCATCTGTAGTCGAGAACTCGATCATATGTACATATCTCTTTATGTTTACTGAAGGATATGCATGTCCTCACAAACTCTTCAAGTAGTAATCAAGATCCTGGTGTACATCCTTTCATAATCTTAAACTGGTAATAAGTAGTGTAACAAGTCCTTTTTTCTTCTTTTCTAATGATTGTAAAGTTTTTACATCCCGGCATTAATATCACTTCTTTTCAACACCACGCCAATAACAAAACAAAAGAACCTTTCCAATACACGCCAAAGAGGTGATACCATTTAGAAGTAGTAATATTGTTGGAATAGTGACGTATGGATGATTGTAAATAGGGATTATAATTAAAAGGGGATGGTTTTCTTTGTCACACCTGTCACAGAAAAAACGGAAAAGACAGTCCAATTCTCAAAAAAGGAACCTTTTAGAAATTACAAACATATTTTTGCGACAAACCTATATAGTATCCTCCTATTTTGTTAGATATATAAAACCCTCATATATATATACATACACACAGTAGACTCGCGATTTATTATTATTATTATTATTATTATTATTATTATTATTATATTAGCACAGCGTCTTACTACCCGTTCGGCTTATACTCACTTACGCTAATGCGTAATGGTAGGGTGATTGTGAGATGAAATGGAGGACCTACAGTTTACCGTGTGATCCGAACCACGGTGGAGGACTGGTATTCCACACATTCACAAGTTGTGATTAATACACGTCTTGTCAGAGGTAAAGGAAGGGTTTGGTAATCAGATAAATCTGTGCCGGGACCGAGGATTGAGCCCCGGACCCCCCAGCACAGAAGTCCGATACCCTACCCCTAGACCACCAGGTCACCCTCGAGATTAATCGAGGTACTAATTGGGACCAAGGCTACCTCAGATACGATAAAACTCGGTTGATCTATAAGTTATCAAATCACTATAACGTACTTAATCTGTGTACATTGTTTGTACAGTAGCCCTGTGGCTTCTTTGGTGCTGACTGACAGCTCACAGCTGACTTCTGACGGTTTTGAAAAGTTACCAGACCAAATTTTGTATCCCTACGCTGAACCAAATTATCTAGAAAAACGTGTATTTAGCAGCTGTCACTTCTGACAGTCAAAATGAAGGTATATACCTAAATGTTGACTGTCAGAAGTCAGCTGTGAGCTGTCAGTCAGCACCAAAGAAGCCATAGGGCTACTGTAAGTCTCAAATTATTAATTTATTAAAACACATTAAATTACAAAGTAATGCATTTATTGTATTATTGAGTTAAGCTAAATTTTAAACTATTCTAGTGAAATATTTAACTATTGAATAAAAATTGTGTTAAAACTGGACACTTTGACCGAATGACTGCCTCGGTTAACACGGGGCTATAATTAGCAGGGTCCGGATGATTGCGAGTCTACTGTGTATTGATAATGTATATTTAGAGTGACATCTGCAGATCGCATGACTTGACTTACGAATACGTGAAAGTACATCTAGTAACTTTTGTATTTATCAGATAAAGGCCCTTCCTATGACCATTTGACTATACTAATCTTCTATTCTCTTGTTGGGTCAATGACAGTGTCTTGACCTCCTTCTGTTTGCTAAAGAAGAGAACGTATCGTCTGAAAACGAAGACGGGTGTTTTCTTACTTTAGAAGACAAGGAATGCCACGTCATCAAACATTGTTGAATAGGTTGTATTTAGGTGGTCTTGACAGACTTGTGTACGGTAGTATATATATTTTAGTTAGAACACAGATAAAACAAGTGTTAAAAATGATATCAAAACCGTGTCAAATTTATTTTTTCTCTTTGGAGGAAACTGAGTGCTGAAAAAACTAAAATTCATGTAAGAGACAAAATCCACCAGTTTTTAATGCTCCTATTCTTAAAAGTCTATTAAAACAAGAATAGTTTTAAAACAATAATTTTAAACCAATCATAATAATTGTATTCAATTTGTACGTCTAGTTGGTGATGATGATAATGGCATCTAGCTCCACAATAATCAATTTTTATATTTTGATTCATTAATATATATTTTTTTAAACTTAATATGTCACTTAAGGGTGCTTGCTGTATAGGTGCGTACTAAGATGCGTTACAGACGTTTAGAAATTCCAGGTTATTTAACAAGTTGTTAAATATTTTTTTTAATTGTTTTCAACAAAATGTAGATTAAAATTATCAGCAGATTTCTGAATCGTTAAAAAGTTTGAATTTTGAGTAAAAATTTTTACAAAAAAAATTTAACGATGCTTTCTGTGAAAATTTGAACTTCTAAGATTAAAACAAATTGTTAGAAACCTAGATTTAGCCTTCCTATATCAAACTAAAGACATGTTTTTATAGGGTAACAACATACAATTTTAAGATAACGGATAAACATAAAATTTAAGGTTTATTTAAACACTTCGTCTTACTACCTTTTCGGTTTATACGCTTATGTACCAATTACGCTAACGGTTTTAGAGATTAGGTAGGTTATATTTAGAGGAAGTGTGCCTGCATTTGAGTGTAGGGAAAGTGAAAAACTATTTTGGAAAAAAAACCTTCAGTACAACCGGCCACAATTCGAACCTAAATATCCCCGTAATCGGAACTTTAGTCTACTGTAATATTAGCGTCTTAGACTGCTGTCCATTGAAGCGTGTCATAATATTTTAACTGTTCAGAACTTTCGCATACTTTATGGTTAAAACATTACTTAAAAAATATCAAAATATTTTAGAAATAATGAGGGATTTTTAAACATCTGCAGTGCTTCTCAGTGATTTCGTATATGGCACACTCATGTTCAATTTATTTGAATAGTGGGAGTAAAAAGAAGAAACAAATTAATGATAATACAACATTCAATTAGAAGAAAATGAATAATACATAGTAATGAATCAGGTTTTTACAGTAACACATTGTTAATTAGTCAAATTATATTAACTAGGTGACTGGTTAGGTAGGGTGTCAACATCATGCTGCGCGGTCGATCCCGTCCGCAAGATTTATCTGATTCAACCTTTCTACACCTCTGACAGACATCTTGTGAATGGGGGATGCCAGCCCAACGTGTTCGGATTCACGTTAAACTGTAGGTCCTTCATTTCATCTATATCACCTACATACACATTACGTAGTGCTATACCGAAGGATAAGACGCGGTGAATATAAAATAATAATATTATATTAACTTACAAAAAAAACGCTACATCACAAAATTATTTTTGAGCTAGTAAACTCTTGCGGAACTTTCGCAAATTCAACCTTCCCCTCTCAACACCCCAAAACCAATGATTTAGTCTTTTGTTTGGGTGTTGAAATTAAATACTCAACCAAGTGTGTACAAAAAATTGCAAAGAGAGCTTATTTTCGGTAATTGATACCAAAATATTGTTAGATTTTTCTTTTAACTTAATTTTTAAACAAATAATGCGTTTTAACGTAAACTGAGTAAGCTATGTAAGAAGTCTGTAAAAAAATCCTATCCAGTGATACCTTATTCATCGCTGTAGGCTTTGTATTAGTTGAGAAAAACGGATGTTGACAACAGAAATAATATATAGGATATTCCTAATAATTATTCTACGCACCCCACTTTAAATACCACTGGTATTAACCAAACAATCACTACTGTAACACATTTATTAACAAACTATGACAAGTTGACTTTGGAAAGTTTGTTACATCCTTGATGGCTAAGCTTTGCTTCGAATATTCTCTTGATTTCAGTAACATTCGTAGAATCTTGGTGGTTTCCAAACTTTTATTACTTTTCGGAACATTTGTTTGGACTTTTAATCAACATTCAAGTCTCACTTGTTGGCAGAAATACCAACCGAAACTTTTCACAGCTCTATTGTGCTACTTAAAATGCTGCGACAAGTGACGATACCAATAAAAGTTCTAGCTAGACTCGTACTTTCCTCCTCATATTCTTGTTAGTAGGAAGTTCCCCAATTGAAATGCGACTTTTATTTCATGGCGACCCACTTCGGTGAGCACGTGGTCTAACGCGCTACTCTCACAGTAGACTAGACTGCCAATGACGGAGAGATCGAGGTTATAATCTCGATCGGTTGTACTGAGGGTGGTTTTTACACAATTGCTTTCCAATCTCCCTCCATGAAAATGCGGGTACACTTTCTGGAATACAAACTTCCTCATCCCTAAAACCATACGCGTATAACTCGAACGGGTAGTAAGATGAGGCGTTTTAAAAAAATGAATATTTTATGGTATTTCTTGAAGTGTTTTGTCAATGAAATTAAAAGACCTTCGATTAAATTATTATTATTATTATTATTATTATTATTATTATTATTATTAGTATCGCTCTTACTACCCGTTCGGGTTATACGCACTTACGCTAATGTGTAATGGTAGGGTGATTGTGAGATGAAATGGAGGACCTACAGTTTAACGTGGAATCCGAACCACGGTGGAGGCCTGGCATTCCACACATTCGATTAAATGATAATGTATGTTCCGACTTTATGTTGCAAAAGTGTCTAAAATTTATGTTACCGCGTTCATTGTAGATATAAAAACTATAAGGTTTTTCTTATTATTTGTAATGGAAATACTACTAGTTGTCAAAATATTTGCCCCTCTAGCTGGAGTGTAGATATTTATTTGTAACCCAAAAAGGAGGGTTTGCTGATAACTTGTTTTCATTCGTAGTTTCTTAGTACCCATTTGGGTTATATTTATTACTAATAGCAATATTTCTCACTTCCTGTTCAGGTTTGCGCATACATTAATTACGCTAGTGAGATATAAATGAGGAAGGTAGAATTTTAGATCATATATATGCGTGTTTGCGTGACTGGAGAATGAGAAACCATTTAGGAAAAAACTACCTTCAGTATAACCGTTGGGGATTCGAACTCCGGCCTCTCCTTCACAGACAAACCAGACAAATGAGCTCAATATTTATATATCACGTGCCTCCCACTGGATTCTCTCTTATAGCCAAATAACAATATTTTTGTTTACACGGTAGGTGAAACAAATACATTCAAATATGTTGGAGCTACATTTTTGTTGCACCACATCTAATATCCAGGTGGATTATCTGGGTATCCATACAAATATGGTAGTGGCTCTGAAGGTATTAAATGTACCCACATCTGTGTGAATACAGTATAAAATTATTAAAGAAAAACAACCTTCGATACGCCCGTCCAGACTAGATGATGTTAACGCCTTAGCCCGCGTGGTTATCGATGCGGGTACTTACTTTATTTTACATAATATTTTAAATAGAGCCCCACTGTGCTATATCTAACAGACTGGATAATTTTTGCAATTACAACTGGACGTTCTTGAAATAATTTGGTGGTTGCGTTTCTGATGATGATCAACCTCTTAGATTTTGGATCGAACCCCGGAAGACTGGGAAAGGTGGGAGATGGGGTGAAAAAATTAATGTTCTTGACTTTAAATCAGAATAATGAGTATGAGTGAATTGTGGTTTATATAATCACTAACAACTCTAATTGCGTTAAATGAATTAAAAAAGTATGGTAGAATATAAAAAAAGAAATGTCATCACTATTTTAATTGAGATCTCATATTTAACTATGATTTAAAATTATAAAAAGTCTATAATTTTACTAACTTAGTCTATACCCTAAGCTTTTTTTTTTCTACCGGCCTAGTGAAGAAACAACAAAGTTAATACTCTCTTTGGTAGTTTAAATATTCCAACCCGCCTCGGTGGTGTAGTTGGCTAAAGCGCGTGTCGTGTTTAGCTCGACTGCTGAGGACGGGAAGATCGAGGTTCGAATCTCGGTCGAGTGAACTGGGGGTGGTTTTTCCTAAATGTTTTCCACTCTACCTCCACGCAAATGCGGGTTCACTTCCTCTAATTAAAAACCTTCCCAAATCCTAATCCATTAGCGTAATTAGTACTTAAAGCGTATAACCCGAACGGGTAGTAAGACGCGGTGCTAAATATTAATTATTATTAATGAAATATTCCAAAAGCTCGTGTCTTGATCCCATATTGAAGTCTCTCAATAGCTCGTGTTTTGATCACTTGTTGGAAGTCTCCAAAAAGCTCGTATCTTGATCACATATTGAATTCTCCCAATAGCTCGTGCCTTGATTACATGTTAACATCTCTCTAAAGCTTGTGTTTTATCACATGTTGAAATCTCCCAAAAGCTCGTGTCTTGATCACATGTTGAAATCTCCCAAAAGCTCGTGTCTTGATCACATATTGAAGTCTCTTTAAAGCTTGTGTTTTATCACATATTGAAGTCTCCAAAAGCTCGTGTTTTGATCATTTGTTGGAAGTCTCCCAAAAGCTAGTGTCTTGATCACATATTGAAGTCTCTTTAAAGCTTGTGTTTTATCACATATTGAAGTCTCCCAAAAGCTCGTGTCTTGATTATATATTGAAGTCTCTTTAAAGCTTGTGTTTTATCACATATTGAAGTCTCCTAAAAGCTCGTGTTTTGATCACTTGCTGGAATTCTCCCAATAGCTCGTGCCTTGATTACATATTAACATCTCTCAATAGCTTGTGTTTTATCACATATTGAAGTCTCCCAAAAGCTTGTGTTTTGATCAGTAGTTGGAAGTCTCCCAAAAGCTCATGTCTCGATCACCTGTCTAAGTCCCCCAATAGCCGGTGCTATACGCTCTCATCTAAGTCTCCTGGTATTCGTTTGTGGCGCGCGACGCAGGAAATGAACCCATCTGTCGTGATCTTGTATTCAACCCTCGCCCCAACTTCTCTCGCTCGCCCTGTGCATGCTGAATGAGCCGACGCTAGTAGAGCAGGAAAACCCGGAGGTTTTTTTTGTGATCATAGTTTACCAGGAACAGAGAAACGTTACTGATAACTAGGTGACACTTTATACAGTGTACGGTGTTTTATTATTTGATATGTAGGAGAAATTTATGCTAACAACTCGAGATTCGGTTAGAATTTAATTTTATACTAAAATATATAGTCACGTTTTACTTGCTCATAAAGAAAATCATTGCTATTGCGAGAAATTTTGACCCCGAGATTATGATGAATTTTTACTGTTTATGTGGCACTCAGACTCAAAAATTTGGGCCTTATAATTCCCTCTGTACTTATGTCTTTCAACCCCTCTGTATGTCTGTTTCATGTCTGTCCCTTTGTTTGTCTTTATGTGTGTTTGCATTTCTGTCTGTCCATTTGTATGTCTGTACGTGGGGCTACAACCGAAATGGTTTAGGATTTTGTTAAAACTCTATCTTTAGATGTCATTTGAGCATAACTCATGGCAAAATCGTGGTTTCGATCCTAGATCTAGAACGAAAACTAGTTTACTGATTAATTTTGAAAATTATACATTTAAAAATTTGATCCAACTATTATATATAAATTGTAAATTTGGGGAGTATGTCCCATCATAAACAGCTATGTATATATATTTTTAGCAGAGTTAAACTGTGTAGTTGTGTAGGGTAACAAAATTATAAAAAGGACAAAACTGTATTAATATAAATAATTTACTAAACGTGTGTTCGCTTTGTAGTTTCTGACGTAATAACCTCGACATTAAATATATATTTTGTTTTGTCTGTGGCATCAAGCCCTAGGCCAAATTTTTAAAATTCATTTTTAAATATTTTCACTTTAACAAAAATTGTATTGTATATTTTTAAATATTCCAGAACTCGAATTAGGATTCGAGAATCTAAACAAAATCTAAGATTAGACTTCGAGAAATATATAATTCAAGAAATATATAAATTCGAGAAATATATAATTCAATTCTCTAAATTTTATACAAAAATAAACGTTACTAACTTTTTATGTACGAACTTAATTGAAATTTCTATTTGGTTTAAAAATGTATGTAATATGTGTTACTCTTATATATCATCTATGAATAAAGCTTTTCTTAATCAAATATTTCGGCCATCGATTTTGTTTTTACAGTTTTTCGCTGACTTTGCGCATGTGTGAAATTGTTCTTATCTGGCGGACAATCTTAAGCACCCATCCCGCAACCGATTATCCGGGAAATTAGATACAAGTTTACGATTGAAACAATACAAATATCGAGCTGCAGCTTTCTTCGTCCTCCATTTGACAACAAACAAATTGAGATCAGTTTCTTTCCTTAATAAATAGTTAATTTTCAATTGATCACGGAGACTAAGATATTGATATATTTTAGTCTAGTTTTCCAGAGCTATGGGTTGGAATCCCAACCCAGGCTCCTTAATGGTTTCCTGGTTACTCTTCCCGTTAATGCTGGTACTTTTACAAATTTTACCTTTCTCGTCCCTAGCTCATTATTATAAATATAAAAATAGCCTGGATGAGTAGTAATATGAGATGGGAATAATAAATAATTAAATAAATTTTAATGAATTCACTTGTTTTGTTAATGTTTTCTGTTTTTTCTATTGTTAATGGGTTTTTTTTACTATAAACCATGTGTTGCCATTATGATAAATAAAATTTAAAAAAAAGCGAATTCACTCTTATCAATTTTAAATCTCTATCTGGAGAAATAAAAATGTGTTTATTTTCTAAATGTTTTTAGATTATTACATTTTATATTAATTTTTGCTTTAATCCAAACTAACTACTAAATATATATTTAGAGTAAAATTTTCATAGGAAGAGTCTTATCTGAGAGATAGAAAAGCTACTAGATCTACTTTCACGTATTCATACGTTAAGTAATGTGACGTGTCACTGTCACTTTTTAAAGATACTATAGGGTGGGTGGAAATAATTAGAAGATCTATGCTGAGGAACGTGATGGACAACGTTCTATGGTTTGTCTGACGTCCGGTGGAACTCACCTGATTGACATTATCTACATAAAGTGAAAAAGTGGTGAATTTAGTTTACTTTTATTTAGCTAGTGAATATTATTTTTAATTTAAAGTGTTAACTTTCAAATTACTAATCGGATGATTATTTCGACCCCACCCTCTATACATACTTATAAAATAATACTAATAAAAATTTTAAAATGTTATTAATTTTGACAGCAAAAAATATATTTTTTAATTTTCTAAAAGACTCTTCCTATGAAAGTTTACTATATTTTTAATATCAATATCTATTCATTTGTTTATTATCGTATCGTGCCTGTAGATATAAATGTTGCTTGATATCTCTACGACACATTTCCCCCCCACTCCTCAAGCTTCCTCTTCAAATAATGACGTTCAAATCTCTCGGTGACAGTCAGATCAAAGCGTCGGTCGAAGGGGCTGCTGCCCACCCCATAATGGAGTTTTGGGTCAACCCCTCCACTTACAATTCTACCGACACCTGCAAGTAAACACGAGCCTCCTGGTATCAATATTCTGGTGGTGTGCCAGGCGCGCTGCTGAGGCCTCGTGCCAACTGGGTACACACACACACACACACATACACACACAACATCACTGGTTCTGGAAGGGGGAGGAACCACAATATAGAGGCATGGCTAGAGGTGGGTATTTTAACTAAATTATTCACGGACGTATATAGTACGTTCACGATAAGGTCAATATATTGAGGCATATGTAATTTTTGTTTTATTATTTTGTAGCTGCCAAACATATTGTAAGGCTTTATAAAAAAAATTACCTTTAGTATCATTATTATTATCATGGATCTGGGCTAAAACAATTTGTAGCCCAATTTGTGGAAATATTAGGCAGTACTAAAGTACCGTTGCCCAGGGGACGCCCGAATGTACTTATCGTACATCCTTTCCGTGGAAGATCTTTCCATGTCACGATGAGATGAGGTGATGGTGATAGTATGAGGGGTGGAATCAAGAGAAACACTTAACTTAAACCTAATTTAAACCTAACCAACCAAAAACCCTGGTGACCATTATGGTGATTCCCGTTTGAGGGAGGGGGGGGGGATACCCAAAGTTCCAGCTAGGAATTGAACACAGAACTCCTAGGCTCGTAGCCAGGTGCATTGACAACTACAGTACGGGGCCGGTAAGCATCGAGATTATTAACGGCTTAAATTAAAGATCAAGTACGAAGAATTTGATCATACGGTCCTAGCATCAAGCTTGCAGTATACTACAGGATGGTCCACGGGTAAGGTAGCCCACCTCCTATATCCAGCAGCCACCTCACTCTGAATTGGAGGAGGTCAATCAATTGCAACATGAATGATGAGTCAATAAAGCTTTAGACATGCAATTTACTTCCTCATTCTTCATGTCTCAATATGGTTGGAGGGGAATTGACCTCCTCCAATTCAGAGTGAGGCGCCTGCTGGATATAGGAGGCGGGCTACTTTTCCATGGGTCATCCTGTATAATAGAATTGTATTTGGAAACACCTTATCTGACAATTACCAAAGCTACTTTCTCTCCGAGGTGTCGAGAGGAAAGTAATAAACATTAAATAAATCTTTTACCTATGTGTTATTATTATTATTATTATTATTATTAGCACCGCGTCTTACTACCCGTTCGGGTTATACGCACTTACGCTAATATGTAATGGTAGGGTGATTGTGAGATGAAATGAAGGATCTACAGTTTAACGTGGAATCCGAACCACGGTGGCGGCCTGGCATTCCACACATTCACAAGATGTCTTGTCAGAGGTGTAGGAAGGGTTTGGAAATCAGATAAATCTGTGCCGGGACCGAGGATTGAACCCCGGTCGCCAGCACAGAAGTCTGACACCTTACCCCTAGACCACCAGGTCACCTTTACCGATGTGATATACATTTTTGAAGTCAATAATATTTCAACAGCCAATTTATTTAATGTCATGCCACTATTAACTTTGTAGAGTCAACGGTTAGAAATCGTATTGGCTCGTACTTAAGTGTATCGTGTTTGCTGTTGAACACAAACTATGAAACAAACATCAATATGTTGGATCACAAAATACAACATGCTTTAAACTGATATGGAGAAGACTTGGTCCTATATAAGTTTTTTATTTAAAAAAAATATATATATATATCAATGTATTGTCTTTTTTTAAAAACTACAGGCGTTGACTTCAAAGTTTTTACCTTGAGTTAATAAAATTGATCTTGTCTAAGACACTCAATTTGATAATATAATACATTGGCCTTCTTCAAAATATAGTTGGGCTATTAATAAAAAAAATTGATATAGCATTCATTATATTTCATAATGTTAAAAATCTGTTTTGATTTCTAAATACTCATTAATAAATATAAATAAAAGGTGCCACAGTAGACTAATTCAAAACTCGGCTGGTAGGAAAACTTTCCCATCCCTGGGCTAGGGCGTTAATTCTGTTAAAATTGATTACGAAGGGTATATTGAGGGTGGTATTTACTAAATTGTTTTCCACTCTACCTCCACGAAAATTCTGGTACGCTTCCTCTAGCCTTCCTCATTTATAGCACTTTAGTATAATTAGTACATAAGCGTATAACCCGAACGGGTAGAAAGACGTTGTGACCAAAAAACAGGCTACGTAACATTTGGGTTCAGTTCACTTCAGCTGAACCTATCCAAAAGTCACTATTCTGCTGTGTTTCCCCCAGAGGAGTAACCTGCTTGCTCAATGGTTGATTGAAGGAAGAATACGTTGCTTTCTTTTCCTCTGATGGAGTCAAACTTAGAGTGAACACACCACGCACACATTCACACGTACACCTAATGCACGCAGGCGCAGATGGAAGGAGGCACCACGACATACAGGAATGGCGAGGTAGCAGTTTACAAACACTAATCACGACCAAGTGTTTTGGAAGTCTTTCTTCATGGCACCGCCGTATTTCAGGGCGTGGAGCTGCAGTTCTCCAACTTAACACTATGAGGATACGTCATTACAGTCCAATTTTCATAGGAAGGGCAATTTTAAAGAAAAGAAAAATTTGTTACAGTCAATTTTGATACAACTTTAATTCATCATCGTCGATGTTGGTGGTCTTAGGGTAAAGTGCTTGCCTCAGGACTTGATGTCCATGGGTTCACATTCACCTGGTGTCAAAGGATTTTTCTTGAGCAATAAAAATCCGTAGCGCAACTTCTTTCGGAGAGGAAGTAAATCCGTCGGTCCCTTATCAATTGTGGCTTGTAAAAGAATCCTGCAAGGTATGCGAAAATACCTTTCCCAGCAAAATTTGTAGGTTCTTTCGCTAAATAAAATTCTTGTGTGCTTATATAAGCAGTCAGTTCGGAAAGTGAACGTTAAATAATTAGATTCTGATTTACTCAACGGCATTAGCAGCTCGAAATCTCATTGCTGCGTTTACAAAAGTATGCCACCTATCCCTATCTTGAGCTAATTATATCCATTCCATCTCATTACACCCTATATATTTCAGGTACATTATAATGTTATCCTCTCATATAAGTCTAGGTCTTCCCAATGGTCTATTTCGATCAGGTTTGTCAGTAAGTATCCTGAACATAGTTCTAGATTCTCCAATTCGCACTGCATGTCCTGCCCATCATAATCTACGAAACTTGATCATCCTAGCAGTGTCTTTTGATGAGTACAAGGTATGAAACTCACCATTATGTAACCTACTCCATTCTCCAGTAGTCTTACCCCTTTTTTTGACCAAATATCTTCCTAAGCACCTTGTTTAGTACCTCAAATAATACCTACAGTTATTGATATTATCTATCAATAGTAGCAGCTGAAAATCATATGGCTTGACGTATGAATAAGTGAAAGTAGATTAAGTAACTTTTCTATCTGTCAGATAATGAATATTGGACTGTATCTATTGTGCGTATATGCGAAGAGAAACATGTGAAGCAAAGTCAAAGCTTAAGATTAGGTTTTTTTTCTGTCGCTACTAGATAATTATGTCACGTATTTGTTCTCAAAACAATATGCCCTGCAGTCTGAAGTTGTCCTATTTGATATAAAATGTGAGTGTTCAACCCAAAGATTGTTCGTCCCTTGTCTAGTTACTGATGCCCTCACACTCCATCTGGGAGAATGCGCATGTATTACAGAGGTTACAAAGCGCTGTAGTTCCCCGTCCCTTTCCACACAGAATCCTTAGTCCAAGCTAGAAATAGCCTATAAATGTTGTAGGAAAGATATTACATATAGGTATCTCCAGGGTTATTTTACACGCCACCATTGACATGGGACCGACGGCTTTACTTCACCTCCAAACGGAAGTTGTTCTGTGGATTTTTGTATGGTGACCTGGTGGTCTAGGGGTAAGGTGTCAGACTTCTGTGCTGGCGGCCGGGGTTCAATCCTCGGTCACGGCACAGATTTATCTGATTTCCAAACCCTTCCTTCACCTCTGACAAGACATATTATGAATGTGGGGAATGCCAGACCTCCACCGTGGTTCCGATTCCACGTTAAACTGTAGGTCCTTCATTTCATCTCACAATCACCCTACCATTACACATTAGCGTAAGTGCGTATAACCCGAACGGGTAGTAAGACGCGGTGCTAATAATAATAATATGTGGATTTTCATCACTCGGTAAAAAAAAAATCCATTGACCTCCTCCGTTTATGACCCACTAACATCATGCCATGCTTCTTGAAATAAACACTTTACCCCCAGGACCATCGAGGTAATTCCTATTTGATGTGTCGTTCCGATAGAATGAAACCTAGGTCGGGGGATTGAGCGTTAACAAACAGTTTTCTTCAAGAGGCGGCAGCCAATACCTCTTTGTCCAATGACAGCAATGTAAAGTGTGAATTGTGTTCTTTTTATTGTAAACGTCATATTGTATTTGTTCCCTTCGTATGTTTTATATCCACCTTCCCTGTACCTTCTTACAAATATAAGTGTAAGAAGGTTTTCCCTATAGAGATACACGATGTAACGTTTTGTTAGTTCTGTTTTTGTGTTTGTTTTTTCACTGTGTCTCATCTAACCGTTCTGGTTGTACACATATGTGTTGATTACGCTAATATAGTACGGAAGGGGGAGGGGGTATAAAGATTAATGAAAATGTATTCCAACTTGCGGGATGGAGAATGGGAGACCATTCGTGGAACCACATCCTCAGTACTCCCGGACAAAAGATGGCATTTTTTTAAAAGGTAAGTCATAATTAGATAATTGCATATGTTTACGGTATTATGAATAATTTTAAAATACACACAATCATTAGTACGTTTTTTGTTGATATTATTACTATTAATCAGAACTATTGTAAAAGTTAAAAGAGTTTTCTAAGGACTAAATTGTTCAGCGATAACATAACACTGGTTTACCGAATGTCCTTGAACTTACCGATAACCCAAAACTTCGCCTAGTGACACCGTCTAATCGAAGTAAACATTAGCCGCGAGGAACTACTTTCGATTTTTTTTTTTCGCCTCAATTCTATTCGCCTAGGTGTGAGCAATCCTAGGCATGTGTTCGAATACTTCATGACAAAAATACAAGACAATAATAATTATAATGATAAAAATAATAATATATAACCGCTAAGAAATTGAATCATGAAACCCACAAAAAAAACTATTGATTTTTTAAAATGTTAACATCATGGTTAATAACGTCTTTTTTTCCACTGATTTTTGGATAATAGTTTGTAGTTTGTATATTATATTATACATTGTATACATCGGAGAGTCTTAAAATTTTACAAAACTAGTTTATAAACTAGAATCTCAAAAGAAAAAGAAAAAAGGACGCTATTAGACATGGAGTTATAATAACATCATTTTTAAAACAGAGAAAAATGTATTTTATATAAATATAAAATGAATTACATACTAAATTAACTCTTAAAATATTTTTTTTAAAACAAGAAATATTTGTTTTGTAAATATATAGGTATATACATATATTAGAAAAAATATAACGCTTATTAAAATTTTTATTTTAATATTATAACACCATATAGACTATGTTAGGCTATTAGATCGTTTTAGCTGATACTCAGCATAATTAAATACTTTTAAGGATTAAACTGTTTTCTATCAAAATAATTTTTAATACAGTATTTTAAAATTATATTTTTGTATTTCAAATAGTGGACACTTCTTGATAATTGACAATTTTTTTTATGCCGGAACGCCATTAATAGATTTCGCCGTATTGCGTTATATATAGATTTACACGCGCGAACACACAAGTATAGTCATATCCAACATCAAACATTTCAGCATCGCAATATATCGTTAATTTTGCTTTAGCTCATTTGAAAAAGAGAAGCAAGTCTTTTCTTCTCCTTTTTCTTCTGCCGGAGCGCGCCTGTGATGATGGTACGATACCTGTAAGACCACCCTGTATAATCACTCGTATGAAGCAGCTCAAGAACGGACGAGAAAAGGAGGAGGGGGCGGGTGCAGGGAACCACTTGTCGTGGGTGGTTTTTACCATAAAATTTAATTTGTGGTGAGATGGTTCCGTCGAGATGACTGTACGCTTGGTCTTGTTTACTTTAGCTGTGTGTGTTAGTGTTGATAATGTTGGTAGAGGGAGGGACCCGCGACCTCTGATGTACCTTGCTTGGAAGGGGGAGAGAGGGGAGAGTATACCCCCCACCCCCCACCCCCTCTTGTAAGCTCAGTCAACTACAAGAGGCCCCCTACACAAGAACATAAAACTGGCCGGTCACAAACTAATGGCCTGCGGGTGTAACACAATTTTAATTAGGTTTTATAATCGTCAAACGTTAGTGCTAGTAAGTACACTATGAGATACTCGCGCTGGTAGGTACGTGGATAAAGGCGTCAATCTCGTTAAATGATGACGTGTAGACCAAGGTTCGAATCCCGGGCATGTTTTAATCTCTCCACTCCACGCAAATGCAGGTAGGCCTACAGTTAATCTAAATTACCCATCCTTACCCCATAAGCTTAAATATATTAATACGTTGGATGGATTGTAGGACAAGCTCACACTCACACACACACACACACACACAAATAAACAGTACGGGGAGAAAATAGCCACTGTTCAGCTGATCGTCATCGAACCTTAACCTTCCAGATCAATCAATCGACCACCAACCATGAAATATATTCTAGAGATTTTATCTAATTACCCTAAATTCAAAATCACTGGTATCCACAAAGGTGGACTAAATATAAAGATCACATAGTGTGGTTAACTGTTAACTGAGAGTTCGAGGCTCGAATCCCGGCAGGGTGTACTAAAGATAGTTTCTCCATAATCGTTTCCTACTTGTCCTTCACGCGAATGTAGGTAAATTTACTCTAAATTCTACCTTTCTCATCTTTACTCTTTTAATATAGTTAGATCTTAAGGGGACCAAATAATATAAAGGCGTCACTCTCACAGTAGACTGAACTTCCGATGACAAGGAGATATGGGTTTGAATACCAGTCGGGGGTACTAACGGTGGTTTTATAACACTCTTTCTCGTGCGCGAATGCTGGTACACTTTTTTTTCTAAATTCAACCTTCCTCCATCCTAACAAATTAGTGTTACCGGTTATGATACATGATACAGTCTGATTTTCATAAGAAGCCCGTTATTTGAAAACTGGTAACCTATGTTAACACAATGGCGGAGAAATAAGTAATACTTACAATAAATTTTATATTTACATTCATAGATTGTTTAGTTAGTAACGCAAAATCAATCCTCGGTCCCGGCACAGATTTATCTGATTACCAAACCCTTCCTTCACCTCTGACAAGACGTGTATTAATCACAACTTGTGAATGTGGGGAATGCCAGGCCTCCACCGTGGTTAGTAAGACGCGGGGCTAATAATAATAATAATAATAATAATAATAATAATAATGCAAAACTAAATTACACATTAATCCATAAGAAAATATTTTATAAGCTTTTGAAAACTTTTTAGATTAACTTTATAATTAATAAGTCAAATGAGACATATTCTACGAATATGATGACAATTAGTTTTAGTGACTTTCAATCAATGTTGGTGGTTTAAAGTGGGTTTCCTATAAGTATCAAGGTTTGCAAGTAGTGAGAAGGTGTACTAATTTTTTTTTAATGCTTATAGTCCAAATATATTAATAAGACGCTCAGAAAAAACCACAAACTGGTGTTCTATAAAACCAACTAGTCAGAATGTTCGACTAGAAGTATGAAAATGCGACCACTCATCTCCGCAGTGAGCAAACACCGTGTTTATGATCGTGTGTAGCAGACCTGGTTGCGGGTGACGTGTTTATGATCGTGTGTAACAGGCCTGGTTGTGGGTGACGTGTTTATGATCGTGTGTAACAGGCCTGGTTGCACGTGACGTGTTTATAATCGTGTGTAACAACGCTGGTTGCGCACACCGTGCTTATGATCGTGTGTAACAGGGCTGGTTGCGCGTGACGTGTTTATTATCGTGTGTAACAGGGCTGGTTGCGAGTGACGTGTTTATTATCGTGTGTAACAGGCCTGGTTGCGGGTGACGTGTTTATGTTCGTGTGTAACAGACCTGGTTGAGCGTGACGTGTTTATGATCGTGTGTAACAGGGCTGGTTGCGCGTGACGTGTTTATGATCGTGTGTAACAGGCCTGGTTGCGCGTGACGTGTTTATGATCGTGTGTAACAGGCCTGGTTGCGCGTGACGTGTTCCCCAGAGCCGGTGTGATCCTATCACTCATAATAGTCCCTATTGGCTTTCACAAAATTACCTGTAAAACTGCAGCTCATCTCGGCCACGTGAGTTATAGTGGGTCTTAGAGACACTCACAGGACGGATGAACTAGAGCCCTAGCTTGGGAGTACTGACAAGTAAAAAAAACACTGATCCATAGGGGACAAACCTGAACAATAAGCACTGAGACCCGCTTCGATGGCCGCGTTGTCTTACGCACCACTCTCGTGGTAGATTAGACTGCTAATTAAGGGTATATCAGGGTTCAAATCTTGGTTGGGTGTACAAAGAGTGGTTTTTCCTAAATGGTTTTCCATTATTTCTCTTCGAGAAACTGCAGGTACATTTTATATAAATTCAACCCTCCTCATCCTTGGCACATTATCGTAACTAGTATATAAGCGTATAACCCGAATGAGTAGTAATATGCGATGCTAGCAAATATAAGACGTGGAATACATGTTTTTTGATTGATATTTCTCGGGATCCCATCTCACTGAATCACACTGGAAGAGTCAATAAAGGATCAATCCTCTGCTTTTTAAGATCTACGCATGAGTAAACCCATTTGACCTGGCCTCCCAAGTTTATACATACCCCCACACCACTGTGATCTCCTCCCATATCTCACAATATTCAACATAATATTCACTTAGTAAGCAAACACATCCCTCCCATCATTGGGGAATTCTCAACCCATGATTAGGAAGAGCGTCATTAAGATGCGCGCGCACACATCACATTATACGAGTGAAGTAAAGAAAAGATTAGCTAGCTTATTATTTATTTAGCGTCCCTCCTTCTTCCACGACCACATCTTTTATTCTTCTCTTTTTATTTTTAAGGTATTCAATTAACTTTCCCTCCCCCCCCCCTCTCTATATATGTTTGTGGTTTAATCCAAGCCTCTCTTTCTGCTGTTATCTGTTAGTTCCACCGGCCTAGCCCATGTGGTTCCACACATTATCAATCGGGCATCTTTTCTGGTGCGGGACTTTATGTCCGTCAGTTGGGGTTACCCAGCAAGTCTGTCCTCTTCCTATAGTGTCTTCTTTCTTTCTTTCTACTATCTTTATCGTTTCCGTCTCATTCTTTTGTGGATTATTTTTTTATTTGAAAGTATATTGATCATTAAATAGAAAGACCGTAACGAGAGGTTTTTATACAATACAATCTTGTTAGGAATAAACTTTTATAAAATACAAATATATTTTTTGTGGTCAACATTGGTATCGTTTTATTATATTATTAGTGAAGAATCAAATAGCCGAAGCTATTATTTATTCTTTTAAGTGAGGAATTCTCCATCTAGATATCATATTCTGAAAATTGAAAAATTACACCTGGACACGGGAATCAAACCAGAAACCTTTGTATTAGCACGCCAATGCTCTAACCACTGAGCTATCCGGGAATCGTCTCGTGTCCAGGGATGGTAATTCTTCACTCATATTTTAAGGCAGAGTCTATGATGGACGTGCGGAAATCGTCGGCTACAAATGTGTGATTAATTAAGATCACGAGGCTGCGTTATCTGATAGATCGTGATATTAATAAACTCACACATTTGTAGCCGACGATTTCCGCACGTCCATCATAGACTCTGCCTTAAAATATGAGTGAAGAATTACCCTGGGAACGAGACGATTCCTGGATAGCTCAGTGGCTAGAGCATTGGCGTACTAAGCCAAAGGTCCCGGATTCGATTCCCGGGTCCAGGTGTCATTTTTCAATTCTCAGAATATGATATATTATTAGTGATTTATAAAATTATTGATAATATCTATCAAAAGTCACAGCTGCAGATCATATGACTTGACGTGTCGAGAGTTTTGCAGCCCATGGGTCGGTTTGAATGTTTCCTCGGTCATCCGGAGCAGCGAGTGGTTCCACCCACCCTTTTCCTTCTGGGAGAAAGCACTTGTAGGCCTACTAACTAGGTAAGTGAGGAAGTGCGGTAGTTTCCCGTTGCTTTCCACACATAAATCTTCAAGCGAGAAAGAGCCAACCAATTTTGTTGGAAAGGTATCTTATAAACTTTTCAGGAATATTGTGCACATGCCACAATCGACATAGCAGCGACGTCTTTACTTCCCCTACGAAAGAAGTTGATCTGCGGAATTTTTTTTTAAATACTTGGTAAACATCCATTGCAGTATGTTATGGTCTGAAAAACCTGAAAAAGTCGAGGAATTTCAAAACTTAAAAAGTGTATCAACCTTGGTCAAACAGTATCCGGCTCTTTTTATTATAATAATTAGGAATTTTCTAGCTACTCGTATAATAATTACATTACAATTTGTTTGGTGCAAAAATCAGTAATTTTACTTTTTCGGTGTGTGATAAACTATATATTTAAATAGTATAGTTACTATTTAACTCACTACTATCTTACCCTTGAATAGGATCCATTTCCCGCAATGCTTAAAATGTTAGGCTCGTATTTCTGTTGGCTACCTTTGATTATAACTTCAGGGTTCGAATCCAAAACAGGGCCACTGGAGTCAGTAATTTTAAACATTTTTTTTTATCACGATGAATCTTTTTTTCATATTTTCTCTTTCCTTTAAGGATCCCTCCATATATTTACCTCCTATATTAGCTAGCTTAAAACCAGTGGCGTGGCGTGGAGTGCTTCCAGAGTAGGCAGAGTTAGTTTAAACTGTACCAGTGAATTATTTTCATCCTTCAAGAAGTCATTCATTGGCCAAGTCAACGGAAATACAATCCCATTTAGTTAGGTTTTTTAATCAGGAGAACCTTATTCGATAGCTAAACAATTTAATAGTTTTAGTTTCACGTATTTATACGTCAAGTCATGTAATCAAAAGCTGTCATTTTTTATTGATATCATCAATACGTGTAAAATAACATGAATAATACAGTAAAATGTTACCATTAGTGATAGTGTATTTTCTAAAAGGCCCTTCATTTGAAAATTGGACTGTATACTAAAGACTATAGTCGAAAAGGAGTCGGGTGGGTGAGAACCTAGCTTATAAGTATAGTTTTAACAAGGTGTAGTTTACCCTGGCAAAACTCCAATACACACCAATGTACAAGGAAGGGTGTGGACATCTAGTTTCATTTGTTTGAGAGTATTTAGCGTACCCTTTCTGAACATACTGATTATATCAGCACACAATAATTTCCATGAGTGAGAGAGAAATGTCCTACCAATTTTGCTGGGAAAGATATTTTAACACACCTTGCAAGGTTTATTTTACATTCCACAATCGACATGGGACCGACGGCTTTACTTACTTACCCTTCTAAGGAAGTTGTGCTACCGATTTTTATCGCTCAATAAAAATCCATAGACACCCGGTTGGGTTTGAATTCATGATCAACGGGTCCTGTAGCTAGCACTTTACCCCCCTACACCCCGAGGTTGACTGTGGGCCTATAGTAGGCACTCTAGGTGTAATGTTATATATTAAGATAGTTTTTAAGTTCATGTGTTTTGACATACGCGTGTTAAGAAAATACATTATAAAAACTGTAAATATTATGCATAATATTAACAGTTTTTAAAACCATAAAATAATATAAGTTGGCATGCTATTAGAATCTATTCGTAGGGGTCTTAGGGTATTAACTTGTTTTGTCTTAAATTATTAATCAAGAGAAATACATTTTATTACAAATAAATCATTTCGGTTAACATGATTCAAAAAACAATGTCACTTAATAAATGTGGATAGTTTGTTTTGCCCTCTAGCTATTGAAATAACGTGATTTAAATGGTATTGTTGCAACGATCCCTTTTAATTAATATTAATTATTGTATTTATTTTATTTTAAATACGCCCTCAATTAAAACTAATATGAACATTAGGCTTTTTTGAACCAAGAAGTTCATAGAATATAGGGATTTATTAAAGGATGGGTGACCTGGTGGTCTAGGGGAAGGTGTCAGACTTCTGTGCTGGCGGCCGGGTTCAAACCTCGGTCCCGGCACAGATTCATCTGATTTCCAAACCCTTCCTACACCTCTGACAAGACATCTTGTGAATGTGTGGAATGCCAGGCCGCCACCGTGGTTCGGATTCCACGTTAAAACTGTAGGTCCTTCATTTCATCTCACAATCACCCTACCACTACACATTAGTGTAAGTGCGTATAACCCGAACGGGTAGTAAGACGCGGTGCTAATAATATAATAATATTAATAATATTAATAATATTAATGTATTTCGCCCTGATAAAAAGATTAAGAACAACTGTTTAGCATTCTGTATAATTTAGTCATGTAGCATATTTTTCAACGAAGACAACTATCTCTGTATGAATGAAGATATATAAATATATTTCGAGTTAAATATTAATATAAAAATGTATTTAACTTGAAACATGCGTACAACCCGAACGGACACTTAAGACGGTGGCGAAAATAAAAATCTTGATGCAAATACACTATTTTATTAATTTATTTAACTATTCTGATTTTTTGTTCGTGTCCATGCAAGTCTCATTTTAATATTTGCAACTGTACCCACTGATAGAGCTGGCGTTTAATTTATGCTAACGTACCTAGTAATTAACTTTGATGAACTTGACATTCTAATCTATGCATTTGCATGTAAGTAAAGCAGTAACAAACTCAAAACGACAACACCTTTGTTGAGTATAGAGTGGACATAAGACTGTCTCTTTTAATAAGCTGTACAGCAATCTTCCACGATCTCTATAGTCTCCTTCCTTTCCTTATGTGTGTGTGTTCCTCCGCCAGTTTATCTCCCTTCCTCGCTTATAATGTTTCATATATATCCATCCTTTTCTTATTTTCCCTCTCTTCCTTCCTACCTTACACGAGCATTTACATATACCCATACGCCAGAACGATGACTCAATGGATGCTGATAATTTAATTCAATGTTCTACCTTTCTTTCTACCTATTATTCTTATCTCTTTTACTGTCTCTCTCTTCCTGTTACTCGCTGCTTATTTATTCATGTGTTTTTCTTAACACTCGACCAAAATGTGTGATGCTGGTAGAATATGGGTTCAACAGTGAAATATATTTCTTGTTTCAGCTATGTCTTCAGCTGAAACAGTTATTGTCTAGTTGGTTTTTTTACTTCCTCAAATGGAGAAAGTATTACATTCATTATCCTATGGCCTGGGTCAGTTTTTTAGTCATATATTTTCCCACTACCATCTGGCTGGGCCTGTCGTAGCTTCATATGCCTGATAAATCTATCTTAAGAATAGGACAGGCACAACATCCAGTCCCCGGTCGTTAATTTATCAATTTGAGATGGTAAACCCATATTTTAATCAATGATAAATGTTCGGCCATGCTGGGAATCGAACCTGAGACCCTTATCTCAGTAGACAGACAATCTACTGACTGAGCTAAGGTGTCGGATATGAATAAAGTCTTGTAATCACGAGAGTTTCTAATCTACCTTGAGACTTTGAGGAACCTTAACTGTATAATATGTGTCCCTAAACTAAAAAATGTGGTTCTTACAATTATGTCTGTTCCGTTGTCTGTCTGTCTACCTGTTACTCTCTGTGTATGTCGCACTCATCAAAAGTTCCCGGGGATATTGATCAAAAGCGCACCTATAATAGAACGTGTATCAAAAGCTCACAGGGTAAAAACAACTACAGAACGGGACAACATGGCAGACATCTTGTGCTCACAGTGATGGCGGGAATGATCTATCACGTTGAATGTAACTCTTCAAAATAAAATCGGCAAACGGTAACAGCTTTTCATTGTTACTCGCCTCGGTGGCGTAGTTGGCTAACGCGCTTGTCGTGTTGAGCTCGATCATTGAGGACGGGGAGATCGAGGTTCGAATCTCGGTTGGGTGAACTAGGGGGAGGGGGGTTTCCTAAATGGTTTTCCACTCTCCCTCCACGCAAATGCGGGTTCAAGTCCTCTAATTCAACCTTCACAATTCCTAATCAATTAGCGTAATTAGTACTTAAAGCGTATAACCCGAATGGGTAGTAAGACGCGGTGCTAAAATATTATTATTATTTTCATTGTTTGGTGCCAGGTTAGGTTAGGTATTGCGATATGGGTCTCAAGAGACTACAAACAATGGTGCACTTCTGATATACTCCTGAGCAGTGGCGGCTTGTAGCTAAAATTAGTGGGGTGCTGCTTCAGAAATGTTTTAGCCTTTGTTTTAAAATTTTGTAAAAGGAAAAACTTCCATCCACCATTACGCCAGAGCCGGCACTGTGAGAGCAACAGTGCTCTCTCTATCTGACAGTCCCGCCTTCCTCCCCACCCCACTCCTATGTGCGCATGCGCACAACAGTCAAACACCACGTCGCTGGCACTGTGAAGCGCACAGTTCCATGCAAAGATTTTTGTATCTTTTTCATAAACTGGGGGATGGCTACTGAAGTACTGACATTAAGCTTAAGGAATATATATTGTACTACAAAAATAAAGAAATAATTAAAGAAAAAATGACTCATTATATTAAATGCTATCCATAATATCAAGTGGAATTAAGGGGTGCTGCAGTTCCGCAGCGCCTATACACGAGCCGCCACTACTCCTGAGCAGGTAGGGGAGAGCGGGGGAATCCCGCACAGTTGGGCAATACCGCACACCCTCAAACAGCTCACTTTTTTCACTGTGGAAAAATACCTACCATGGCATACTCTAGCGGCTTATAGGGTGAACTAAATAGCGTAAGCTCAGAACACAAGTGGCCTTTGTTTCTGTGTAATCATTGTTTTTATAGTTTTATTCTTTTGCTTACTATTTTCAATAGTATTTCATTAAAGGTAAGTCCATTTGGATGTATATTTACTATTTTCTCATAAGCATCTTCAAATAGAACTTGTTTTTGACAATAAGTCCATACCAGTAAACATTCCTTCTAAATAACACAATATTTGTTGAAGAGGTAGAAAATGGCGAAACGTGTTGTGGGGTAATCCCGCACGTTTAGAGAGGGCATTCCCGCACAGTGTGCGGTATTACCCCCTTCTTGTTTCTTACGGCAATATAAACATAAGAAACAATTATTTTTATATTCCCTTAACCTGCGCGTAAGCATAATATCTAAAAGTAAAGAATTTAACTAAAATTGAACACTAATGTATTTATACTCCGTGTGGCTTCTTTAGAATATTTAAAGTGTTTATTTAAGCATAGTTCGGAATCTTGATATTATATTTAGACCAAACTAGTGTAACAATCACGATGAATTGAAAATTGAACAAGTATTGACATTTAAAGTGGAAATTGTTTTGGTTCTTTAACATAGTTATTTACAATTATTGAAGACCTGAAAATGTGACCAGATAAAGCCCAAAAACTAAATATACAAAATGAACTTAATTTACAAAACAACATCATGAAATTAAAAAAAAAACTTGTAATATTAAAATACATAAAATAAGAACCCATATCTTAGAAACAAAATTTATTTTCTGGATACTTTATAGTTGTTTTTTTTGTTGAGGTATTTAACGTGCACTTTCTGAACCAAGTGATTATATTAATACACGACAGATTTCTACAATAGAAAACGTATGGGCCTTCAAATTTTGCTGGAAATGTAGGCTACTTTCACACACTTTCCAGGGCTCTTTTACATACCACAATTAAAATGGGATCAATGGCTTTACTTACCCTCCGAAGGAAGTTGTGATACGAATTTTTATTTATCATTAAAATTCCGCCCACCTCAGCTGGGTTTGAACCCACGAATATTGGATCCTAAGGTGAGCTCTTTTCCTCAAGACCATCGAGAATTTTTATAGTAGAATTGATTTATATCAGTTTCATGATATTGATATTTACTTGATTCTCATTCTCAGGTTTTCAATTGTATTTTTATTAATAATTATGGGTCTGCATATGTAATTTGTAATACAACACAAGCGTTTACAGAATAGCAATCTATATATTTTTTAAATCAAAAACAATTTATATTTTACTATATTTTAGATGCCGAGAAAGAGACAAAGGAAAACAGATAAAGCGAAATGGACTGGAGACGTGATGAAAGAAGCCTTAAAAGCAATGAATGAAGGTGGAAAGCTGAGAGCAGTATCCAGGGCATATGGAATTCCTGTTTCTACTCTAAAGGATAGATATAAGTCTGGTCAGTCACAAGAGGCACGTTTAGGAAGAAAAGCTACCTTTTCTGATGAACAAGAAAATGAACTGGTTAAACATGTCATTATGATGGCTAAAATATTCCATGGAATATCACCTATCGAGCTTCGAAAAATCGCTTTTGAATTTGCAAGTAGAAATAACATACCACACAATTTCAACACCACCTTAAGAACTGCTGGTAAAGACTGGCTCAGCGGGTTTCTAAGGCGAAATCAGAAATCAGCCTTCGGAAACCAGAGGCAACAAGCGTGAGCCGAATTCTAGGTTTCAATAAGGATGCTGTGCAAAAGTTTTTCTCAAATTTGGAAGGAGTAATGGAAAAACACAAGTTCCCTGGCTCGAGAATTTATAATATGGACGAAACGGGAATTTCAACTGTTCATACCCCACAGAAAATATTAGGACCTAAGGGGCAAAAGCAAATAGGATCTACAACAAGCTGGGAGAGAGGCAAAAATATTACCGTATGTGCTGCTATGAGTGCAAGTGGAAGCTTTGTACCCCCTATGTTTATTTTTCCTCGATTAAGGATGAGTCCTACACTCACCAAAGGTGGTCCAGAAGAAGCTATTTACCATTGTTCTAAGAATGGCTGGATTAATGAAGAGCTGTTCATTATTTGGCTCCAACATTTCGCGAAATGTGTGAGACCAACCAAGAACGAACCAGTTCTACTAATCATTGATAATCATGGTACTCACAAATCCCTACAGGCTTTCACATTTTGTCGAGAGAATGGAATCGTAGTCTTGACAATTCCACTCACACATCACATAGACTCCAACCTCTGGACCTTACCTTTTTTGGTCCTCTGAAAACTGCTTATAACAGAGAGTGTGGTTTATTTCTCAAGACCTTTCCTTATGAGAAGATACGACCTGATGATGTTGCTTCACTTTTTAATAAGGCTTTCATAAGGATAGCAACAATTGAAAAGGGAGTATCCGGTTTTTCCTCGTCAGGAATCTTTCCACTTAACCCAAACAAATTCACGGAAGAAGACTTTGCACCAGCAGAAGCAGCAATGCCCCAAGCTGTTACTATTATGGAAGAAGACTTTGCACCAGCAGTAGCAATGCCCCAAGCTGTTACTATTATGGAAGAAGATGTTCAGGATAACATAGAAAACAGTGCATGTTTCAAAACTAAAACAGTGGACACTCAACAACCATCTACTTCAAAAATAGTTTCTGTTAAAGATATTAAGCCTACAGCCATTCTAGATTATAAACCATCAAAACAGCACCGTTCATCAAGAATGCAAAGCTCTGTTATTTTTACAGCAACGCCCTTGAAAAAAACACTCGAAGAAGCAGATTTCAAACGTAAGAATAAAACAATCCGAAAAAATGAGAAAGAAGCAAAGAAAAAGAATATAAGAAAATGTGAGATACAGAAGAAATTTAGGGATAAAAACAAAGAGTGTTCCAAGAATGAAATTAATAATAAAAATAAAAAGTTGCTTTTAGTGCGAAAAAAACTCCTCCAAGATAGTTCAGATGAAGGAGAGAATTTATCAAATCTGTGCGATGATGATGAACTGGATGATATTGAACCTGAATCCTCTAATAATTTGCCTATGTTTAACAATTCAGATTGTAATTGTATGTTTTGTGGAGAATTTGGGAGGAACAAGGAGTTGTGGTTCAGATGTGTTCTTTGTTCAGGTTGGGTACATGCCGAATGTAGTGCAGCGGAAAGAGCAGACAATTTTGTTTTTGACTTTTGTCTCAAAAAGTAAAATATATTTAATTTATATTGCCACCTTTTGATATCTGTGTAAATGAACTATGTTTTTTACTATTATTAAATTTTTAGTTTTATGCTTAGGCATATACATAATTTATATAAGTTAATACAGGGTTAATTCTACACGTTAAATTGTATTTTTTGTGTGTATCGCAAATTATAGTTTTATATAAATCAATAACTATAATTGTACGGTATTTCCCCACTCTGTGTGCGGTATTGCCCTACCAGGGTGGGCAATGCCGCACAATGACTATTTCCATATTTTAATTAATTATAAGAGAATGCTAGATTCAGTATATAAAAGTAATACACTGAATTGATGTATAAAAAACAAAGTTTACAATGATATATTACTAGATTTAATAGACTATATGAGAACATAGCAATGTCTTGTTTTGCTTAAGTGTGCGGGATTCCCCCGCTCTCCCCTACACAAATTCGGCCTGTGCGCTTTCAGTACGTATCCAGTTTTAACAAGCCGTGCTCTATCTTGTATATATTCCACAGCACGCCACTGCTAAAAACATTAGATACTTCGCGCTCACATAATTCTGGATAGTTATTTAATCGTGATGTATGTCAGTAATGGAGACTGGTATAGATATATAACTCCCCCACGTACAAGTGGCCCTGGGGGATTATTAGTTAATAGATTGAATAAATCAATGAATCGTGTTCGCGGGGAGAATATCAAGTGGACCTCCCATGACCTCTGAGGAACTTTTTAAAGAAAATATTATAAACACTGACCCTTTTCAGCCGGGTCATCACATTGTTCCAGAGCTCGTATTAGCATGGGGATCAGGTGGCCTACCAGATTTGTACAGCTCTAGTCCAAACTAACCGCAACATTGGTAAATATACCAGAATAATTTACGTGGCTACCACAGGCGACGCTTTTCTTGGCTTAAAAAAAAAAAAAAAAAAAAGCGCTTCATTTTTATTTTATCCGACCTAGTTTTTATGTAATTTTAAAAAAATCCAAATTTTTAAAATCCGGCTTCAAGATGCACATGTTTGTTCTTAGGGGCTACTGATTTTTAAATATCAGACCTCTGTTTGTGGTATATATTGCGCAATGCTCGTGACAGACATACAGACAGAAACAAAAACTCTTAATTTTATTAATCTATATATTATGGTATTGTCTTTTTTTCATAAAAAAAATACCTTTCAGAAAATTCAAACTTTTTTTGCGTTCAACATTGATACAATTATTTTGGTCGTGTACCTAATAAGAAGCTGCTGATATAGGTTGTACACGTACCTGGAATATTGTGAGAACCGGGAAAACAGGGATTTTTTTGTGTTAGGAAACTATGGGGAATTTTGCAAATTACCTTGAAGCTTAAGATAATAAGTCTTTGGATATTTTAAAATAAATAGTACGGAACTCCGCATGGAATTTCTCACTCTATTGTTTAAAAATGGAAATATTTCTCAAAGCTCGTAATATCAGTGAAACGAAATAATATACACTTGCAAACCCAAGCATAAATTGTACTTATAATTATATAAAACATTTTTTAAGTCCCGGTTTTAAATTTATAATTTTATTTTTAAATAATTAATGATATCATTTGTATGTTTTGACCAATAAAAAGATCGATATTAGGTCCACAAGGGTCAACACTTCGTATTAAAATTTCGACCTACGGTTAAAATTTTCTGCATTTTATTAGGTGTTGTACATCTTCAGGTAATCGCATTGCTATTAAATTCCTCATTTATAAATTTTGACAAATAAAAAATGTAAATATTTACTATTTAGTCTAAAATAGAAATAGATCATTGTTGTACAAACATATCTCCTAAGAGGTTTAAGGAAAAATGACAAACTTTTTGAGAGACTTACTTATATTTAATTAGTCTATGGCATTGGAGAATTATTGCGTTAAAACTTTAGTATCTCTTTACAAATAATCTCACAAAATTGATTAATATATTGGCCAATATCTCAGAAACTGTTGGATTTATAAAAATATATTTCAAATAAAAGTTTTTTATTTTAACAGTACTACAATTTTGAGTGATAAGTTATTTAGTATCTCAAATAGTCGCAGAGGTACGGAAATTTCCGCTTCCGTAAAGTTCTCTAAAAGTCCTTTTTTATGGGAAAATGAAAATGTCCAATTTATTTGTGATCTTAGATACATAATATTGATGATCGACCTTTCCTACCCCTGAAATGCAACGTCAGATTACGGATAGCAACAACCCGTGTTTCCAGCAAGAGACAGTCTGAACATCAATAGAGGTGGATCGCAGAATCTTTCCTGGGATTCTCTTTTCACGATTTTGGTTCTTCGCTTGGCCACCACGCTCACCATGCCTAACAGCTCCGGACTTTTTCTTGTGGTACATGTTAAAGAGTCATGCTTACACGACAAACAAAAAAAATAATCAAAAACGTTAAATTAAATAAAAAAGAATTGTGTTGGAAGTTGAAGCAATTCAAAAAGAAACTCACAAAGTCAAGTCAAGTTTTCTAGGAGTGCATACAACAATGTATTGAATATAATAATGGCCATATTAAGGAAATTACTTTAAAAAAAAATTCCAAGGATAGACCTATGCAGAAAATTGTCTAGCATTTGTTGTATTTTAAGTTTAATTTGAATCATTTAGTAGTTAAAAGAGTAGGGATATAGTGTTATTAAATATTGTGCCAACTCTTTCTACCTCATCCTGTATAATAGGCATCTCATTCTAACTTTCAAGCTTTCAAGCTTTCAAGCTTTTTTTTATACTAATGCCATAGAGTAAGTAGGCTAAGTATATAACCTAAAGATATATAGTACTACGCGTTCGACAATCGCTATCTTCATATCCATACAAATGGGATTTGGAATTAATAAGGTAGAGGAAATGTATCCACATTCTGGTGAAGGGAGAGTGAGAAAATAAACCTCGATGGAGCCTGCCAAGGTTCGAATCCTGAACTCCATATTTATTACATTTTTAGTCTGTCGGCTCAAGCCGCGTTTCCACCAGTATGTATGTGTCATAATAATAATAATAATAATAATATAATAATAATAAATAATAATAATAAATAATAATAATAATATAATTCAACCACCTTTGACATCACCATGTGAAGAAAATTAAACTCTATGTTTTCTTGAAGAAATATTTTATTTATTTTATCCAAAATAATGTTTTTCTATAAAATACTGTAAAAAATACTGGACTTTTCTCGCGTCTCCCTTATCCACACCTTAACCATCCTCTGGTCCTTTGTTTGTTGGATGTGAGATATCTCTGAATCATTGCAATACCCTATTTATGATCGCCATTCCTTTCCTCTGTCATGACTGTCATCTTTCCTGCCTCTCATTTTACTACACATACTTGACAGTGTCGTGAAACCCTTTTAGCCACTTAGTCCCTTGTAGTCTACAGGTTTCTGTTTCGTTACAACCAGAGCTGATACAAATAAAGAACAATGTCCGACACCGCTCTTTGGCATCATGTGCAAGTAAGCACTATGATATTCGACTCACACAATGACAGTGATTGGAGCCGAACTGTGGTCCCGCCCGCGTGGAAGCCAGAGAGAAAGACCGCGTGACCTGCCCTCTAGCGCCACACACGGCGGGTCCAGAGTTCAAGAGTGCGCAGTGACGGTAGAGGGACGCCCATACTCTACATAAGCAAGGTTTGTTAAAATTCTACCTCTAAATACAGTTATGCTCTTTCCATATTTGATCCCCGGTCGACAAACATATAGGCTATGTATTTATGTTTCATACAATAGCCCCATGGCTTCTTTGGTGTGACTGACTCACAGCTGACTTCTGACGACTTTGAAAGATACCAGACCAAATTATGTATCCCTACGCCGAACCACATGATCTGCAAAAACATGTGTTTAACATATGTCACTTCCGACAGTCAAAATTAGTATATACCTAAATGTTGACTGTCAGAAGTCAGCTGTGAGCTGTCAGTCAGCACCAAAGAAACCATGGAGCTACTGTACCTACAATTAGTATGCTACTGAGTACTTACATCTATTACTATTTCCAGCCTACAGTCTGAGTCAGTTTTTTATCCAAGCTATATATTTTCCCACTACCGTCTGTCGTAGCTTCATAGGCCTATTCCTTATAATCTAACTTAAGATTAGAACAGACACAACATCCAGTCCCCGGCCGTTAATATATCGTTGGGAAAGAGTAACCCCACATTTCATCAATGATAAATAATTTTTTGGCCATGCTGAGAATCGAAGCCATGACCCTTAGCTCAAAAGACAGACACGCTACCGACTGAGCTACGGTGTTCGTATTATTCTGCTGAGTATTGAGAACAACTCAACTAGCACTGCTTATCCTGGCAACACTCCAAGACACCGCAACAAGTATTGTATAGGCCTAATTATTCTGATAGGAATTAGGACTGTTTTAAAAAATACAAGATTTGTTTTTGCAGTCAGCATTAATAACTTTTAAGAAAGAAAAAAAAAGCTATATTATTAAGTATGAAAAGGGACAGTTGTAGATCACATCCTAACCTCCTTATCACATGGTATATAAATTAACTATCAAGTAATTTTTTTAAACTGTTAGAAAAAGTTTCTCATCCGGAGTGTCGACTGCAACTTTGCCATTTGGACCAAGTGCCCCTAAGGATGTCTAACCTACAATGCCGTAGCCAGCCAATTTCATGGGGAGAGAGGGAGTTGGTGGGCACATCCCCCAATTGCCAGAAGCTAGAAAAAATTCTAAATGCTAAAGAGTTCTAGAAGCTCTCTCAAGTGTTTTTTTTTATGGTAACACAGCCCCATAATTTGTATTTGTATCTTAATTTTGATATTGTTTGAACCATAAATAAAGCCATATATATTTTATTCATAAAATTTCGTGGGGATTTGAACCCCCCTCCTCCCCCCGGCATCGACCTTGATAACCTATGTTGACAAAGAGCGGCACACAATTTTTCTCAGTCTAATACAGAATGTGACGGAAACAATTAGACGATCTATTCTGAAGAAAATGATGGACAACGTGTTGATGTTTGTCTGACTTCCGGTGGAGCTTACCTGAGTGACATTGTCTGCAAAAAAAGAGTAGTATGTAGGTTGTTTTTATTTAGACGGTGAATATTTAGCCTACTTTTCAATTAAGGTGTTAATTTTCATGTTACTAATCATCGTCAAATTGTTTGGATCCCACTCTGTAGATCCTCAATCCCCCCCTTTCCTCTATCCCCCGCTTTCGTTCACTCGGATAATCCTCTCGATATGAAGCCTCTGAAGATGACTAAATATTCTGCAAGGACAGAACAACCCAGAAGACTGGCTCCGCCCCCCCTGCCTTGTCTTTCATTGGCCAACACGGATCACAAACCCCGCCCTCTTTTCTTTCCCCCCCTCTTACATTCTCGTGATATAAACAGTGGTGATCCCTCCTTCACCCCTCCCCTCACACGGTCTGACACATCAAGACTCGTTACCATAGCTCACCAAACTACTTAACTTGTAAGACAATCAGCGGCATTACCCAGAATGAACCTCGCCAACTTGATGGGTTTTATGACTGCGTTCTCCAGATTGAACGAAAAAGATTTATTCATAGGCTTTTATTCTTTTTTTTTTTCAGAGTATCTTACTATCTATTCGGAGGATAGGGACGAGAAAGTTAAAATTTGCGTGGAAGAAGATTAGAAAACAATTAAGGGATAGTTACCCTCAGCTAGGGATGTGAAAAAAGTATCGATACTTTACTAATATTGACATTTTTCTTTCGATACTAGTATTTTTTTACTCGATACTCCCCCCCCCCCCCCCCTCCCCCGATACTTTCACTGTTATTAGTAATCACACTCCGGTATTGGATCGGTATCGAAAGAAACAAACTTTTTTATTATCTTCACTCATGCTTGAATTAAATGTTTACTAGGGCGGAGTGTGGAAGAACAAATTACACTATTTCTCAAATCTAATGATAAGCCAGAAGCAACTCAAGCACTCAATATCTTTTAGTTTATCATAACTCATTGCTGTTCTTTCATCTTTGTTTGTCAATACAGCCTGATACTTTTAATGAGTACAGTATCGATACTTTTATTTTGATACTACATCTCTATGCGTCAGCCTATTTGACTGGGATTCGAAGCCCCCTTATTACTCTGCAATATTTAACTTACTTGTGTTTTTGTTAATTTTTATGATAAATAAAACTGTGTACTAGATATTCTGTGTACTAGATATTTGGTTGCAATTTGCTACAAACAACTTTGACTTTTCAATATCCGAGTTAAAAGAGATAAAAAATCATAAAATGGGTATGAAATATTTATATTTGTAGCCTATTATATATCATCCCATTCCTTCTTCAACAGTTTTCATTTTGTTTTGTTCAGTAAACTTGTGAAAAATATAATGTTTCTTTTCAGTGGGTTCAGCTACGCCTCAATTATTTTTTTTCAAAAACATTTTTTTGCAAAAAATTATTTTTGAAACTCATATATTTAATTAGCTCAGAATTATGTTCAGATGCTCTAAAATGTCCTCCCACAAGGTTAAATTCCTGAAATTTTCTCTCGGGAAGGGGTGAGGGGGGTAGATGGGACTCCAATCCACCACCCCCACCCCCATTTGATAAACCCACATGTGTGCCCTTGCTACTAACTTATATTTTGGCTTATTTGCAGTTTATACATTTTAAGAAAATCACGAAATAGTCTTTAGCTCGTTTTTAATGACGTTTCGCGTTAAATAACGCAGTTATGATATCAGAGAAGGGCCTAAATGGCTAGAAACAGAGATCTGGTCATTCTTAAACAAATAAAGCTGTAGCTATCTTTTTCAAATATTACAGTATAATTTTATTTTCCATAATCAAATTAAAGAAAAAAATTCTAGTAAATTCATTCTAGTTCTTCTTTTAACTCTTGTGGCAATAACAAGTTAAATAGAGCGTGAAATTTTACATTTAATGGTATTAGATTCAGTTATTAATATTTTTATAACTTCCCTCGCATATCTTTAACATAATAAATGGTTTGATGGTAAAGAGGAAAAACATACAAAATGTTTGTAAAATAATATTAATTTTAATTTGTAACACGAGTATTAATACAACTCACCGTCCAACCTGCAACGAGTTCCTCTACGTCACGAGCTGGCGGCATAGCTTCTATCCAGTAGCCATATTTGTTTTCAGCATATAAGACCACTTTTAAAATTCTCTTGCTTTTACTAATTAATTAGAACTAAACAGCAAAAGAAAACTTCAATGCTAAGCAACCAACCAAACGGTTATTCTCTATAACCAAAATCTAGCAATTTTAAATATACATTATAACAGTGAATTATCGTATAAAATACAGTTTATAAAACCACGTGCGTGAGTTTACAAGTTGAAGAACAAAATATTTCTAGTTGAGTACTATGGATTTGTATTTAAGCATGTCTATGCTAACGTTAATAATTTTATTACAAATTTGAATAATACAGTGTCTTTTTTGAATATTAATTCGGCTACTTAGTAATCTGTGTGTTTTTTTGTGAATATTATTTCGGTGTATGAGCGTGCTATCCTTGGAAAATAAACTTTTTTTAGTGATCTTTGAATAATTATTTATCTAATATAACATTAAAGTGTGTGATAAAAAAAAAAGCTAGTGTTTCTCAGTGATCGATACACATTATTCGACTATAAAATAAATCTTTTAACCCCAAGATTGTGTTGTGCTGCCCTCTAGGCTAAACCTTGAGTTTTAGGATTTTTATTGTATTCCAAAAAAATCTGTGAAGTGTAATAAATATTATTTTCGAGTCCTTCTCCAGTGTTGATTTAATAAATACCAGGCTAAGACTTCAGTTATAAGTTATTGTATTTTTATAGAGCCTTTGTTATAACTGTTTAAGAGGAGTGATCTAATAGATTTTGTTAATTAGAATAGCTCTATTTGTCATTGTCATTTATTTTATAGGCCAAAACATATTTTCTAGAATATTGATTTTTGTTTGTTAAATTATCTGAAGTTATTATAAATAAGCCTACATATTAAAACAATATAATATAACAGATTGTAAATGCTAGCATAAGCCTGAGGTTGTGTAAAACTTAAGTTATGAATCTGTCTTTTTTTTTCCCCCCAGCATGAGTCTGTCCAAACCCAGGGTAACACCTATGGAGGAGTGGTCAAGCTGTTCCAAGAAAAAAGAGAGAGACATGCACACATCAGAAACAAGAGGACATCATCAACGTTGCAGCTGTAATTAGACAAGAGATGATGGACGACTTTGATTCATTCAACGTGGCAGAAAAAACAGCAAGATACTTGAAACTCAGTGTTAACACTGTGAGACGGTGAGGATAAAAAAAAGTTTTATTTACATAAATACAAGCTACATATTCATGGAGTCACTTGTTTTAAGGCTTGTAGTTCCGGTCATCCCTTGGTTGAAGTTTGTTCATGCTTTCTGTGTAGTGAAAATTACAAGGATACTGTACACAAACTATCACTTATAATCCCCCCTCCCCCCAAACAAAATATTCCTAATCTCTTATATATTTATTTTAATTAATAAAAAATAACGACGCATCAATTAAAAAAGAAGGATTTTATTTGCTTACCTCACTTTTTTTTAAGGCAGCATATCCTGCCTCAATAGCGAGCACACCTCAAACGATTTAATTTCAAATGATTTATTTCTAGAACATATAACATATTTTGATATAGTGATGTTACAAAGATAAAAGTCTTAAATAAACAATACTCTGTGTAATGTTATCAATATAGGCCTACACAAGGTTTTATTGTTTTTTTAATTCCAGTTATTATAACAAGAAAATAGATCATGTTGAAACTACTGGCAAGATCAGAAAGAAACAACCGAGGCCTGGAGTATCTGTAGAAACTCTTGATGACTTTACAAGAGATTCTGTTCGTCAGGTCATCAACACCCTGGTTAGTTTACATCTTCCATATTGTGTCCCACACAACGACGTTGGTAAGTTTGTTTGTTTATTAATAATTGTCTTTTACAAATTCATGAATATAACAGTAATTTATCAAAGATTTTCGTACAACTTAAGTCTCAAGTTTTCTTCATGGTTCTTTAATTTAATTCTACGTTGGCCATGATTATGATAATTTTATACCGAAACATGTCGGAAGAATATAAATCAGCATCATTCTAATGGCTGATTATCACAAGGAGTAATAGAACTGAACCAAGATAAGGCTTAGATTTTTATACATTACCTTAAAATAAAAATTATTATAGTCTTAAAAATCGTTGTAACAAGAACATTTTCATTACTTTATTAAACCTCATTTGGCGATGCTAACCCACTAATTCAATTTTATTACCTAATTTACAACACTGTTGTTCTTAAAACTTTGTTTTTGGTCCTTAATTTGTTGTATCCAAGTTTTGTAAATAAATTTTAGGGGGTTGCAGTCCAGTGTTGCCAACCTAGCGGTTTTCCCCACTATATAATATAGTTTTTGTAGAGTGGATCTGGCGTGCAAAATAATCAAACAGCGGCTAGTGGGATTTGTAGCTTTTTTCTAGCGGAAAAAATAAATGCTTTATTTAATTCTGTTTTAAATCTTGTGTTTGTATGAATCTTAGGGCCGGTCTTATGACTCCTGGATAAATATAAATCTGGCCATTAAATATTTTTATCGGGAGGTTTAAGTACCTGATAACTGTTATCTGAAAGTTAAAATTGGTGTTTCCTTAGTGACACGTTGTTTTTCATCTTTGTTCGCGTGTTTAGTAAGCACAGACCCAGGTTCTAGCTATATATAAAGTTAGAATATTTAATTCCCACTTTTACAAAAACTGACAAGCTATTTGTAGAGTTATAGTTATATAAGAACAAATTATTTAAATGTGAGTAACTTACAATAAATTAATTTTTTTAAACGTTGTACCCAACTATTGCCCACATTTTGGCAGACATCGAAATTAGTTCTTGAAAGACAACTTAGCTTCTGCGCCCACGTGACGCCATCTGTAATTTGTTTCCTCGCACTCGTTTAGCTGCCATTATTTAACAAATGTTGAGCGTTACGCATGCGCGCACCAGTAAAAACAGTATCAACCTTGCATTTTCTGCATGAAAATAAATTTACCCTACAGATAGCTATCCGGCAGATAAATTCAGTTCATAATACGCGTAAAACATTAAAGTAGCTAATAACCTTTATCTGGTTGCTAACTTTAACCTCCCGATAGCAATATTTATCCGGTAGTCATAAGATCAGTCCTAGGAGTGATATATACACAAATGTAATTACCTTTGTATTGGTGATTCTCCTGTTGTTTGAAAGTGGGTTCCTACTCGCCTCAGAATTCAATCGCAATCTTTTGATGGTATTTTTCAGGTGTTTTTATCTCTACTGTCTAGGGAGTTACGAATTGTGACTCTAGTTCTTAGCGAGCGCATTATTTGCATTTTCTAATCGTTGTTATCTTAGTTCAATGGTTCATATGTTTTAAAAATTATTCTTGAAATTAATACTTTGAGTAGGTACATTATTAATAAAAGAGTTAATTTTGATGAAAAACATTTGATTAAGAATAAAAGCAGGCCACTGCCGATTTCAATTATAGACTGCAGTTCTAATAAATCACGTACCTAGTCTTCATAGACATTTTAATTAAAACGTCTATGATCTATTTAAGTGGATGTGCCTTTTTGAACTGACTAACAAATTATTCAGCTTCTTTTGTTTGCTTTAAAAGACGAATATTATACATGGATTAAAGGTGGTGTTGTTGATTTGAAACTTTTGTTATTTTTCAGGAAGAACGAAGAAAAAAGAGTTAACATTGAATCACATAAATTCGTCAATGAATTACAGTAAATTTGGAAAAAATCTTATATTCGGGAGCAATTAATTAGTGCGTATTTGAAAAAAAAAAAAGTTGACAACAACTTAGACATATAACGTCACTTAATTATTTGTGTGATAAATTTTGTGAGGCTTTTGAATAAACATTTATGAAAGGGTTAGGCTACTTCTAGAGTCCACTCTTGCATTGCATTTGAGAGAATCAAACATATTTGAAGGTACAGTACCTCCCAAACCATTCAAAATGAACTTTTGGTTTCAATGTTTCAAGTTAATCAAACAGAAGTAAAAACCCTAATAAAAATCAGCAATCAGCATTTGAAAATGATGAGACAAATGACTTTTCCAATCAATATCAAATGATAATTGTAATTAGATACTTTTTGATGAACATATTAATTTGTGAACGATTTTGGTCGTTTAATAAACCATCTGGATTACAGCACAAATTGCATCTAATGTCATATTAGAAGAACTTCAAACTAAAATGAATATTCATCCCACAAATTAATTGCACAGAGCTGTGATGGTGAAGCTGAAATGAGTAAAAACAAAAATGTTCTATCATTTATAAGAAAAATATATCCAAATGGCTATTTGGTACATTGGCACATCAATTTAACCTAATCATGGAATGAGAAGCGCAGCGTAAATAAATAAAGCTAAGATCTTTTCGCAAATTTACAAACGTACTCTTAATTTTTTTCCACGTTCACCTAAAAGAATAACGTTCCTTGAAAAAATTGTAAGAAAAGGTTTCCACGAGCTGTTCCAACTCACTGGACTTTTAAAAGCAGAAAGTCAATATTTTATATGACTATACAATCATACTCATTTAAGGATTGCTTGGAAGAAAAAAAATCATAGACATTGATAAAGTAGATTTTAAAACACTACATGAAGCAAGCGGCTTACTGAATCATTTAAATAGTTCAGAATTTATGTGTTGGCTGAAAACTTTTCATTTAATTATGTCATACGTGGACATTTTTTAAAACCAAACTCAAGTGCAGAGTATTGATAGCTTATATTTTTGGAAAAAGCTTTAAAAATTACATTCTTGATGGATATAGTATAAATACTGCTCAAAAGAAGTTTGTGTCCATATTTCAATACAAATCAATTATATAATTTATTTTAAAAGTCACCTAAGTGCAGCCAAATTATTCAATCCAAAATTATTTTTAACTTTTAAAAATCTTTTTCTCAAAAGGTTTTTAACGAAACTGTTGCATTTATTCCATTTAAATATTATACAATTAAAGAGCGAATTTAATGTAATTTACAATCGTGTTTATATGTGCCAATTTGAGGGTGTGCTACATTTATTAGTGTTTATTTACATTGATTGAAGCAGAAAATGAGGTAGAGAAAGATGAAAATTGACTCAGTATTATAAATATTGAAGTGGATATAGCCATAAAGATCATGTGAAGAAGGAAAGCTGTTGGAGATTACAACATACCAGTTGACCTTCTGAAGGAACTAAATAACGTAGACTATTAATAGCTCTGATCAAACTTATCAATTAGATCTACGAAACAGGAGAATGACCCAAGGACTTTATGGACGTAAACATAGCTCTAAAGAAAAAGAAACAAACTAAGAAATGCAGTGACCACCGGACCATCAGCCTCATCTCGCATATGGGAAAGATCGTGGCAAGAATACTCAACAAGCAAATTTAATAGAAAATAGAAAGTGTGATGGAAGATCAATTGAATTTAGAAAAGGAACCAGAGATACCATCGGTATGCTAAGGATAATTTCATAGAGAATGTGCTGGAAGTCAAGGAAGAGGTGTACATTGGTTTCATCGTCTGTCAAAAGACGTTCGATAAAGTGAAGTGGAAGAAACTGATGAAAATACTCAAGAAAATCAGCAACAACTGGAGGGACAAAAGGCTGTTTGCAAGTCTGTATCTAGGACAGCGAGTAAAGGTGAGGCTTAATGATGGTAATACCAACAGCGTAGAGATGGAAGAGGAGTGAGGCAAGGATGTTGATTGTCACCCAGTCTGTTCAACATGTATGGATAGTGGCTGATCGGAGAAACCTTGGAGGAACGTTACAATTCCAGGATACAAGGAAGCATAATAAACACAACAAAATACGCAGGTAATCTAACATTGCTGACCAAAATTAAAGAAGAGTTGCAGGAAACGATGGACCAGCTGTTTGAGATAGGGATAATATATGGCACGGAGATCAACATTGAAAAGTCAAAAGTGATGGTGATTTCAAAAAATTAAGCGCCACTGAAAATTAAAATTGGAAACCAAGAGTTGGAAAACATAGAGCCATTCAAGTACCTGAGAAGTCTTCTGGCGAAGAATGCCTACTGCACCAAGCAAATTAGGTTGAGAATCGCCATGACCAAGATAGCTTTCATCAAGAAGAGGCTATTGCTGACCAGCAAGTTGCGTTTAGAACTATGGAAGAACCTTCTGAAATGCTACATTTGGATAATCGCGCTGTATGGAACAGAAACTTGGTCTCTTTGGAAGATGGAAAATAAACTCTTGAAGAGCTTTGAAACTTGGTACTGGAGAACAAAAGGGGACAAATGAAGAAGTCCTAAGAATGGTGGGTGAGAAAAGAACCATTTTTGATGTAATTCTTTGATACAAATCAAACTGGATCGAACGCATGCTTAAGAGGAACTGTCTTCTGCACGACGACATAGAAGGAAAGGTTAAGAGAAAGAGGAACTTAAGAAGAAGGACTTAAACATTAGATGACTTGAAGAAAATAAGAACATTTAGATATTTGAAGGAGGAGACAGAAGACAGTATGCACTGGTGGTCTAAGTTTACTGACAATTGGAATATACCTGTCGTGAGACATAATACTTAATAATAATAATAATATAATAATAATAATAATAATAATAATAATAATAATAATAATAATGAAATTAATTAAAATAAGCTATAATAATTGTGACATTCAAGTTTTTCTTTCAGCCACTGTCATAGTTTTGTTTCAATAAATCATCTCTGTAATGTGTAAGATTTGTAAATTCTTGACTCCTCCACATCATGCAGCATGATTGTGAAAATAAGTAAATCGAATATAACCTTATTAATGTAAATGAGTCTATAAAAGTGACGTTTAGATATTTTAGGGCAATATAAACATTGGTATAATTTATTAGAATAATACTGTATATTAACTATTGAAAGTGACCACTTCAATTTCAAATCATATGACTTTATGTTAAAATATTTTAAGATCGTTTTGGTAACGATTTAACTTACAAAAAAGTTGCTTTCTATATGAATCAGCGGGCTTAATACAACCATATATCAAGACGTGATAGTTTCTCAAGGTTCATCTATAATCATCACATTTAAAAACCATAAGATATCAAAACATAATGGTCTAGATTCCCGAATAAAAGTATTTATTTATAAATTTAATTACATGATCCAAAGAGCTAGACTTCACATATAGGACTATGGATTTATAATAATTGAAATTTTACATCAGTTTAAAATTGGAAAGATTAAAATACATTTTGAATATTTTATCTGAAATAAAATAAAACAAAATCAAAACAATTTTTTTTAGCAAAATATACAAAACATAATAGACAGCATTACCAGTACAATGTCACAGATGAGATAATTTTGAAATATGTGTGATAATATTGAGCAATACATTTTATCAATAAATGTGAGATAAATATTAAAAAATTAAAATAAATATATAAAGAATAACAGTAGCAAATAATTAATAGGAAAGTACTTTGGGATGAAAGTAAAAGTTGCGGAAAATTAATTAGTATTACAATAATAAACAATACATGTAGGTATATGCAAGGAAATAATAGATTAGAATAATTGTGATTGAAGGCAAATATATGGGATGAGACCTAAGTGAAGTATTTTATAGTATAAAAGACCTATTTTAATCATAAATAGAGCAAAGGTGGTCAAAAACTTTAAATAATTTTGGTATGTTGGGTTTAAAGTTGTTCACTGGCAAAGAAAAAGTTTATAATGTTTTTTTTTAAATTTGTTAGTTCATGTAAGCCAGTGATATATGTTGTAATTGTATTATATATAATAGTAATTTTATTTAAGGTTGCATTTTTTCTATAGTTTTACAGTGTTAAAAGATTCGTGATATACTTTAAGTGAGCCTCTAGTATGAGGACCTGACTGAGGGAATTCTATTTTGTGGGTACTTTTAAGTTTATTTTTATTTATTTTAAGCAAGAATGCCTGTTTGGTAGATAATCGGTTTATCGAGACGCATTAAATTTAGATATTTATAAATTTCAGTAATTCCATATTCTCTGACAGGTAATTGATATAGTGATCTTATGATTCCACACATTGTACCTGTAACCACCTAAATGGATTACACTTATGACCCTATCTTACAAGCTACGCCATAGCACAAACGTGCACTAAACACTTGTTTTTTTACCTATCTCAACAACAGCATGTAGTCTATGCCAATTATTCACCATAACCATTTTGTATTTAGCTAGAGTAATAACAAGTGGAAAAAAATTATTAAAATTAATTTTTATGTTTGTTATAATAGGTATACTGTATTCTTCTTATTAAACTGTAAAAATATAGATCACTTAAAAAATTAAAATTCACAATAACTAAATAGCTATCTGTTTAAATCCAAATCATTCACTAGAGGGCTGTGAATTTTTATTCATGGCTCAACACTATTATTTAAAGGCGGTATCGTCAAAATGGCGGTGAACATAATCCCAATTTAAATTTTTTGTTATTTGATGTTATTTATGGTACTATTATTATATTCAATCTATTTATTTAATTTAAACCCAATTGGGTAAGCTAATATCTATTACTTAATTTTCACTGTTTGTTTGCTATATTCATTGTTCAATTATCATTAATAGATTTCCATTTAAATTTATTCATAACAAATGTCCTTGAAATGATTGAGGTTTTGATTCTAAACTGCTGGACTGTCAATTTTCTAATGGTCAAAGTAAGCTTCATTAGTTTATAACGGGAGTTCGCATATGTGTTTACGATTCTAATTTAAGTTATTTTCCAAGTGATTTTTTTTCTAAACAATATATCCGCCTATGTATTTAGGGGCCTAATCCATTTGTTATTAATGCTAGAGTTAATTTTCTTCCAGATGTGACTTTTATTAAGTGAATTTTATTCACTGCACAGTGCGATGAAGACTGCAAATATAGGCCTGGTAAAATAATTTAAAACATTAGTAGTGATATATTTATTTGTACACAAAATAAAATATTTATCAGTTAACCTTATTTTGAAGATTTTTGACGACATGCCTACAACAGCAGGAGCTGATAATGATATACCAGGTTGTTTAAATGTTTTTTTAAATATAATTAGATTTTATTTTACTCACTAGCTAACTTATTATTATTATATATATTAACGCGTTATACGTTGGGTTTTGCCTTATTTATTAGGTGTTAGTGAATAACCTCTTAAGTTTCAACCACGGTGCTGCTGCCTAGACCTATTAAAATGGTGCTGAATTAATAATGAGACACTATACTAGCTTGTTTAGGAAACTACCTATGCAAACACCTGCTGTTTACTTTTTGATAACTGATCCTGTAAACATCACGTTTAATTTTATTCCTCTGCTATGTATTATGTTATCTCGAAATAAGTACTGTGTAAACCTTTATGTAAACATTCTATTGTACAGGAAATATGAATATATATCAAATCCTCTCTTAACTTAATTATAACTTAATTCTTCCTACAGGTAATAGTTTAATAATAACTTCTCAAGTACTGACTAGCAGTAGGTTAGTATTTAAGTCAGATTAAGAATGTATTTGAGCATGGTATGATTATTTGGTCATTATGATCTATTTTGATACAATATTTTAATAACTAACAATTAAATGTTTTAACTTATCACTCTTATTTCAAAATTTTAACAGGAATAATTTGAATTTATATAAGTAGATTTAGTGAGTGGTTTTGTCTCCTCCAAGTGTATTAACCATGTTGGCATGCTCAGTGGAATGCCGCAGTTCAACGGACAGCGTCGGGAGCCACAGTGACCTGTCAATCCACACAACGGTAACTCTGCCCAAACCTAGAATGGATGTGGCCTGTGTGATTGATCTCCATCAACCTGAACACCTATCTCACAGGAAGCGGGCACTTGAGGAAGTAAAACAGGCTTGTGCGCTTGTTCACGCAAACATATACCCTATCCAGGTGAGTCTGCTTACCGGTCTAATTAACTAGGAATACCTTTTGATACGAATTGAGTCTTTAGGAGCATGCAAGGATCTTAGAAATTACCAGCACAAAAAACAAACAAAAATTGTGACATCAAATCAATTATTTTAAAGCTAGCTAACCTACTTTGGTGGCCACATAGTCTAAGGACACCACTACTTATGTTAGGCTATACTGCCGATGACATGGAGAATCGAGGTTAGTTGTGTTGAAGGTGTTTTTTCCAAATGTTTTCTAATTCTCTCCAAATGTGGATGTCACACTTCCTTTAAATTCAACCTTCCTCATCCCTAACTCATTTGCATAGTTAGTACTTGTGCATATATCCTGAACAGGTAGTAAGACATGTTGTCAAAATATTAAAACAAATCCTGTTAAGCTCCCAAAGTGGCAACAAGATCATAAATATCTAATATTTTAAACACAACCTGAGTTTGTAAGTTTAATTATTTTTTTAAGGGAAAAATTAAGAAACTCTTCAGGATTGGTCATTTTATTTCTACTTTTGTAAATTAATTATTTTATTAACAGTAAGTTAATATTATTAAAATGGTTAGTTCACACTTTTATCAAGTAATCTATTGCAGTGTTCTCAATATTCTACTCAGGAAAACCCGATCTTACAATTAAGGTTTGTTGCACATAGCCTTTCAAATATTGCAAAGTATTACACTGTCCCCATCCTGCTAAGTTATCGGTACTTAATAATGCTTGGGAAATTTTCTGGGGAAAATATTGTATTTAATGACATAGGTACCTAGTTCTAAATATAATTAATTAAGGTAAGGATAGGCTATGTATAACTTGTTTCTCGATGTTGCAGTTTAAATAATCAACTAGCCAAGTAGTATGTTAAGGATCAAAATTTTATTTCAAGGCACATTCATTATGAGTTTCAAATTGTAACTTTAGCTACTATTTTTTCACATTTAATTGTTTTTGATAACTCCTAGGCCTATCCATCAATAACCAAATTCCATTAGCTAACCTAATATTTTATGCTACACTACTTTACTCCATATACCCATAAGATTTCTAATAGCCTATATTTAATTCTAGCTTAAGTTGTTTGACAAGATTTTTTTACATTAATTAATGTTTCCAGTCACATATTTTTCACTACCGATTTGCTAGGGCTGTTGTAGCTTCATATGCCTTATAATCTAACTTAAGACTAGGACAGGCACAACATCCAGTCCCCGACCATTAATTCATTACTGTGAAAGGGTAAAACCACAAACCCAGGACCCTTAACTTACTAAACACATACACTTCCGACTGAGCTAAGGTGTCGGATTTACAAATGGCCTATGTTCACTTATCTTGACCTGAAATAGGTGCATTAAATAAACTTTATAATAAAGCAAAAGTTTAATCAAGTTATTGTTTATGTGTCACATACATACCAATTCTCTGATGACTATAAAAGCTAAATCTACTTTCACATATTCTTACATCAAGTCATGTAATCTGCAGCTGTCACTTTTGATAGATGTTATAAATACTTACATGTTTATATTTTCCTAAAAGTTTCTTCCAATAAAAATACTACTATATATATTTACATAATGTCCTTGACATAACACTAGCTAACCTAAGCTCAGTCGGTAGCGTGTTTGTCTACTGAGCTAAGGTTCTCGGGTACGATTCCCGGCATCGCTGAAAAGTTGATCATTGGTGAAATGTGAGCTTACTCTTTCACAGTGGTGAATTAATGGCCGGTGACTGGATGTTGGGCCTGTTCTAGTCTTAAACTAGATCAGGGGTCTCAAACCCTATGCCCGGGTACCATGGCACCCGTTGAGCCTTTTGTGTCTGCCCGCCACTTTTTGACCACTGCTTAAATGTTCTTGACTAATAACTCTAGTCTGTAATTTTTCCGACAAAAATCAATTTTGTGCTTATTTTGCTCTTGTTAAAACAGTAAATAAAAAAGTAATTCTTTTATTATTTTTTTGTCAACTTGGAGGGGGTTGAACCTACCCCAAACCCCCGACCCCCTCATGACTACGGCCTCTTCTTAAAACCGTAAATAAATCAGTAATTCTTTCATTTTTTTTGGTCAACTTGGAGGGGTTGAACCTACCCTTCACCCCCCAACCCCCTCATGACTACAGCCTCTTATTAAAACCGTAAATAAAGCAGTAATTCTTTAAAAAGAATTTTGCCAACTTGGAGGGGGTTGAACCTACCCCCCCCCCCCAACACCCTCAGGACTACGACCTCGTTGGAAACTTAACATGGCAGTTGACCAGCCGTGTGTATAGCGTTGAGGCAGACCTCTGAGCCTGGTGGGAGTTAGTAAATTTGCCTTGAAAAAATAATTGGTGCTCATAAGGTATATGAAGCTACGACAGGCCTAGGAAACTGGTAGTGTAAAATATATGACTTGAATAATAAACTGACCCAGGCTGGAAACAGTGGTGGATGTCAAGTAAACATAACACTATTTTATTTATAATTGTTTTTAAACTTAATAAACGTGAACGAACCAAAATAAGTTTACATTTCTATTTTGTGAAACTCACATTGAAGAATAAAACTATTATATATGTTTGTCACCCAGTTTGAGAAATTAGATTTTGGTGAGACGAACGTTCTGGACACGTTCTACAATGCTGATGTGGCGGTGGTGGACCTCTCCGTTCAGCTGCAACAGAGTGCTCTCTTCTATCACCTGGGTGTGCGTGAGAGCTTTGGCATGAAGGAGAATATCCTCTTATATAATGACTACGACACAGAGGCTACTCTCAGGCTTCAGGTGAGATCATGCTTTAGGTTTTCAGACATCTGACACATTTAACTAAGAATGTTATTCACTTTAGTGGCTTCACGGTCTAATGCGCTACTCTCACAATATAGTAGAGTGGTGAAGACAGGGAGATTGGTATTTGAGCCGTTGGGTATACTAAGGGTGGTTTTTCCTGAATGGTTTTCCACTCTCTATACTCGCAGATGTGGGTACACTCATTCTAAATTCAGTCTTGCTAATTCCTAACACACTAGTGTAACTAGTATACCGGTAGGCATAGTAACCCAAATGGGTGGTAAGACACGATTCTAAAAAACAACTTGGGCCTAAGAATGTTAATCCCATTTCTCACTGGTATCATCATAATCGATAATCGATCTTAATACCTCTTACATTGGTCAATACCTCAATTCTTAGCTTTCAGATTCCTTGAATAAAAGTTTTAGCATTAAATGACAAGGCAAAAGTTATAAATTGGGGATTTTTTCTACACCAACATCACTCAGGTAAGTGCTGGCTCTCCTTCCTTATTGAAACCATGTTTAAAATCTTAAATACTTTCTCTTTTCCTTCTTCAACTCTTACGGTCTCACATCATGTTAAAGTGTTTAATTTATTTGAATCTCCAATGCGTATGTATGTTGTCAGCTGTCGTGTGGCAGCTACACATTTGTCTCGTATCGCCTGGTGGAGTGTGGCACATGTGTGACCACTAGCCCCATGCGGGAGGAGACCAACCTTGACCCCAAGCAGCACCTGACCTTGAGGTTAAGGAAACTGCTACAAGACGTCGAGGTGCAGTCCAAGTAGGTTTATGTCCACCTTCTATTAATTACAAGTCAGGCCTCCTTAGTGCTGTACCTAATTGAAGCTGCACACATAAATTTTATACCTAAGAGGCGTGACTTCTTTCAACAAATCTTGGGCTTTATCCGAATAGTCTACTTATGCGGCGTCGCCTTGGCTCATGGCCTTGATAGCGGCGTTGGAAATCACGTGAACAAGTGTAGATCTGTCCGAATAGTTGCGGACGAGACCGATGCAGTCTTCTCGAGGTCTCGGTAACCATGGATACGGAAGGCTACCAGCCATGCACCTTCTCGCAGTGTCGGTTGCGGTGTTTGACTGGCAATTTTTTAGTATTATCGTTTTGTCTGCTAGAGCACTTCCATTTTCCGCCATTTTGAATACAGTGGTTTCTGTTCGAATAGTTTGATGCAGTCTTCACTATGAACACCGCGAGAAGTATAAAATTATCAAGACTGTATCAAGTATAAAACTTAAGGGTCTGACTAGGGAGTCTTGGACTATTCGGATACTGCCTATGTTTCTACATCAGAGGTGTGGGTGACACTGAAAATGCAATCAAGCCATATTGACTGGGCGGCTGCCGTCTTTTGGAGAAGATAGTGCCAACTTCTGTGGATAAAGTGTCATTCGTCAGCACAACGAACCCTCAAGCTGTTAAGCTCTGTTTTCTAGACCATAGCTGCTACTTTTTTTATTCAAGTAACTCCTCATTTGTCATCACTAGGTTGAGTTGACCTCATTCCAGATCACCGTTTCACAGAAAATCTGGAAGCACCGGAAATCAATCTCAGGACTTCTGAATCTGTAGTCAAGAACTCTGACCACAAAGGTGGTCGGTACGAGAGGATGGAACTTAAGATTATAATTGTGATAGTTATATATTCCAATGCCAGAATGAGCCACCCACACCTCCGAAGCAGAGACCAAGTTTTGTTGGGAGATGTCAAGGCACTTTAACTCAATACATTGTCGGCTGGAAAATATCATGGTGAAGCAGCTCTGATGCCAGTCCTTACACTACTGAAATTAAAAGAGCACGACACATACTTGTTCAAGTGTACAGACACTAACATAACTAGATTTTCATCATCTGTATGGTAATCTTTTAAATACCCTTTTATACAAGTAGGTGCAAACAAAATGTTTTTTTAATTTTGTATCGAATCATTATCTTTACTTACAAACTCAAAATAATTTCTTTAATGTCATGCTATGTAAGTGTTTTTGTTTTGAGTCCAAATCCAAACATTTTATTAAATTTAATCTAATCGGATCCAAGTTAATTGTTAGGTTATTTTTAAGATTGATTTTAATAAAAGATAACCACTTACAAACAATGGACATATTATTATATATTACAAAGCTAGTAAATTTAGAAGGGTAAGTCAAATAATATGAGTTGATAAATTAAAATAAAATTTTATTACAGCCACATGGCCTAAATGAAATGTTATGATGAAACTGCTGATTATAATTTATTAACTGATCAATGATTAATTCCTTTGAAAAGCTAAATTATTGAAAGTTTGATTAGGCTAGAATTTTGAATTAAATTCCATTGAATTCGAACAGAATTTCCAATTAAATTCAAATCTTTGATTCACTGAATAAAATAAATCAATGTCCAAAACCTTTTTATATATTTTTTGAAATCTTCCGAACTAATTAAAAAAAACCCGTAACTGCCAAAAAATTATGTTTATCAGTTTGTATACTAGTAACGCTACTTAAAAAAATTAAAAAGTATTACTTTTTTTTTAATGCTCTCTGTGTCTTTGTCATTAAAGTGCAAGCTTCTACCTTTATCTTTGATACCGTATTCCAGAGCACACATGAAGGAGAAGTTCCTAGCAGATCTGCGTAAAGCTCGGGAGATGTTCACAGGCGAGGAGTTGGCCCGAGCCCTTCACAACATGAGAAAGAGGCTGGACGATCCCAATGTCCTATCAGGAGAGGTTGTTCTTAATGTGCTCATATCGTTTCGGGAGATTCAAGACTATGATGCTATGGTGCAGCTCGTTGATGACTTGAAGACACTCCCGAGCAGGAAGAACTATATTAACACACCTGCACTCATCCACCTCTATGCTTTTGCGCTCAACAGGTGGGTGACTTGTATGAGTGTCTTGAAATGCAGTATATCTAGGAGATCTAAAGTGTTAATAATCCTACCAATATTGGTGGTTGCATTGTCTAACGCAGGACTTCTCAATCTATTTTCATCTGCGACTCGACTCCTTTGAAATAGACACATTTTTTCATGACCCTTCACTAAATGTCATAAATGCAATTGGTAGTGACACTGTATATAATCGATTTACCGGCTTGTGCGCGTACTTTTTTGCATGAACTCTTTTTGATGGAACCCTGTTTGAGCGAAAAAAATAGAGTACCTTAAATATAAGTATAGCTATATCATTAAATAATTATGTTGACTATAAAATTGTGTATGAAAATATCAAAAATGAAAATTTCTTCAAATAACTTATTATATTAAAAATTTGTGTGTAAAGTATATTGACATGCAAAATAAAAAAATAATATCAATTAATTTGTAATATCAAATTTTAATATACCAAAGAAAATTTTACTGAAGGCTGACAAAACATAAGAATACGTTTGTATTTAATTGGATGGCTGTGACTGGTTATTCTGACACAATAACTTAAATCGTGGCTTAATATTTGTCACTGCTGCTCTCATAGCGATCTCGATGTTCTTAAGACCTGAGCGGTATTTGGTTTTAACTGCCATCATTGTCGAAAATGCTGATTCACACTAATAGGTGGTAACCAATAGTAGAAGAACTGCCATCGCTAACTCCGCCGATATAGGAAATTATGCTTTAACACCAGGCCAAAAAGTGTTCAAGTGTTTCCTTGAAAATTCAAGTTTGAGTTTTGAATCACATCAAATTTCTGCAAATTCTTCTTAGGCTTTCAACGAGAAATTCTTCACATTTCCCATCTCCACGATAAAAGGGGTTTGAATTCAATTTGATATATTATTATCTAATTCAGGTAGAAAATATTTCTGAAGATTGTTTTCCAAGCATACCAAATGATCTGCTTAATCAAGTGAAAGCTAAGCATATTATCAACAGTAAAATCCTTTATGTATGAAAACCTTTCAAATAAGTCATTTTCTACTTTATTCTTCTAAATGTTAAATTAATCTTTAAGTGTAAAAATATTCGTGCTCTCCCCTTGGAGAGACACATTAAGTTTGTTGAGTTTCTCAAATAAATCTGACAGCATAATTTGCACAGCCAATTTTCATTGTGAAAACCATTGACACATTCAGAGTTATTTTCAGACAGAAATAGTATTATTTCATTTTTTAACACTAATAGCCATCTCAATGCTCGTCCCTTTGACAGTCATCACACTTCTGTATGCAGTAAAAGTGTTCTGGAATTGGATTCCATTTCATCACATAAATTTGCAAAGAGGTGACTATTAAGGGCATGACTTTTTTAATAAAATTGATAACCTTAACTGCATCTTGTAGTACAACATTCAGATCTGTATACATTTTCTTGGCCACAAATGCCTATCGATGAATCATGCAATGAGTGAATTCACTTTTTGAAAAATGGCCTCACCAGTTGTACGTCCATATAACGATCTACAAAATAGTAAATATTCGTGGACACTGTTACCTTAACAATGCCTGACATATGCCAACAGCTTTGCGAAGTTTTTAAGGTCAGTCGATTCATCCAACTGAACTGCAAATTTCGAATTTTCTTTAATTCATTCAATAAGATGCTCTCACTGGTCGTTGCTAATATCTAAAATTTGTTTACCCACAGTATCATTTGACAATGGAATTTTTTTAAATTCGTCAGCATATTTTTTTCCCATGAATAATTTAATTCATCCTAATTACCGTTGGCAACACAAGATCTTCGGCAATGGTTTATGGTTTCTTAGCATTTGCAATTAAGTAAGAAGCTTCATAAGAAGCTTTCAAGTACTTTTTATCGACCATTACATGAGTTTCAAGAGGTTGTTTTTGTTTTTTCAATAATTCTAATAGCCTTTCTAAAAACTGTACAGGCTTATTGGAATAGGAAGCATGCTTTGTGTGTAGATGTCTTTTTAATTTTGCAGGTTTGAAACTTTCACTTGCCAAGCTATTCATTATAAACAAGCAGATAGGTCTGTCTTCAATATTTGTTGAAATAAATACATATTGCAAAAATGTTTCATTGTATTTCCTATTTTTTGCACACGAGTTAGAAATATCTTCAATTTTATATATCTGCACATTCTTGTTAGTGCTGGATGATCCTGGTTCTGTAGGATTCATAGCTTCATTATTATCTGTTGTCTTAGTCTTTAACAAATTTAACCGCCTATCCATGGGTAAGATAGTTTCGATTTTATTGCAATTTGTCTTTGAAATGATGACAGCCAATAACTGGTGACTGTTAATTATTTGCTTGTCCAGTACATCTGTGTACACCATAGATATTAGAAGAACTAAACAACTTAACACTGAACAGTGAACAACTAGCAATAGCACCGAACATGATGGATCACAAACTGCTAATAAGGCCGGGCGAAGCTATTTAGTGACACGAGTTGGTGAACTGTTGTAGAACTAGGTTAGTACTGATGATGAGGTTTGAAATCTACCTGCTAGTATTTCTATCTATCTCTGTCTCACTTGCAAGGTACAAGCCACTAAGAATGAGTCACAACGACAGACCGACAGACCGTTCTTTCAAACCTTTTGTTAATCTCCCTGGCCAGCAAAAAGCCCCTCCCCCCCCCTTTTTTTTTTCCACAAGATGAGACGATACCATCCCTGACACCGGACCTGTTGTCTGCTACCCAGCTTAAAATTGGTAGGTTATTAGTATTACTGTCATGTTGAGAGATTAGTTACATATTATTTATGATTTTTTTTTTCCAAATGTCCTGCGACCCCACTACTATTTACGAGACCCCTAGGTTGAAAAGCCTTGGCTCTAACCACTTCACTTCCATGTTTGACTGGATTGTCCATGACGAGATTAAGATTTGAATCCTGGTCTTGTGGACTGAGGGTGGTTTTTTCCAAAACAGCTTTCCACTCTCCCTTCACTTAAATATGAGTATATTTCCTCAAAATCTACCTTCCTTGTTTCTATTCCATTAGTGTAAATAACGTATGTATACAATCTTAAAAGAGTCCTAAGATGCATTGCAAAAAAATAAGTGTTTTAAAAAAAATATGAATTTGGAAAAAAAAAGCAAAAATTACCTTTTTTTTTATTAGATATTCTCATTTAGGTGTAGATGATTGGACTGTACACTCAAAAGAGATCACACTTATTTAACCCACATTGTTATTATAGGCGTAACAATGAGGGTGACCGGGAGATGGCGGTGAGTGTGATTGAGAAGGCGTTGGAGAAGAAAGAGAATCATGTGCCAGACATGCTGTGTCTCTGCGGTCGGATATACAAAGATAAGTTTGTGGAATCTCGCCACTCGGATAAGGAAAGTCTCGCCAGTGCCATCCATTGGTACCGTAAGGGATTTGAGGTGCAACCCAACGAATATGCGGGTATCAACCTTGCCACACTGCTCGTTATCGCAGGGAACGAGTTTTCTAAGTCGGAGGAACTCCAACACATAGGTATGATATTATTTCATAGAATATATCTTTAAGGAAAACCTAATTTCGCTTTATGAGGTAGTGCTATATTTAGAGGAAGGTACAGGAAAGGTGGATAGAAACATATAAACGGAACAAACACAACATAACGAAAATAAGAACACAGTTCATATTTAACATTGCTGCCACTGGGCAAAGAGTTAATGCCTGCCTCTTGAAGAAAATCTAAACCATCCACCGCCTTTCTATTAGAATCCAATCATCTCATACTTAAAAAGAACAATTTCCACATCATGAACAAACACGATCTTCAAACTTGAGGGAGGGCGATGGGTACACATATGGTCCCCTCCTATGCTAACCTCTTCATGGGCAAACTAGAGAACGATGGATGAGATTTATCGACGACATCTTCATAATTTGAATAGGCTCTGAAATTAATTAATTACAGTTCCTGAACAATTTCAATATCCATAGCATCCTCATGGAAGCTTTCACAACACCATGCCATATTCTTGGATCTGTAACTGAACCTTCATGAGGTAAACAAACACCACAGTCCACACAAAAACCACCAACCATCAGTAGTACCTCCAGTTACAAAGCAATCATCCTCTTCGTGTAAAACACACTCTACCCTAAAGCCTAGCTACCAAAGCCAAACTTATATGTTCTGAGGAAGAAGACCTTAACAACATTTCAAGGCTTTCCCAGCCTGGGGATACTCTAAACACATAATTAACAGTAAAATTAATAGAACCATATCCAATAAAGAGCCTCTCAAGAAACAACCTTCCAATGACATACCACCCAGTGTTATGAAGGACTAGACAAACTCATATTAATCCTAAACACAAGCTACACTATCCTAACCTCATCAACTCCTAGACAAAATCTTCTTAACAGTGCTCTAAGAATCACATTCAAACAACCCCCTAATCTCCACAACATTCTGGTTCACTCTAAATTACTCGGCCCAGACACAAACAACAACCGGCCAAAGGTTCCTACCCTTGCGACAAACCGAGTTGCAGTACCTGTAAAAGTCACCAACTTTCCATCCCATTCAACAGCAGATTCAAATTTAACACCCTATGAAAGGCCACTATGACTGCTTCACAGAAAATCTTAAATACCAGTTACAATGCAACTACTTCATTGCTGAATACATTGACCTCACTACAGGAACACTCGGACAACGAATGAATGGTCACCATTTTGACACTAACCACAACAACCCTGACCAATAGCACTTCATACCCAAACACATAATTCATATTATGACTCATGCTATAGTACTAGAGTAATACGAGCTCCACCCAATAATTGCATTGCTCCCCAGCTCCATAGGTGGGAACTTGCTCACCAATATATTACCAAATCCAGGCACCCCCCGGTCTTAGCCTCGTTTTCTTCCAAGCAGGGCTACTAACAGCATTCAGTTATTTCTATATAAACAACAATAACATATATAATTTAATAATTAAACATAATATAAATGCAACATTCTATCCATCTACTAGGAGTAAAGACACTGTAAGTTTAAACAAGCACCTGTAAAGTCCAACCCTAAACTTTTTTTTTTAATCAAGAAAGAGGTGACATCAGAATCTGTGTAACCAAGACTAACCTCTAGTTATGCTACCATAGTCCAGTCTGTGTTTTACTCTCTTATACTGAAGAATGAGATTGACACAACCGGAAATTACATAATCATGTGTTTTGTTGTGTTTTAGTTGTGAACTTTGAGGTCTACAGTTTTCTATTAAGTGTGTAGGCCTTGCCTATCTATCCTCCTTTCATTGGTCAATTTAATATAGTCGTTTGTAATGGTGTGCGAAGCATTGAAAAGTCGAAGTCGAGGGTCAAATCTCCTTCGGCTTTGACTTTGACATCTACAATAACCTTCGCATATTTGAAAAATTTTGAAGGAAGGATAAAACTTTGATAAATTATTAAATGATTTAATTTTATCTTACTAAATATTACATTTTTCAATATTTGATGATTTTAAAACAATTAATAAACAAAACTTACACTGACCAGTAATTTAACTAACACAATGTAAGCATGGATCAAAAACGGGTAAGTAAATGTTAATGTATTATATTTACTATCGCCAGCATCATTTTGTACAAAATAAAAATACCTATAAAGAAATAACACCATAGTCATTGGGATGAAGTAGAGAAAACGCTTTAGTTGTGCTATCATCGCAGTTCGCGTCTAGTGTTAGGTCCTTAATATTATATCTCTTTGGAATTATCTGTGACAAATTTATGAGTGCATTTTGACACAGAAGTTTTTCAGATCTTCGCATTTTATTATTCAAAATGGCTGATATGGAAAGTAGGAAACAAAAACTGATTTTAATTTATAATTATTATCAGAGAAATGCTTATAAAAAGACATGCATACGAGTAAGTAAAGTTTGCAAAATAATATTATAAACTCCACGACATAAGTAAAAATTAAAACTTAATCAAGAATCAAATAGCCAAAGCTATTATTTATGCTTTTTAGTGAGGATTACTTCATCTAGATATCATATTCTGAAAATTGATAAATGACATCTGGACACGTAAATCAAACCCAAATCGAGGCAAAAGTCCCGGGTTCGATTCCCGTGTCCAGGTGTCATTTTTAAATTTTCAGAATAAAACTTAATTGATAAGTTACTAAGCTTATCAGTAAGCCTGTGTGCAATAGTTATTAATATAGTCCTTTGGTAACAAATAAGGAAATTTTCTTGGCCCTTGTTACTGACAAGATCTAGAAAAATAATTAATTTAAAAATTAATAGTTGCGTTAAGTGACAACAACAAAAATCCTAGGTAGCTTCGACTTTGACTTTTCTTCTCAAGTTTCAAGATTCACCTCGCTTCGCATTTAAATAGTGGTCTTCGCACACCCCTAGTCGTTTGGCACCACTTTTCCTTGGTTTAAAATGGTTATTTTATGTCGAGATCTTCATAATTTTTGTTGTTGTTGCTTTTGAGATTTTTATGAATCAAATCCCTCAAATACCACAAGATTCAAGGAATCGAAGAGTTGTGTGTCCCATCTATAATTATGTTTAGTAATATAATGGTATATGTTGCAGGTATGGTACTAAATAACTTAATAGGAAAGAAGGGCAGCTTGTCTTCACTAAAAGAATACTGGGACGTTGCCACATTCTTCGAGATCAGCGTCCTAGCCGAAGATTACACCAAAGCTATACAGGCTGCTGAGTGCATGTTCAAACTCAAACCTCCCAACTGGTTCGTACAAGTGTAGCTTAAACCTGAAATACACGTCTCTTGATAATTATTGACCTACAGGAAGCTCTCAACTAAGGAAGTTAATTCTTTCTGAACATTTAACCCTTTCGTTGCTAAATTAGGAATGTACCTATGTATACATGTCTGTGCTGAGTTAGGAAAATATTTGAATGGCTTTATTATTTTGCTTAATTGTCACCTATTTTTATGATTATAAACATTCTCTTATGCTTAAACTATGTAACTATTGAAAATATATCTATAAAAATAACTGAAAGAATTAATAAATAACTCTATACTACTAATTTTAACAAAACAACATAAAGAAAATATGAGCATAAATGCACTACAAAGTAAACAGTTGCGTGATCGGTAATGAATATTGATACATCAGCTATACGAGAAATGTATACAAGAACATGTTACATACTTTGTAATAGTTTCAAAGTAAAGCCAATAGATGGTGTTAGCAGTACAGAAAGTTAGATAGTTGTACATTCATAAACATATTAGCACTGGTGAGTGAAATTCCAAAACGTTAATAGCGTGGGCAATGAAAAATAATTTGAACGTTTATAAACGGCTATAGCAGTGACAGCGTTGAGCCCAAGTTGAAAAACTGTGTAAGTTAAATTATGCTTAAATATGACATATCTTTGACATACATGTGTGTTTCAAAGTGTAAACAAAACTAAACAAGCTCGGCTTATGAATAAAAAACTTTTAGAAAATGATTTGTACTCATTGTACAAATAAACAAAATGGTAATTACAGTGACACTTTCATCTCGGGGTGTGTGAGGCAAAATCTTTGACTTTGCTTAGATTTAGCTTCAACTTAGATTTGAAAGTAAAATTCCAATTCAACAATTTAAGAAGATTTGCCAGTAAAATTATTTAAAGTTAAAATACACATCTATGTTCAATTTTTTTCCATTTGTATTTGGTTTATGACAAAATCTAAAATAAATTAAATAATTAAGTCACATCTTGGGCTAGTAATTTTATTTATCATTTTACAATGAAATTTGTTTTGCAATATAATATTTTGGAAATTATATTTAGAACCCAAAGTTATTAAAAATATATTATTTTCTTCCAATATTAAACATTATTTTAAATATTCAAACTTTAATTCAGCTTTGAGAATAATTTGTGTTTTTGATTCAACTTCATTTAAAATTTTAAAAGTGGGCTTCACACACCCATCCATTATTGTTTCCAGCCTGTGGTCTGGGTCAGTCTTTTATTCAAGTAATATATATTCCACTACCGGCTTGATAGGCCTGTCGTAGCTTCCTATGCCTTATAATTAGAGACATGCAAAAGGTGAGATTATTCTTAGGGGAAAAGTTGTGTTATTTTTTTCAAATAGTGGTGATATTATAAGTTGAAAGCAATGTTTTATTTACATAAATATGAGTCAAATTAGTATTCGTTACAAAAACTAGGATAAAATTGTCTACATTTTCCCTCCATATTGTGTATTTAACTATTTATTAACATATTCGGAGAAAAATTAAATATAAATATGCACAAAACATTTCATGCTTAGTAATATCAAACTTGATGTATCAATATCATTACCTTCGAGTCTTACAAATAGCAATATTGAAATAATCGATTATCAACTTAGGTTTAGACCAAACAATAAAACATTGAAACATGTCATAGAAGACTAAACTACTCTTCAAATAAAGAGAAAGGAATGAAATTTAAGAAGATATAATTTTGCCAAATATAACTACCTGTAGGTCCATATTTATTAATTTCCTTGCTTGGGCCTTGCGTGAAATTTTTAAAGGCTGTAAACAGTGAATCAATCTATCAAAATTTAGGTATGGTAATGTGTAAAAGTAGAAATCGTGATTTTAATGCTAGCCTCGGATAAAAAAAAGCTTAACCTGAAAACATTCATTTTTCCTGTGATCCATTTTATACTGATAAAATATGTAAAAACTTATACTATTCGTATAAACATTAGCCCTGGTATAGTGCTAACACTAGTGTTACCACTTGGAAAATTATATTGCATGATATGGTATTTGCCAGATTAGAAAGAAATTGTGTTTATTTAGAAAAAAAGCTTGGATTCAGATATTTGCATGAAAACAGTAGAATTCGTGTAAAAATTTGTTTTATCATAAATGCGACCTTTTCATGTCCCTTCCTATAATCCAACTTAAGATTAGGACAGGCACAACATCCAGTCTTTAATCCAGCACTGTAAAAGGGTAAATTCACATTTCACCAATGATTAATTCTTAGGCCAGGCCGGGAATCAAACCCAGGACCCTTAGCTCAGTAGACAGACATATTACCTACTGAGCTAAGGTTTTAAACTCATATATAAACTGACAGGCCCAAACATCGATAGATGAGATTATTTAGGCATTTAGCAAAGACTACCTTGGAATATTGTTTTATTGAACTAAGTATTTACATTCACTGTCCAGGTACCTCAAATCTACAATTGGCAACATCTTCCTGATTGATCGTTTTCGCAAGAAAAATGAGGATTGCGAAGCATCCCCTGAGGAGCAGGTATTCCACTTCTGGATAGACTACTTTGTGGAGGCCACCAAAAGTGAGGCTGGAGATAGTATAAGGTTTCCGGTGAGTACTAGAGGCTTGCGTTATCTATAATCCTTCTGAATAGGGGTGTGTGAACCTTTGAAACTTTGACTTGGCTTAGAAACAAACATCAGCTTCGACTTCGCTTCGAAACTAATTTCGGCTTCAAAGCTTCGCCAATAAAAATATTGCCAGCCAAAATATTCAATTTATGTTCAAATACAGCCATTGTGAGCTGTTTTGTACATTTCAAATTAATATTAATATGGAAAAAATAAAAAATTCTAAAGTAATTGAATTGCATGTTGTGTTAGTAGCTTTATTTATCAGATTTAAACAAAATATTTTAAACAATTGTTTAGTAAAACATTTTCCAAGTAATTTTAGTGCATGAAGTAATTTCGATTCAGCTTCAATAATATTTCATATATTCTAATATTCTACTTGCGTTCTCCTCGAATTGAAAAAGTGGACTTTGCACACCCCTACTTCTGAATTATAAAAGTCTTGGAGAATAGGAATGTTTATTCTTAGCTGGTGATCAGAAATATACTTTAGAATCTAGAGTAGCTTATTGCATACTGAAGTATAATTCACAGACTTAACTTTACACATTCAAATAAATAACTAAGAAAAACCCACCTCGGTGGCTTAGTTAGCTAACACGCTAGTTGTGTTGAGCTCGACTGTCGAGGACAGGGATATCGAGGTCCGAAACTCGGTCGGGTGAACAGGGAGGGGGGGGGGGGTTTGTTCCTAAATGGTTTTCCACTCTCCCTCCACGCAAATGTCGGGTTCTCTTCTCTAGATTCAACCTTCTCAATTCCTAATCCATTAGTGTAATTAGTACTTAATTGTATAACCTGAACGGGTAGTAAGATGCGGTGCTAAATAAATAAAAAATACTAAGAAAATTTCGACTTTACAGGGAATCAAACCAGGGACCTTTAGCTCAGTGGGCGGACACGCTACTAACTTAGCTATAGTGACAAATACTGCAAGTTTCTGTTACTTTTAAACTTTTTCAAATAAGTAGCTGCAAAAGATTTTTTTTTTCTGTGTTTTATATCATTCTTATTATGAAAAATTAATTTTTATTTGAGGAAATTGAAGATTTGAGTGTCTCATTTTAACATAATACTATTTTGAAGTTAATTTTTGTCATGAGGGTTTAACTTTGCTGCCATAGTTACTGGTGCTGGAGCCAACCAAGATATTGATGCCAAGCTACGTCAACGTTAACCTCGGGGCAGAGGAAAAGTCCAGCCATATCTGGAACCTTTGTTTGGACAGTATGAAGGGCACTTGCAGACAGGTCCATGATTGGTTGTTCACAGCCAGCATGATCAAGAGTGTCAGGTAGGTCAGTGTCAGTAGCTCTGCTGGAGAGGTGGTGTACAAAGCTTAAAAAAAAAAAATCAGCTTCAGCTTTGTTGTAATGTGTGTGATATAAACCTGTAGCTCTTTTTGAAAATTGTGCGGCCCTTAACCTCTTTTTTTCTCTTCTTGTTATTTAATCCAACTGTTTGGTGCCCTCTTTTACTCTTTTTTTTTATCTATGAGATAATTCTGTTTTAGATAGCAATGAGTTAAATAATTAGTTCTCGATTTTGAATGGTGCATATGCAAACAACAGAAAAGTTATATGAAATATCATTAATCAAATATCATTTTCTCAACCATAAAAATTCTTAACTTGCATTTGTTAGAAGTATTTAAAAAAACATTTTTTTTATCCACTTTATTTTGTTTGTACATCATCAAACTTAAATATCAATTAGTAGAGACCCTGATTTGTGGTAAATAAAATGATTGAACTGTTCATCAAATAAAAATTTGAATTTCAATATTAAAAGTCACTAAATAAAAGGTATTTTTTGGCTAAAAATGGTAAAAAAAATCTACTCAAACTTAGGTTGAATAGTTGAACATTGAAAGGAGCATAGAAGGGTAGTGCCTAAACACTGTAGGCCTTGCCATTCTAGTCTCCTTTAAATTTTTAATTTATTTCACCTTTTGGCGCCATTTTCCATTTGTTAAATTTCGATATTTGCCTTTGGTCACAATATGATCACCATAATAGCCAGATCAAACATATGTTTATTTCTTCTTTGCCAATAGTCTTTGGTAGAGGAAAATATTTTTTCTTGATTGGAAACTCTGTTTTTTTTATAGGAATGCTAAGAAAAGAATTAGAACAAAGCCTTTGGTAATATTTTGCCTGGGAATTTCTCGAAGCTGAAGTCAAACTTAAGATTTTTGCTACTGTCACAAAGCATTACTTTTATTTTTTTAAACTATCCATTAAGTGCATTAAAGTAATGTGAAAGGTTTTGAGAGGGGGGGGGGGGGCAAGGAAGGTTCACTAATTTTTTTTTTTATGCTGACATATTTGAATATGTCATAATTATTGAGGTATTTCATTATCAAAGTTTTCTTCTTCCCTCAAAATGTTTAAAAGATATGAGGGTTATCGTGGGTTTAAATCTAAGTGAGAAAAATCCAACCCTTGACTGTGACATTTTAAAGAGTCGCATACCCCAAATAGCAGTAATAATAAATATATTTGGAAGAAGTTAAAATATAATACAATTATTATCTCATAAGGAGAATAGAGGTTTTCCTTAAAGAGATATAATAAAAATGAATAGTAATAGATAGTTGATTTTTTATTTGCATTTTAATTCATTTTGGCAATAACTTTATTCGTTTTTATGGAAAATCTCTTTTCACTTTTAGATGTATGGGTTGTTTCATTGGTAAAGGGTACAGGAAAAAAGGATAGGAACAAATAAAAGGAAACCGATACGATATGGCTTTTACGAATAAAGGAGGGACACAGTTCACATTAGGAGTTTGCAAAACTTCGAAAACTTCAACATCGCTCTGACTTTGATTTAAAAGTAAAATCCATGTTTCAACTATTTGACTAGTTAGTTATGAAAAAAAAAAAAAAGTCATAATACACTTTTGTGTTAAATTTGTGCTGTAAATCACAGCTATTTACATCACAAATTAATGTTTTCATGACAAAAATTTAGAATAATTAAATAACATTTTAAGATAGTAACTTGATTAATTATTTTAAGATGAATTAATTTAATGTCAATATTTGCAATATAATATTTTGTAAATCATATTTAAAACCTAAAGTTTAATGGTTATTTAGCATCTAATATATATTTTTTACAATATTATTATTGTTGTTGTAAAATATTTGAACTTCAGATTAAAGACTACCCTGAATTTGTTTTAAATCCGGAATACAAATTATTTAGATACATTTTTCACCCCATGCAACATTCATCATCATCGTCAACAGCTTCCAGCTTGTGACTGGGTATGTTTCGTAAAATACTTCCATCTTTCATGTAACACTATATATACATTATAGCACTCCCCCTCTCCCATCTCAACCGTGTTGTGTGGCTTATGCATGACACCTCATGAGGGAGGTAGAGCACGCAACCCAACTGCCTAAAAGGGGAAAAACAAACAAAAACACAAAAGGGATTAAAAAAAATTGGTAAAGATAGCAGCATTTTCATTAGATTGTTAAGTCTCTGATGTAAATTATTTTCCCATATTGTAGTCTGTACAAAAGGGACGAGCGCTGCTTGTTTCTTTATGTCCACCAGAACTCCGATGACTTCCAAATGTTCCTACCCTCAGTGCAGTGCCGACAGAGGTTCTATGACCTAATCCTGGAAATGACGGCAGATCAAGAAGGGATGGTCACAGACTTAGATTCTGATCTCTCCACAGATCAAATGAAGGTAAGATATATTGGTAAACAGAGGTGTTGGATCTTCAAACAGAACGATATCTGGATAGTATTAAAATTGGTCAGGGCTGGAAAACTTAAGAGATTTGAGGAGACACTACTAATTTTTGTGTGTCCTTAAAAATAAGAATTTTGCAACAAAAACTAATAAAAACACTTGAATATTTAAAAATATGAAACATATGTGAGCTTTCAATAATAGGTCTTTGGATAGAAGAAATATAAACTAGTATTTAATAATATTTACTTGTAGGTGTCGATGAGTAATTTCATCACTAATGGTATTAAAAATAAGCTCATGCGATTTATTGTACCATCATAAATTGTGTTCAATTTATATTTATTTAAAGATTATAAGGCATATGAAGCTATGACAGGCCTGGCAAGCCGGTAGTGGAAAATATATGGATTAAAAAAAAAAAACTGACCCAAGCCACAGGCTGGAAACTAACGTTTTCAATTATTTTGATACAAGTACTACTGGTGTAGGTAGACCTTAAACTGTTAGAATTACGCACACACCTACATGATTAGATATGTCTTGCTAGATGCAGTAAAGTTTTAAAAACACAATGTATATAGCTGCTTCATAATTTGGTTGAAGTCATGATCTTCCCCCATTTAGTTCCCCCTTCAACGTTCTCAGTCTCACCTGCCCGCAAAAGTGTTTGGGTTTAGATAGTCAGGGAAATTGGCGTTTTATACTTCTTTGCTTTGATTGATCTATAGTCAAGTCAAGACAAGTTTGAAATGTTTTTAAAAATATGTCTCTTGAACCAAATTGATTACTACTACCCAATCACATGATTATATCTTTGTCTAGTGACAACAACGTTAAGTGAAAATTATGTTCTTGTTTTCATTGAAAAAAACCATTGTGTTCATTCTCTTTTATCTGTTTCCTAACCCTTTTTTCTTTACCTTCTTCCATGTATAAAAAAAGTACCTCAAAAAGTGAAAAGAGGTTTTCCTTAAAGAACTGTATTAAACTTCTTTTGTAATACTTCACAGCCCTTCCTTGAATGTTGCTATTATTTGTTTGCAGTTTGAGTATGAGCTTGATGACATTGGCAAGAGGATTGTCCTTGGTAAGGGCACATATGGTGTGGTTTTCGCTGCAAGGGACCTCAATACGCAAGTGAGGATTGCTGTCAAGGAAATACCTGAAAAAAACTTGGGGTGAGCTTTTCACTTTTACCTAATATTTTTTTAAGTTACCTGCTACGAAGGGAACAAGACCCAGAAAGCTTGGATTAGTCTTTCCCCCCTTTTATTTGAGGTATATAACATGCACATTCTGATCCGACTGATTATATCAGCACACTACTTATAACCTAACTTAAATCTAAAATAGACACAACATCCAACCCAAGAGATGGGCAAGAAATCACTGACTGTGACTTTTTCACCGATAGCATTTGATCACGTTACTGCCAGTGACTTGATCTCAAAAGTATCGGTAATTGAGATAACAATGATCAGATATACTCGCATCAGATGGCAACAGTTACCCCTCTCTGTGTGTCTTTAGACAAAGAAGATTCATAGCTATGCACATGTGTAAGAATTCGATTACGTTATTGAGAGAAGAAACTAAAAAGTATATGTCTCACAACAATTTTAAACTATACTGGTATACTCAATACAATCTCATTGAACTGTGACTTAGATCACACTACACAGTAGCCCATTGCTTTAGACTAAAATTATTCAACTCCATCATATAGTAACACAATTTCAAATTATGTATGTGTCTTGGAAATATTAGTATTTCATTAAGTTGCAATCTTAATAAGAAAATGTTTGTAATATATAGTGACTGGAAAAGTTGTAACTTGATGCTGGAAAACCTGGAAAAGTCAAGGAATTTTAAAATATAATTTAGCTGGACACCCGGACTGCTCACTATAAATGAGGTTTAACATTTAATTTTATCCCCCACCATTTCATGGAGGTTGTGCGAGTTTCTGAAAGTCAATCCTTCTTGAGCACAGTCGAGCACACCGGGTTACTGACTCGACCTATGTGTGTGTGATGCTCGCTGTTTGTTGCATGTTTGTTGGCTCATATATTTCTCCTTGTCTTATCACGCTCTTAGCTCTAGCTATGGTCTTGTTCTTATCAGTGATGTCCAACCCCTACACGAGGAGATAAAACTTCACTCTCAACTACGTCACCGCAACATAGTGCAATACCTGGGTTCAGTCTCTGAGGACGGTTTCTTCAAGATCTTCATGGAGCAGGTGCCGGGAGGTATGGTCCTATCTTACACGTCCCTAAAAGTCCTTTGTGTTAACACCTCTTTAGATCCTTGCTCAAATAGCAGTGGACTTTGGATTTTTATTCAAATTTTAACATGTACAATTTAAGGTTGCGCACGAATTATGGTTTGGTTCCGATTAATTTACTATCGGGGGATTACAATTTCCGCTGAAAACATAAATATTAATTTAAATTTAGATGCAAGAATTTTTAAATATCCTGTTGAAAGGACAATAGAAGAGCAAGACCTACACACTGGAAAATTGTGGGCCTCAAATTTCACAATTAAAACGCAACAAAACACATAATTATGAAATTTTTGGAGTACATCAGAAGAGAGTAAAACACAGACTGGATTATGACAATATCTAATTGAACATGACAAACCTTTAGCCATGCTCGCCGTAGACCATTCTGTGTTTTACTATCTTCTGCTGAAGAAGAGGACTGCTGTATCCTGAAATTTACATAATTGTGTGTTTTAATTGGGAACTTTAGGGCCTACAGTTTTCTGATAAATGTGTAGGCCTTCCCCTTCTATCTTCCTTTTAATGTTTAATCTAATATAGCCTATGGCACAATTTTTCCTTTGTTTAAATATTTATTTGAAATACCAGGTTGTTTTATATCATGGCATGGCCAGATTTATAGCTGTGGGGTTCTACAAATTACAAACTGTAAAAATATCAATGTACGATATAAGGTATTATTTAAATAAGGAAATATTTTCATTACACTAAATTACATTTCTTTCAAAGGAAACTCTTTTTTTCACTTTTCGAAGTACATATCTTCACTGTATTATTATTATTATTATTATTATTATTAGCACCGCGTCTTACTACCCATTGGGTTATACGCACTTACGCTAATGTGTAATGGTAGGGTGATAGTGAGATGAAATGAAGGACCTACAGTTTAACGTGGAATCCGAACCACGGTGGAGGCCTGGCATTCCCCACATTCACAAGATGATCTTCACTGTACCTTCTTCAAATTATAACAATGAATTAGATATATAGTTCCATTAGGTAGTCACTAGATTCAGTTAAATCTAGGGGTCTTGTTGATGTTTTTAAAACCACAGTCTGAAATATTTGTTTGTGGCACATTAGTAAGTAATATTTTGTCAGAAATATATAAAAATGTCTATACAAAGCCAGTTTTTTTTTTTTTTTTTAATATCACCATGACTGCAATCTATAAAGACAAACTATTTTTCTTACTACAACAGTTTTTGGAGGCACTAGCTCCTTTCACCCTTCCTTAAATTCGGGCCTGTATTTCACTGTTATAGAAAAACATCGTATTTTGTTAAGAGTTTCCAGCATCAGTCAAGTAAGTGTGCTGGCGTTCCTTCCTAATTCAAACCACGAAAATCTAACATCGTTTTATTCTAAAAATTTAATTCAATTCATTTTAAATGTAATTATTATATTTTGACACTATCAATGAGTAAAAACTGTTATGTTTTGGTATGGCTCACTTCCAAACAAAACTTTGATCTACATTCTAATGTCGGTACATTTCATCTAAAAAATATTTTCTTATCTTCTAACTCCTTAGATTAATGCGGGAATGCAGAGAATGTGATAATAGGTCAGTGTTTTTGCAGTTTCTATAGCAAAATGTTTTGTTAAAAATAAATCAAATATTGAGTCTAAACACACATAAAGTTTAATTTTCTTCATGTAATGACCTCAACAGCTGTTCTTGAATATCCTATCAAGTGTGTTCTAGAATGTTTTTACACAGGGGATACTAATTTTAAAATTGCAGATTATTCTTGCGGAAGATAATGTGCAACGCTCATGGAAGACAGACAAACTCTTCATTTTTTTAAATATAGATAGATTGAAGTTAAAATAGACAGTTTTGTTTATTTATTGCCATTAAGTTACTATTCATGACCAAATTAAATTTAATGTTGTGATAATAACTTGTTTTATCAGCTTAGAATTAAATATTACAAACAATTATTGTTGGTAAAAAATGCTCTAAATAATTTTTGTGCATAAAGTTATACAAATAAGCAGTTCAGTATAATATTTTTACAAGCATAAAACAACTGACAAAAAAGTCCAAACTTTATTTTGATTTCAAGAATATTTCACATATTTGATTTTTGTCTCTTCAAACTGAAAATGTGGACTTCACACCCCCCTGATTAGCACTTTCTTTTGTAATCGTTCTTAATTTATATAATAAAAAAATGTATGTGATTTTCCCCCCATAGGAAGTCTGTCAGCACTATTGCGGTCCAAATGGGGTCCTTTGAAGGAGAACGAGTCCACCATATCGTACTACACCAAGCAAATACTAGAAGGACTGAAATATCTCCACGACCAGAAGATAGTGCACAGGGATATCAAAGGTGAGGATTATTACAGTGCTCTAGTCGTCCCTCTTTGGGCCAAGTGCTCCTCTACCTCGGAATGGGTGTGATCCCTGCTGGAAAAATCAAGCTCATTAGAGTTTGCCCATCTTAAAAACGTTAGGTAGTTAGTTTAAAAATTTAGAAGTTTGCTGTTTTCTTTTATGATGAAATCATGAAATGATGCACAGGATATTTATATATTTGCAGTTTATTCAACTGTTTTTCCTTTATGAACTGTAGATACAATCAATTTTTCCTCTATTACAATTTTTTCTTGTTTGACAGTGAGAAAACCTAATGGCTAAATGGTTTTATAATACATGATAATTTATTAAACTAAGACAAAATAAACCAAGGAGTTAAAACTAAGTGAAGAAATATCCCTATGGAAAGAAGAAGAAAATGTAGGTTTAATCCAATGCAAAATGTGGCATTTTCTTCCTTTCTTATGTCTTCTATACTTAAGAAACTTATACACAGCAAACTTCTTACCCATAGTCACATATGCAGGAGAAACTTGGACAGTGAATATAAGAGTGACTAGGAAAGTGGAGGTCGTGGGAATAAAGATTGTGAGGGGCATGTTAGATGTCACGAAGAGAAACAAGATTAGGAATGAAGTTATCTGGAAAAGTGTGGGAGTACAAGGATTACATGAGATAGTGGAGAAAGCAAGACTGAGATGGTATGGGCATGCATTTAGGATGATATAAAAGGACAGCATACCAAAGAAAATGATGGAAGGGGTGTATTTAGGGAAAAGACTGCAAGCCACACCAAGAAAGAGATGGAAGGAGCAGATAACAGAAAGTGTGCAAGAGAGAAAAGTATCAACCTCAATGGTCTTGGGGTAAAATGCTCACCTCAGGATCTTATGTTTGGGGTTTAAAACTTAACTGGGGTCGACAGATTTTCCTTGAGCTGTAAAAATCTGTAGCTAAACTCCCTTCGGTGGGGAAATAAAGTTGTCGATTCCACGTCAATTATGGCATGTAAATGAACCTGGGAATTTATGTGAAAATAACTTTTCCGGCAAAATTGGTAGGCCATTTCTCTCTTGCTCATAGAAATTCTTGCATGCTGATATAATCAGTCAGTTCAGAAAGTGTACGTTGAATACATCAAATAAATAAAAAGTTTGAAAATACTGTTGAGTGCCATAATATAAGTTATAATGAAGGGAGACATCCTGAATAGATAGCCTTGATATAAAATGTTACATGTCAACTTCTCTCTTCTTTCATTCATACGCTCTTCACATTTTCATCTTCTGATCATTCTCACAGGTACACATGATATATATATATATATATATATATAATTATATAAAAAAAATAAAAAATATTATATAATTTAATATATTTATAATTATTTATAAATATTATAATTAAAATTAATAAAGGCTGAAATAAAAAACATAGACCAAAAAAATTTGTGTTACAGAATTTACAATTTAGAAAACAACAAAATCTCTACTCCCAACTTATCTTCTACTTCTCAAAAACAGTTGGCACAATTTGTTTCTAACAGTTTAATTCAAAATTCAAAATGGAGTAATCCATTGTTTGTGTTATTTGTACTCTCTTCTTCTTTGTGTTTGATAAAGGCAACAATGCCGAAATATTATTATATTTGTGTTTAAAATGTGTGTGTGACTATTCTACTATAGAAGACAGAAGAAAGGAGAAGATGTCGCCTTTGTGCATTGGATTCTTCCCACATTCTTTTTCTCTTTACCTAGGTGGGCTTTCTTCATCAAATTTATTCTTATTCTTAGTAGTTTATTTTTCTTTTTCTTTAGTTTTATCAATTTCCTTTATTATAAAATTATCTAGCCATTGGCCACCTCATTTTTGAATCGAATTACTCCCAAACTTAGTCATTTCTTTCGACAAAAATAATTGAATATCTTCTTCTCGCATAAGGTCTGGTAAAAAAAAACTTCTCACAGTAGAGTTGGACTAACCTATGCTATGTTCCTTTCTCCCAGGTGACAATGTGTTAGTTAACACATATAGTGGTGTGGTGAAGATATCTGACTTCGGAACATCTAAGCGTCTCGCGGGTTTGTGCCCCAGTACTGAGACTTTCACAGGAACGCTGCAGTATATGGCTCCAGAGGTTATCGATAAGGGACAGCGGGGTACGGTGCTCCGGTAAGTGACCTAGATTAACATAAAAGATTAAAGTATAGGGAAACTTTCCTTCTAAAGGTTATTAAATTTGTAAAGTTTAATGGGATAAATCAATTTTTTGGTACTTTTATGGACTTAGCTTTGTAATGGTTGAAGCCAATCCCCCTCCCGAAGCTAAGCACAAGTTTTAAATGATTTGTTCAGCCCTGATAAAAATATAACTTGGCATTTTATTTATCATCTGCTATGAGTGTGCACCTAACTGAATTATCGATAAATTTTCTTTTAAGAGGCAGCCATTACCTCTTAGTCCAGTGGCAGCAAAGTAAAGTATGAAATGTGTTCTTTTTATGATAAAAACCCTGTCTTTCCCTTCTTCCAAATATAACAAAATACCTTAAGAGCAAAAAGAGGTTTTCCTTAGAGAAATATATTAATTATATTAATTATTGTAACGTTCCCAGGCTGACATCTGGTCTCTAGGCTGCACCATTGTGGAGATGGCAACAGGTAAACCACCGTTCATAGAGCTGGGATCTCCTCAGGCAGCTGTTTTCAAGGTAACGTGACTCTGCTATCTTATACTCTTGTGTGTGGGCATATAGAACTGAGTGTTAAATAATGTATTAAAACTAATAATCTTTGGTTTTGTACTCATTGAAGAAATATTAACCTCCAATGTTTCAACTGTAGTTACAACAGCCATTATCTTGGATGAAAAGTAAAAAAAGTTCTAGGGACGATAAATTTAGGTCAATTTAAATACCTGATTGGTAGTTCCACCTCGGCCTATCAAAGCTAATCTTTCTTGTGATTGTTTGGTATTGACTAGAGTTGGGTCAAATAAACTATTTTACAAGACCAAATCATGAATCCGAATCTTGGAAAAAATTATGAACATAAGAGGAAATAAATATGATGGGATAGTAGACAATACAATTTTTTTTTTTTACATCCATTACTGTTTCCAGCCTGTGATCTGGGTCACTTTTTTATTCAAGCCATATATTTTTCATTACTGGCTTGCTAGGACTGTTGTAGCTTCATATACCTTATAATCTAATATATCACTAAGACAGGCACAACATCATCACTGAAAGGGTAAACCCACATTTCACCAACGATAGATTTTTCAACCATGCCAGGGACGGAACCTGAGACCCTTAGTTCAATAAACATACACGCTACCGATTGAGCTAAGTCGTCTTAATCAAATAGTAACTAAATGCTAACATAATTATTATAATCCATTCATTATAACATTCATACATTCAGTGTTAAAGTGTAAATTCCTGGTCTGGGGCCTTGTTGTTAAGTTCATCCTTTATTATAATTATCTTGACTTTCCTTAAAGATTCAAAAGATTCTAGGTTCCATCCCAAGTATTGACTCATTGTCTAGGTCATTATTACATAATCAATATTGATGGACAAGTCTGATGGTTGTAAATTGACAATTTGTAGTATTTAAGTAGGCGTTGGTAGCAGCTCAAGCAGGTTAAATAATGTGTTATATTTGAAGTCAAAAGGCTAAAAACATTAACACATACTTGTGACCAGGTTGGCAGACCATGTTTCCACGGCAAATATAAAACAACCAGTATGTCAAAATGTAAAACCTAGTAATTTCATTCACTGGATGACCCAAAGTTTCTTGTTTTTTGTCACTCGATTGGCTTTCATTAGAAAGTAGTTGTATCGCATGACCATGCTCATTGAGCGATCATAGCAAGATCCTGTTTTAACTAGACCAATTGACATTTTGTCAGTATATTTATCTGGATGTTTGTTCTGTGATAACGCTCATTGCGTGGACCAATTTTAGCGAACTTTGGCAGTTACATTCTTTAAACCTAAGCCGAACAATGTATATAAATAGTTTTTCAATCTGGTTATCAATTTTAATATGGTGGTGACTCGAAAATATTTTTGTTTAATAGCTCGTCTCAAGTGATTTGAATTAATAATATTAAGTAATCAGTCTAGTATTTAGGACATTTATATTTTAAATTTTGACATACTATTGCGAGATTCACATCTCAAACCGTGTGAATGCTGGTTATCTTGGAATGCACTACTGACTAAGTATGTTGAGAGGATGAGTGTGGATTTAGTGACGAAGCAAATATATGAAGGTAGAGTGTGTGTGAATCAAAAGGAGGGTAGGCTATGTAAGACATGGCTAAATGTTGTGGATGAATGTAAAAAAAAAAAACATTAATAGTTTTGAACGGCAAGATATATTTTTGTAATGTGGTTTAAATCCATCTTTAAACACCTAACCTAATACCCCCATTTTTTCCTTTTTTTGAGCAGAGATGTAGAATATGTCTAAATGCGTGGACAATTTTTGAGGGGAATTAAAGTAGTCCCGGGTAAAGGGTCAAGGAGAAGTCCAACCATTGTATTGGCGTTTTTAGTTTAGTTTGGTTCTGTATTCTATATTTTTAAATTTTGGTTTAAACATTTTATGTTCTGGGAAAATATTGGGTCCCTGTACATATCCTGCAGGCCTGCTCCTGATTTTCCTTCTCTCTACATATTCTCTCTAATTTTCTTTTTTCTTAATTTCTATTTGCCTTCCAGTCCCCAATCTTTTTATTTCCTACTTTCTTTTCTTTTTCTGTCCCACAATTCACCCTCCCTCTTTTTCAGTCTACAACTGAACATCTAAAATAGCAACAAAAAACTTCTAATACATTCAGCAGAGGTTTGAACATTTGACCTACAAGGTCTGTCTGTCCCTGCCGATGATTATTTAATGACCTCCATATAATACCACCTGTGTAAATATTTAAGATGTAAAGTTTAATTTAGCTAGCTTTAAACACAAATAAGTGTGCTTAGTTTTGTATTTTGATCACATTGATCACATATTAAAGAAGGAATTACATTCAACGACCTTGGATATAATTGGCTGGTTATACCACTTGTGATAGAACTACTACTTGAGTCAATTGATCTAATTGCTAAAATGACGCTTGTTTGTTAAAACTTGTGATGGTTGACATCTCTCTATAGCGTTTGACTTGTGCTATGGCTTCAAATATGATTTTTATCAGATATTGCATTCAAATAGATGTAAATATGACTCTATCTGCAGTTTTTCCATTGTTTTTTAAGTTTAAAAAATTAAGTAAGGATCTAATAGGTTTTCAGCATGGGCCAGAAGGCTTAGTATGTATGTTTTTTGAGTTTGTGTATGAATGTGTTTGGGTTTGTGTTTTCTTAGGGGTTGGGGGGAGATTTGCCGGTTTTTGTGTGATTGTGTGGTTATTGTTTCTCTGTAGTTGTATATGATTTGTTGGGGTGTTGTAATTGTGTTTGTTACCTACAATCTCATAATTCTGACTGTTCCAGGTGGGCTACTACAAGATTCACCCCGAGATCCCATCAGAGTTGTCGGAAAGAGCCAAGAGTTTCATTCTCCGCTGCTTCGAGCCAGATGCGGACAAGAGGGCGACTGCTGCTGAGCTTTTAGAAGACTGCTTTCTTACAGAGTAGGTTTCGCATTTGTTTAATTTTTGTTACTTTTTGTGCTTTTTTCCCCCCCTTTTTAAAGTAAAGTAGGTTTATGCCTATGATCAGTTGATATATTTTCTTATTTAAAATTTAAATTGTCTGATTTATATATATATATATTGTGAAACAGGTTACTTTTTTTACTTCTTAATTCAAAATTGTGCCATTATATGCCATATTGATATATAAATAAGCCATTTTTTTTTTATTTTTTTTTTTCTAAAACCTTAATCCGTTCCATAAGCTCACCTTTTAAAAGATGTAACTAATTTTGTAAATCAATATAACTACATTCAGTCTTCAGAGTTTTTAATATTTTTTTACAAGTGTATTTTATTGGCTGCACTAAGATTTTATGAAAGGTAAAAAAATGGGCCTTTTTTTTAAGGTAAATATAATATATTAAACTTGAAAATGTCTCTGGTCGTTGACAACTCTTGCGATATGTTCAAAGGAAGAAGAAGAGCTCCAGATTAGCTGCCCCGCAGGAGTTCAGCCGTAGTATATCTGTGCCGGCAGACCGGGTAGTGAGCCGCTTTGACAAGTTCAACCTCAACCATAATAACAACACCTCTCAGGGTAACAGCTCCCCAGATGAGATGTGAGTGTCTGTCCAATAGTCTTGTTAAGCTTTTCTAATATCACATGTGACCTTACAGCTACACTGCTCTTCAAGGCACTAAAACATTTAAACATATGCAAGTTAAAAAAAAATCTTTATTAACCATCCACCATTTTGGTTCAAACAAAGGGAAAATAGTGCCAAATGGCGGTATTAAATCAAACATTGAAAGGAGACAGGGATCAAAACACAGGCAATAACAGAACCTAAGTGACTATGATCATCCTCTAGCGATGCTGCCGTAGTCCATTTTGTGTTTTACTCTCTTCTGTTGATGAAGGGGATTGATGTACCTCAAAAATTTCATAATTATGGGCTTTGTTGTGTTTTTAATTTTTGAAATTTGTGGCCTACAAATTTCCAGTGTGCAATTCGACTATATTACGCCCAGTCTACGCTAGGTTTGGAGTTATTAGCTTTGGGGATTATTTTTCTATCACGCCCAGGTTTAACAAAGGTTAGGTTTGATGGAGAGGCCAACAGGGTAGAGATAGGAAGAGGAGTGAGGCAGGGATGGTGTTTGTCACCCAGTCTTTTCAACTCGTACGGAGGGTGACTGTTCAAGGAAGTCCTGGAGGGGTGTGGCACTTTCAGGATAGGAGGACGTTTCATCGAAATATGGGGGTACCCTTTCACATTGATAAATTAATGGCTGGGGACTGGCTGCTAAGCTGTCAGATATACACATATTTAGGAATTATAGAATATATACTTTTCTCTTATTCTCATTTCAATAATTGATATTTTCTAAAATTAACTCCACATTATTGATCAGAACTGGAAAATTAGTTATAAATAATAAGATTCATCAATAATTAAAACTAAAGTTGCGATATTGAATATTCTCTATATGCTAACATCATGTCTTTGAAATAATATGTTGACTAACTCGGAAACAATAAAAAAAACCTAATATGGTCATTCAAATATGCATAAAACTCGCCTTTGCTTGGTTATTATTTTCAAATATATTAGTGTAGATTCTGATACATTATATTTCGGACAAGTCATTACATGAGCCTGCATGTTTTTAACTATTTGTAACCCATTAATGTTTTAATAACGGTACTGTAGTAATTCTCACCTTACCAACTCATTTCTTCATGAACAATGTTTTTTTTATTAATGATAATGACAACCGAAGGAAACAAAAAAACATGGCTGATAAGAGTAGTGCGGGTTAATATCAAGCCACAGTAAGTAACCCACAGGATACTTGACTGATAATCAAGTGAGCTATCTCTCATCTCACCACAAGTACGAGTTGAGCACCAATTAGCTACCACTGCTGTGTTTGTTTAGTGAGGAGAGTTGTGTAGTCATCACGTCTAAATCTAGGGGATGTTCTAATGTTTGCCATGGTGTACAGTGGGGGGTTGGATACACAAGAGTGGGTATTCAAGTACCGATGGTAAGTTGGGGAATTTATTGAATCATTCATATTCTGCTCCCACAGGGTTTTACTAGCTAGAATTTGAGACAAGACACTCGAGTGTTTTGACACTCTCGGCCTTAAAAGGGCTTATTTATGTCTATTACTCGCCTTCCGAGGGAACAAATATTATTTCTAGTGAAGACTTTAAATTTATAATTGATTTTAAAAAAAATATTAGATTTCAGATGTTTTATTTTTGTGCTTTGTCAATTTTAAATTTAATTCTTTTGGTTTGAAAGTTGACAAAAAATATTTTTTTTTTGTACATTATTTGAATGATAATACTAGTTTTGTCAAAAGTTCCAATTGTGTTTGTTTTGCTGGTATTTTGTAGGGCAAGGTTCACATATTGGTCGGGTGTATTGAAGGGTTTTTCCTAAATGATTTCACTATCTTTGTTTCTATTAAAATATGCACTCACTTGTAATAAATTTACGTTTTTTTTTAAAGGTTTTTGCGGCCAGTGTTTGAAATAAAATTTAATTTTTTCTGGCTTGAGCCATGTTGAGGAAATAGTAACTTCCAGTGTTCCAAATGTAGTTACAACTAAAGTTGGGTCGAATCCACTATTTTACAAATCCGAATCTGAATCTTGGAAAAAAATATGAACATAAGAGTAAAATAAATATAATATACAAATAGTAACTAATTAATGTTAGCATTATTTCTTATTAAACATTTATTATAGCATTCATACATTCAGTTAAGTGTTAAATTACTGGTCTGGGGCCTGGTTTGGAAGTTAATCCCATAATTATAATTGATTCTGAACCACTGATAAGCAGTATTAGAGCTCTAAAACAAATTTCACTTGAAAGATTGAAAGAAATTTACTAGGGTTTGCAAAGTCAATTTTTTCAATTTGAAGCAAACTTGAATCGAATATATGAAATATTCTTGAAGCCGAATCGAAGTTTGAATATTTTTTGTTGATTGTTTTATGCATAAAAAAATATTATATTGTGGTTATTCAAATTACATTATGCACTAGAATTAATTGGAAAATGTTTTATTGCACAATCGCTTGTAATATTTTGTTTCAATCTGACAAATCAAGTTATTATCACAACATGCAATTCAATTACCTCTGATGTTTCTCATATGAATATTAAATTGTAATGTACAAAACAGCTCAGATTGACAGTAATTGAGCATAAATTGAGTGACTTAAGTTGTCAATATTTCTAATGATGAGGCCAAAACTTTTTTCAAGGGAAGTCAAAGCTAATGTTTGTTTCAAAGCCAATTCAAAGTTTCGAAGCTTCACACTCCTTAAAAATATTTTTAAGGATTTTAGTTTCAAATCCAAAATTTTCTTGAATATCCCTAAGATAAAGCAATATTTCAACAACACTTTCAGAAGGTAAAATCTTCACTTAAGTACAGCACGAGCTAGTGTTTATTACTCTCTTGACACGTTTGGTTAAGTTTTGTCTAGAAATTAAAATTTAGAGCTTGCTTCCAATTTTAGTTAGCTTCCAATTTTGTTCTTGTTTTATGCATTTAAAATAGCTAAACATTTAACATGGTGCAAAAAAAAACTAGTGGAGTTTTTATATTCTGTGTTAACTGAGTATATGTTATGCTTAAGTTCTAATATTTGACAATGAGTAGATGCATTGACTAAATTATATGTATTTAACTCATGGTAATTTATAAAAGATTAGGAAACATAAACTAATGAATGAATATTGATTGAGTGGAAGAGGCCTGCCTAATGAAACAGGAAATTATATAACCCTACTTTTATAGTGTAAAAATACACACATACATTTAAATACAAATAAAGTCTTTAATGATTTTGGCATTACCACCTTTGTCAAACAAACACTATTAAAATCGCTGTGGTTGTTTTAAAATAAAATGTCTCACATCTATATTAATAAAATGAGAATAGCAATTATGTTGATACCGTTTTTTAATAAGTTTGATGAGGACCCACGGTTGGACATAAATTATGCCAATACTGTTTTTACGTTTATACATCCCAAGGTTGTGATGCCTGTTGTCTTAACTGCGCACTTGCTATCACACAGCTATGTGATGATCCAATGATATGTCTAGCCCACTGTAGGCGTTACTTAATAGTTCTTTTAATTTATAATGGTTGAAATTAGTAAATTTCAATGTTATATAGGATTTATTTAATCAACTACACTTTTAATATTTTAGATTCAACATTAAAGTGACATAGTTCTTACAACCAACTGACGCGGAGAGCCAGAATCAGAGTACACGTTCGAATTCCGAGGAAGCTGCTCTGGCCCCTTATATGACCTACCGCATGCTTCTTGGATCCCTTGTGTTTAGTATTAAAACCAACCAATAGGAGAGTTCTTGGCAGTCTGATGTTGTGAAGGCTAGCTTTCTATTGAGTAAAAAGTGGCCGACTCATTGCCACATTTTTAAATAGAACAGAAGATGATTTTAAGCAAAGAGAGGTTTAAAACGTAACATAATTGAATTTACTTCTAGAAATGCCCTATGAGCTTCAAACTCATTAAAATAAATAATAATTAATGAAGGTTGTATTAATAATGAAGGTATAACTTATACTGAAAATAAAATCGTTCCATTTTGCCTGGTCATCCATGGATGAAGTATTAGCAGGAAAATTTAAATACAGTTCTTTAAAGAAAAATATACTTTATCCATGATTTTCAGATAAAGGCCCAAAACAGTATCATTACACACTCTATAGTGTATCTCAGAGAGACCAGGTGGTAATCTATCGTTGAGCCACTGTCTTAGTTGTGAAATGTTGCACTCACTCTTTGTTTGATGTTAAAACTTTATTGCTTTTGATGAGTGTTTCTGACCTTTTCTCCTTTAAGAAGACTGTAGAAAGGAAGAATATGTCAACTTTATTGATTGGATTATACCCATATTTGTTCCTCTTTCCTAGGCAGGCTTTTTTCACTCAATTTATACTAATTAATTTATTTTTCTTTATTTTATTAATTTCTATGAATTATAATTTCGCAAAATAATATATACAGCATTTTCAGAAACTCGGCGCCCAAATTGCACATGTAGTTGGTTTGAACTAAAAGTAATACAAAATTCCCATACACCTACATCCAGCAAACTATGGTAATACCATTAAATGGTGTTAAGAGTTTCGGCATACAGCAGAGAGAGGAGAGGAAAGTTGTGCAACCATATGTGTACAACAGGTTGCATAGGAGCTAGGCATGTGTCACTGCACTGCACTGCACTGCACTGCTAATAATGGCAAACATTTTCTGTGATGTAGGACTGTCAATGTTGACCCTCATAACGTTTTGCCATTTCTAGAAATACTGGTGGTGTTTACTATTAATTGGGGTATGTTCTGTTGCCGTGCTCCAAGATCTTGAGGTGTGCAGGGCTGTGTGCCTAACCCTATGCAACCTGTTGTACACACATGCTTGCACATCTTTGCTCTCCAGGCGCTGTATGCTGAAACTTTGAACACAATTTAATGGTATTAGCATAGTTTGCCAGATCAAGGTAACTACAGTAGCCCCATGGCTTCTTTAGTGCGGGCTGACAGCTGACATCTTTGAAAAGTTACCAGACCAAATTATATATCCCTACGCCAACCCATATGATCTGCAAAAAACATGTGTTTCACAGCTGTCACTTTTGACAGTCAAAATTTAGGTCTATACCCAAATTTTGACTGTCAGAAGTCAACTGTGAGATGTCAGTCAGCACCAAAGAAGCCATGGGATTACTGAAGGGATTTTGTATTAGTTTTGGTTCAAACAAACTATATGAGCAGTTTATATGTTGAGTTCTCGAACACCCTCTATAAAATATACTAATATGTAAGCAATGACAAACAAAGTGTGGCTTACTTAGTGCCTCTCTTTTAGAAATATAAGCTGTAACAACTTCTAACAATACTATGTGGTGGTGTTTCAATTGTTATACTTGCCCGAATACATTGGACGTTTTGTCGTTTAAAAAAGGCCCTTCCAAAAACTGTACTCATGTTATATACACATCTTAACATTGTTCACTGAAAAAAAAGGGGCTTCCCTACCATTACATTAAAGTGTTTCCATATTGTTTTTATAAGTTTTGTAAGTTTTTCGTCAATTATTAGTTTTTATAAATATGTTGAATGGTAGTTTTCTGTGTTCATTACAACTTTATTTAAATTTGTTGTTATTAAATAATTGATTAAATTTGTAAGATAAATTATGTAGTCATTGACAGGTACACTATATTTACCCTGAAAGGTACCAGTCTTACTCTGACGGAATAAGGTGGGGATGTAGGAATCGTGAGAAAAGGTCGGGGGTTGAATATTTTGATCAAGCATAGCGGCATTAGATGATAAAACTTTTTAAATGAATAGAAAAATGTGTAATTAAATTACAAGACAGATATTCAACAACTGTTTGTATCAACTTGGGAAGAAAATTAAACTCTTTATGTTTTTATGCAAGCAATATTTAATTTATTTTGACAAAAAAACAAGTTTTGGTATAAAAACTGCAAATACCTAGACATTTTTTTATGTTTCCTACTCCCCCATCTTAAACTACAGTCCTATATTTTAAGCTATACTCAAGTAGAACAATGCAAGGTAAGCTAATGGCCTTGCAGGGTTAAACAAAGGGTACAAATTACACTTAAAACCTGCCACCACCATTCTTTATTAATAAAAGTCTTTGTTTTTTTATACTGTGATCTCTAAGTCATTAGTATGTGGGAAAACTAATGCTGTTAATAATATTTTTTCTGCCATGCTTATTTGTGAGAGTGATCTAAAGTATTAACACTGGGAGCTACCTAAAATTGGAACAAAGGTGTTTTTGCTTTTTTATTTTCTGACTTGTTTTGGCATTATTATGGTTTGGTTTGTCATTGTGTCCAGGAATACCTCCAATGGGTTTATGAAATTTGTATTATTTTATGATATCAATTCAGGGTAACACTTATCAATAATTTGAGCTTGAAATTTACACATCGCAGTGAGTTGATCCCCAGGATGGACCTAATCTTCATACTTGATCATGTAGCACTTTATTCAATTTTTCGAACACTTTCTGTTATCTGCTCCTCCCATCTCTTTCTTGGCCTCCCTTGCGGTCTTTTTTCTACATACTTCATTTCCATCATTTTCTTTGCCATCCTCTCCTTCTCCATCCTTATTACATGCCCATACCACCTCAATCTTGCTTCCTCTACTATTTCATGTACTCCTGTACCCCACTCTTTCCCGTATAACTTCATTATTAATCTTGTTTCTCCTCGTGACAGCTAACATGCTCCTCACAAACTTCATTCCCATGACCTCCTCTTTCCTAGTCTCTCTTACACTTACAGGCCCCCCTCCCCCCTTTCTATAATATGTAATTATTTCTTAAAATAAGCTTAGTATTTTTGAACAGTACAATTATAATAGCTTTGTCAAGACCCCTGCTGACCAACACACAACCTGATAAAGGAAACGAGGAAATGAGAACTCTCTTCCTGCTGAACCTCATCCCAAATAGCCAACAATGGGTGTAGAAAGGTAAGGGTGGAGGAGTCTGGATCCCTCTTAGAATTGATTAACTCCTCAGGCGGGGAGGTTGATATATAGGCCCTACATATAAAAAAACTGAAATAAGGTATCGCTCTTAGAATAATATTCAACATTTAAACACACAAAAAATGGCTAATTTCTATACTAGGGTGCGGAATGGATCAAGAATGGAAAATTCTTTATTTTTAGTATTAAATGGTCGCATTTAATTTGGTAAATTTATCATATTAGTATACAACCGACCCACCCCTTTACACATACACATATACATATATACAAACACAGCTCTCTACCCCTCATATATACTTCTATAAAAAATTATTAAATTACATATATTTTCTAGTAGACCTGCCTCAGAATTAAATGTCCACACATTGTAGCCAGCCCTTCATCTCCCAACTTTGTGTGTTGGGTTAGAAAGAGCACTTTTGTTTCCACGCAGACAATGGGAACATGTATTCCTGGACACACACATACACATACTGTTGCCCCTCGGCACCACCTTACTTTGAGCTAATGTTTGTTCCTGCCTGTGTCTGTGTGGTGTCCCCTTGGCAGTAGTCCTGGCTTCAATACTAAGTCGAACCCTGTGCGGGCGCGAGGCCCCGTCCTGCTCTCGCCCATCACCATGCCTGCCGCGCTCTCCTATTCCAGGTAATACACCTACTAATTAACTAACAGCTTGGTTGTGAGCTCTGCATACCAGGGGTAGGTTTCATATCTTGAGCAAGGCTGTGAAGACAGCCTTGTACTGATTTTAAAAAAATAATATATATATATATTTTTTTAATAATCACTTGAAGAGTACTGGGGGAAATCGCACCATACACATTTCCCAGAAAGACAACTTTATCCCAAGTCCCATAAGGACCAGAGCAAATAATTTTTTTGAATTAATTTAAATATGTTAGAGACCTCGTTTAACCATAATCTAAAGAGCAATACAAAGGTTTCATGATTGTTTAACAGATGGCAGCACGAGCTTGCACATTCCCCTATTTTTCTCTGTACTCTTCACTTACTAAGCTATTAAGTAGTATAAAATCTCAAATTTGTAATTTAGCAGATTTGCATTTTGTTTGTCTGCCATTGATGAGAACATTAGTAGCTCAAGTCTTGACAGACTAGATTAACTTTAGTTTTTTTCTTCTTGAATACTACTTAAAAAAACATATTACTCTTTAACAGGGTGTCCAGCGACCTATAAAACATGGAAAACAGGGAAAAGTCAGGCACTTTGCTTGGTCAGGCAAAAGTCAGGGAATTTGATCATATTTTTGGAATTTTCACATATACACTAAAATAATATGGAAATTTCATTTAAAATAATGAAATAACATTTTCCTTCAAGCTAATACCTACCGTGAATCTTTTCTTAACACAGTGTTGTCCCCGTTGATTACACTAATCTCAATTCTCAAGGTCACCACATGATTTTCATCCCTCTACTGTATGCCGTTAGCCAGAGTTGAGTCATGGCTATGGGCATGTGTGAGAATTCGATTACATTATAAGAAGACGAAACTAGAAAAGAATGTCTCTCGCAACAATTTTAAACTGTACTGGCATAAGGTGAACTATCAATATGATCTCACTGAAATCTTAACTACCCAAGGGTCCATCACTTTAGGCTAAAATCTTTTCACACCTTCATTGAGTGACACAATTTCAGAATGTGTATGTGTCTAAAAATATTATTACATCAAGTTACAATCTTAGTAAAATAATGTTTGTAAAATATTATAGTGATTTGAAAAGTTAGAAATTAGCTCTGGAAAACCCGGAAAAGTCAGGGAATTTTAAAATATGGTTTGGCTGGACACCCTGTTTAAAAGGCTTAGGTCACTCTTAGCTATATAAGCGGTTGTTTATTCTAAGACGTCATTCTCACATTAGACGACTGCCGATAACAAGGATATCGAGGTTTGAATCCTCTTTGTGTGTACTCACGGTGGCTTTTCCTAGATGGTTTCCCACTCATATGTGGGCACACTTACTCTTATTTGTACCTTATTCATAACCATTTAGTGTACACACAGATAGAGTGAATGGGCAGTGTAATTCATACATAAAAAACCTAGCAATTTTGATTACATTTGTAAAGTTGGGATATTACGAAATGTTTATTTAGCTATTTCTTTGATATAACATTTCTAATCGTTAATTTAAACAAAGGAAAAATGGCGCCAAATGACTATTTTAAATTAAAAATCAGAAAGAGGATAGAAGGGAAGGCCTACACATTTATCAGAAAACTAAAACTCTAAGATCACAATTAAATCAACAAAACAACACAATTATAAATTTACAGGATACATCAGTCCCCTTTCTTTGGCTGAAGAGAGTAAAACACAGACTGGACTATGGTAGCAGGGCTAGAGGTTGATAATGGTCACTTAGATTCTGTTGTAGGTATTCTTACAGTATATAAGTGACCATGACCTACCTTTAGCCACACTGCCATAGTCCAGTCTGGTTTTACTCTCTTATGCTGAAGATGGGGACTGATGAACCCCGAAAATTATATAATTATGTGGTTTGTTGTGTTTTTAATTGTGAACTTTGAGGCCTACAGTTTTCTGGCAAGTGTGTAGTTCTTTCCCTTTAATCCTTTTTCAATGTATAAAAAAATCCAACACCATGTGCGTGGCCATAGTTTAGGCAGTTTAGAAAAATAATCGACTAATCATAGTGTAAACTGTATTGAAGACTGGTAAATAATCTTGATTTATTTTTGGTGGTGCTTTCTTCATCGTGGAACAAATTCATTGCTGTGCAGTACCTACTCTTGTTTTGGTTTTGTTTGGTTTTATTTGGCTTGTTTTCATGCTGTATTTTGGAGATGACTTTTGTTTAACAGACATTTTAATACTTTTTATTCTAAGAATACTTTATCTTCTAGAAAAATTATGACAATATTTTTAATGCGTTAGTTATGATCACTGGTTGTTTTTTTTAAGTACCGCGTCTTATTAACCATCTGGGTTATACGCCTGTGTACTAATTACAAAAATGTGTTAAGGATGAGAAAGTGTATCTGCATTTGTGTGGAAGGAGAGTGGAAAACCATTTTGGATAAACCCCCCTCAGTGTACCGGACCAGGATCGAATCCTGATCTTTTACCCTCCAGTAGATTTGTCACAGTTGTTATCCTTAGAATGATGAAGGTGCTATGATGCCTATCACCTTATTACACTCCCAATAGACTGGATTGCCGATGACGTGGAGATGGGGGCTTGGATCACAATCGAGTGTACACATTGTAACACATTTGTGTGATTATCTCTACAGTTTGACGACAACATGCGAAACTCCGGACCCCGAGGGCTTGATGACCCGCCGCAGCTCTTCGGGAGGGTTACTCTCCCCCGAGGTAGAACTGGGCCCCCACGCAAAGGACCCACGGGGGCCCCGAATCTTATGGCTGACGCGGAGCTGGATGGCTTCTACCTACTAAAGAAGGACTCACAGCGCCGCATGACCCTGTCTAGGGTGCTTGCCCAGGACGAGCACAAGATCTGCGAAGTGTGGATGAGGAACATGGGCGAGACTGTGCTCACCATGGTGAGACTTTATATACATGTCCATCCAATTAGGGCAATGGAATCCTTAAAAACTACTGTAGTTAATAAGGCAGCCAAGAAAGGAAAGTTTGATAATTTGTGTTAAATATTTGGAGTTTTTTATTTTGTTTTTGTAAGTAGATTTAAAAGGGTGTGCAAAGCTTTGAAAAATAAAAATCACTTTTATCTTAGCTTGAAAAAAAAATCTTGGCTTTGACAACTAAGAAGCTCCTCTAATGTTAAAACCATATAATTCTGAAATACTCATTTATGTTCAATCATTGCCTTTATGAGTTATGTACATTCTATTAATCATGAAAGGTAACATTTTAACCTTGACAGATTACACCATGGTCCTAGCTGAGCCATAGTGGAACCATATAAGGTAAGCTTGCTACCTTTTATGATAAATGAAATGTACATTTTGAATCATCATTTTTACAGAAAAATCAAATAATTGTGCAAAAAAAATTATCTAAATAATTTTAATAAATCGAATTATATATAATCATCATCCTCATGATCACAATCATTATCACCGACTGTTTCTAGCCTGTGGCCAGGTCAGTTTAGTAAAATGCCTTTAGCTTCCTCCATTCTTACTCCTTTAATTGTTTTCATTCGTTTCCTCTCACTTGAACACTTTCTGTTATCTGCTCCACCTATCTTTTTCTTGGCCTCCATTGCAGTATTTTTCCTACAAAACTCATTGCCACCATTTTCTTTGCCACCCTCTCTTTTTCCATCTTCATTACATGTTCATACGATCTCACTCTTACTTCCACTTCTATCTCATGTACTCCCTGTAGTACCCCCCCCCCCCCCCTTCTCCAACTCTTTCCTTGATAATTTAACTCCTAATCTTGTTCCTCCTTTGACAGCTAACATGCTATATAAATGTTCTATAAATAAGTATAATATAATATTTTTCCAGCATTATACAATTTAAAAAAAATATCCAATCTTTGATTTGGCTTCAAGAATATTTCATACATTGCTTCAAATAGCAGTGTGCCAAGTTCAAATTTTCAAAGTAATATAACAAAAGTTTGTTTAGTCACTCGATCTGTCTGATTTATTGTTGTTTGGGATCTCTTGTGTTTTTTTGCGTGCGTCTGACTACCCGTTCGGGTTATACACTTATGTACTAATTATGCTAATGGTTTTACGGAATAGGAAGGCTATATTATTAGAACGTGTACCCGCATTTGCATGGAGGGAGAGGGGAAAACCATTTTGGAAAAACCATCCTCGGTACACTCGATCGAAATTCAAATCTCGATTTCCCCGTCATCAGCAGTCTAGCCCACTGCAAGAGTAGTGCGTTAGATCACGCGGCCACTGAAGCAAGTTGGGATCTATTGATTATCGGGAGCTCTAAGCTACTCGCACCATCTGCAACTTAATTTAATGTTTCTAGATAGGATCATCTCTCATGACAACGTATATAGAAATTGTGTTCCTGGTGACTCTAGGGCCACCTTGAGGTACTCATGCGGGGATTAAAGGACTACATCTCTGATCAGAGCAAGGAGGTTATCGAAAGGGCAATCCACACCTTGAGGGAAGAGCTAGACTTTGACGCTGCGGCTATCAACCAGCTGCATTTCGCTATCTACCTCTTCCAGGATGCGGTGAGGATACATCAATAGTTTGCAAAGAATGGGAGAGTGATTATGAAAAAAATATTATACTTTATTTCCTTTATACTGTCACCACACTGCACCAATGCGTTTATATGTTTAGTAAGGTGGTGGGTGGCCCAATGGCTAAATACGGAAATTGATAAAAATAAACTAATAAAAGTAAATTTAATGAACAAAGGCCACCTAAAGAAAGAGGAAAAATGTGGGTGATATCAATCCATAAAGTTGACATCTTCTATCTTCTATTGTAGAAATAGTCGAACACACATTTAAACACACCTGAGTAATATTTCAGTACCTTTGACTTTATTTATTTATTTACTGTCCCGGTACTTTTTGGTAGAAGATTAGGGTTTTAAAATCACGGTACTCTAGACAGTATGACGTCACTCTACCGCCACATGCACTCTTGACTCTGGGCTCGCGTATGTGGCGCTATAGGACGGCTCACACAGTCTTGCTCTCTGGCCTCCACAGGGGTGGAACCACACTTCAACTCTAATCACTTTTATGTGTTGGTCAACATGATATTTCACCGGACTGACACATCACGGGTCACTCTTCTGCAGTCATTATACCACGTAAAGCAAACCGAACTCCAGTTTGTTTGACCAAAACCAACATATTACTCTGGTCAATAAATGGGTCCAGAACTACTACAAGTGTTGTTGTTTTTCTTTTAAGCAACATTAAAAATAAAACTTCCAAACAGGAACAATGAATTGTCGCCAATGAAGAATTGGTTTCATGACCGACTAACGAACAAAAAAAAGGGTTTCAGTACAATCAAATCCTTTTAAAATTTTATTTAATCAATTATTTTAATATAGTTAGACTTAAATTAAGAGTAGTGCTTACCCTACTAATGTGCCAGTCTGTTCCAGGTGAATGTGGTCCTCCGTTTGCATAGTATCAAACCTCACTGGATGTTTGCCTTGGATAACTTGGTGAGGAACGCTGTACAGGCTGCCATTACTGTACTATCCCCAGGTACATATGTCCTATCTTTATTACACTTAGATATAAAAAATATACGTGTTAATAACCCGTCCCACCCTCCGAATAACACCTAAACTAGATACCGGTACTTAAAATATTTCAACCCGGGTGTCGCATTATGGTGGGGTTTCCTCTATTCTAATTTAGAAAACGAGTGAAACTGTTTTACCGCATTTTAAAAAAATACAACAAAATTGAAAAATAAATTAAAATTAAAAAACAACTACTTAACTAAATTTTGTCGTTGTCAAATGAAAAATGCAGAAAATCACACCTAGATATGCTTACTCGTTCATTAATAATTGTGAAAATAATTTTTCCAATAATCAGCAATGAAATGGGCTCTTAAAATCATGCTTTCTCCTCAATTAAGATTACATAATTTATCAACATTTCACCAAAGGACAGAGTTTGGTCCATATCAGCTGTGTCAAAGATAAATTTCATACATTGTAGTTTCTCAGGTCTCAAGTTGAATGTTGGTGCAATCTCTTAAATTTCATCCTACTCCTCCAGTTCCCTTAGAGGAGGAATGGGAACCTTTATGTTAGTACATGCTCAAAATGTCAATTTTCTGAGAGGTTATTTTGTGCACCCAGGTATTTTGAGTATCAAAATAAATTAGTGGAATCCTTTATAACTACCAATTATTATATATAATAATTTATAGTTACATTGTTATATATTTATACTGTAAAAAAATTTAAAAGATAGAAAACAATAGTTCTGTGAAATATTTCAAAGGTGCTAAATCTCTTTTAGGAAAACCTTGTTTTACTTTATGAAGTAATTTTGTTATATTTGGTAAAAAGTACATTACTTTACATCCATTATTGTTTCCAGCCTGTTGTATGGGTCATTTATTTATTCAAGTCATATATTTTCCACTACCAGCTTGCCAGGCCTGTCTTAGCTTCATATGTCTTATAATCTAACTTAAGACTAGGACAGGCACAACATCCAGTCCCCGGTCTTTAATTCATAACTGTGAAAGAGTAAACCCACATTTCACCCATGATAGACTCTTCAGTCATGCTGGGAATCGTACCCGGGACCCTTACCTCAGTAGACACACACGCTACCGACTGAGCTAAGGTGACAGATGGAAGAAGGTACAGGAAAGGTGGATAGAAACATGTAAAAGGAGTGAACACAATAAGGATTTGACAATGAAAAGAAGAAAACAGTTAATACTTTACATTGCTTCCACTGGACAAAGCGTTAATGGCTGCCTCTTGAAGAAAATCAAGCAATACCGCCAAATCCCTTATATTATTTATTCTTTTTACATGTTCCTATATAAACGTTCTATCGTTATTTAAAATTTCGCGTTTCATACACCCTCTTGATGAGTTCCGATAGAATGAAACCTAGGTCAGGGGATTGGGCGGTAACAATCAATTTTCTTTTAAGAGGCAACCATTGCCTCTTTGTCTGATGGAAGTAATGTAAAGTGTGCAATGTATTCTTGTTATTGTAAAATCCATGTTGTGTTAGTTCCCTTTTATGCTTTTCTTATCCACATTTTCAGTACATTCTTCAAAATATAACAAAGATGCTAAATAACAACTGAAGACTAATACCTTATCACTTTTGGCAGAACCTTGTTCTCAATTAGTTGTTCTGTGAATGCAACATGTATTTATCTGAATGATTCTCATAAGTTGTCTCTTCCCCTCGCTGTCCTTTCTAGAGTTGGGAGCAAACTTGGCAGGACAGGAGCCTCGGCGAGACCACACCACTGAGGGAGACGGAACCGGGGATGGCTCCACTTCTGGCCTATCAACTGTCAACTCTGTCAAGTCCCAGAAGACTGTAGATAGCTTTCCTGAGGCCAAGTTTAGGCTCGAGTACCAGGAGCAGGTCAACTCTGTTAAGGCGGAAAACTTCAGGTGAGATTAAACTTTTATCAACGTTAGAAATAAATAACAATCTAACACCTTAGCTCAGTCGGTAGCGTGTCTGTCTACTGAGCTAAGGGTCCCGGGTTTGATTCCCGGCATGACCAAAAAAAAATATCATAGGGGTAAATGAGAGCTTACCCTTTCACAGTGATGAATTAACACCCGGGGACTGGATGTTGTGCCTGTCCTAGTCTTAAGTTAGATTATAAGCCATATGAAGCTACGACAGGCCTAGCAAGCCGGTAGTGTAAAATGTATGGCTTGAATAAAAAACTGACTCAGGCCACATGTTTGAATCAGTCATGGATGTAAAGTAAATAAATAAATAACAGAAAATTGGGCTCATTGGTGCCAACTTAGTTGTTGATGGATAAAAACTTATCTTCTGGATCTTAAATTCCCTTGAGATTCCACTACCGCCACCATTAGTGGGAAGTATTGTTAATGGTGCAGCAGCGCCATCACCTACCACCCACATATAACAACAGACTCTCTAGGGTATTTTTACTCCCCCAAAGAAGTTTTCATGCATAAACAACTAAGTTGTCACCACTGAAGCCAGCTTCCTGTTTAGTATACTATCTCCTGAGAAAGATGACAAGTGCTGTAGGGGTGTTTGAATCTTTGAAACTTTATCTTGGAGTCGAAACAAATATCAGCTTTGATTTTGCTTCGAAAAATTTCCGACTTTGACAATTTCGAATCTTCAACATTAATATCAATTATTGCCATTCTTAGCTGCTAAGTATAGTACAGTACAAAACACTATTCATATTGAAAAAAATCTCTCACATTAGACTAGACCGCCAATGACGGGGAGATTGAGGTTTGAATCTTGGTTAGGTGTACTGAGGATGATTTTACTAAGTGTATTAGTCTTATTGTATTCATTCCCTTTTCTTTATTTTCCTCTATACATAGTTAAAGAGAAAGCATATATATATGTGTGTGTATTTTTCCTCCAAGGTTACTTCAAGACTTGCTGGAGTCTCAAAGGAACTACCAGGTCCTTTTAAAACAGTCCTTAGAAGAGCATAAACTACAGTTACAGCTCTTGTCGCAGATGATGCAACAGTTGGGCCTGGTGTCTGGACGGTCACGGCTGGAGTCAGGGTGAGCTATGTTTCTTTACGGGCCATACCACGGCTCTAGTACCTAAGGTCAGGAATCTCAAGGCAGGGTTCTTTAGTTTTATCAATCTCCTTTATTTAAAATAGGTAGAACTAGAAATTTGTGAATATTAGAGGCTGGTACATTTAAAATAAACACATAATTATTATCAACTAATAAATCAAATATTATTTTGGGGAATACCTAAGATTTCATCTTGTAGCTATCTCTTACAAAGCCTCTGCGAAGATCTAAAATTCTGAATCCTGAATTTGAATCCATCTAAGATTCATATTTGATTTGAAATCTCGAATCTAGATTTGTGAATTATTTCAATTGAGCTCAAAAATATCAATTCTAAATATATCTCAGCTTTGGTTTCGAAGTTGTTTTATTCATAATTTGAATCTAGAATTTAAACTTGTCATAAATTATGTTTTATTAAATTTAGACAATTTCATCATAATATATTAAGGATGTAATGAGAGCATGTTTATGTTTTGTTTTAACTATAGATGGGTCTAATCCTAGCAAATTGTTAGAAATGTTAATGATCTACAAATGGACCTACATTACACAATATAGGCCTATACTATAAATAAAGATGTATATCATTCATGCTTTCAATTTTAATCTACCCCTACCACCACTTGCAAAATACTGGTTAAAACCCAGTCAAATTAAACAATCTAGACTCATATTATTGTTTAAAAATAAAATCAATCAAGATTGGAGTGTTTTTCAGTTATTTTTAAAAGTGTTAATAGAATGAGTTAAATTTCTATAAAAAAAAAATGTGAAATAAACAAACAGGATAGGAAAATGGCAGAGCATAAATAAAAGTAAAAACACTAACACATATTTACACACACATCAATATTTCGATGCTATTATAGCATCTTCTCAGGAAGTAGTAGTAGACTGAACAGGATGTTGTCTTTTGAGTTTATTTGTAATTCTACTTTTGAATTTCAGTTTTTGAAGAGTTTTAATGTGTTCACTAAAATATTTACAAGATTGTTTGTGAGGTGAAAGTTTCAGAAGTGAGCATGAGCTGTAATGGTCGAGTCCAAGTTTCCCTTAGATGTGGGGAGTAGTGTATTAGGCACGTAAGATTGTCCACCCCTAAAAATTTTTGTTTAAAAAAATATATACATTCATGCTTATTTCTTTTGTCCAGCAAAATAATGATTACAGATTAAGTTGTACTTTTCAAGTAGGCCTAGCTAAGTAATTTTTGAATTCATAATATGCTTTGTTTATGAGATGAAAGATTCGACCATCGAATCCAGTAAAACACCAAATCCTCGAGTCTTGAACACTTGTCAGGATTCAATGGATTCAAGGATTCGAAGATTCTAGTGGCCCATCTCTAGTTTTAACTGATTATTTCAAATTTTATTTAACCATAGAAACTTTTGAAATTCATTATATTAATAATTTATTCATTTTATAAATACAATTATTTTTTTAGACTTTTTGTAAATTTACTTTACTTCCACTACTGTTCTATTTCTTTATTCAAGCCATATATTTTCCATTACCGGCTTGTTAGGCCTGTCGTAACTTCATATACCTTATAATCTAACTTAAGACTAGGACAGGTACAACATCCCATCCCTGGTTGTTAATTCTTCACTGTAAAAGGGTAAACCCACATTTCACCAATGATACATTTTTCGGTCGTGCAGGAATCAATCCTGGGACTCTTAGCTCAGTAGGCAGACACACTATTAACTGAGCTAAGCTGTCATATACTTTATGTTAATAGCTAAGCTTAATATTCAATTTAGATTTTTTTTAATATTAAAATAAAATAAAATAAAATATGTGGACTCATTTAATCATTTCATGTTACAGACAACTTGAATTTAAAGTATAAACTTAGAGAAAATCAATTCTATAATTAAAATATAATTAAGTGAAGGACATTTTGTTGCATGACATGTTTTGCAGGTATGGTTCTCAGAGGTCAGCTGCAGGCTCGGATGTGGCCACATCTCCTGTCGGACTACTGCCGCAGATAAGTGTCACTGACAGCTCAGCAGACCAGGGTCTTGTTGACTGGCTTCAAGGTCTGGGACTGGACCAAGGCTCCATAGAGCGAGTGAGTACTGGGATGGTTACAGTGTTCCCACATCAATCTGACTAAGGGGGTGTGAAATCTCGAAACTTTGACCTGGTTTCCACATGTACGATATATAGATATATTTATTCATTATTTTATATTGTGGGCTTGTACGTTTTGTTTGAATAAAGTACATTTGGCGCTGATGCTTGAGTATATATACATTTATAAAATATCAATTTTATTAAAAATATACCTATTTAACATTCCTAAAACTATGTTTAAAATGTCTATAGAAAAATCAAAATGTCTAAAAAGTAAAAATGACTCAAAAATGCCTTTTAAAAGGACACATAGCAAGAAAATATGACCTAAGAATCTAAAATGACAAAATTAGATATAAAAAAAAGTTTCCTCTATCCAGAGATCATGAACAAAATGTGAGCATTGTCTGTGATGTACAAAAAAAAAATGGAATATCATCAAAATCTGGGCTCTGGTGATTACTAATACTAGATATATATATATATATATATATATCTCTTTAAGGAAAACCTCTTTTTGCTTTTTGAGGTAATCATATTATATTTGGAAGAAAGTACAGGAAAGGTGGATAAAAACATGTAAAAGGAATTAACACAATATGGCTTTTACAATGAAAAGAACACAGTTCACACTTTACATTGCTGCCAATGGACAAAGAGGTAATGGTTGCCTCTTGAAGAAAATTGGTCATTACCGCCTAATCCCCTGACCTAGGTTTCATTCTATCGGGACTAATCAGGAGGGAGTGTGAAACACACTACACAACTTCCTAATATATATTAGAATAATTTATAAAAAAAAAGTTTGAGAGAGCTAATTAAATACACAGATGAAATCAAAAATCGTTTAATTCAATCTTATGTTCCAGTTTGTGTTGGAGGATACTGCCATGATGATGTTCTTAACTACGTGACAAGAGAGGATCTTAGGCGATTAGGACTCAGGTGAGTAGACACATAATCTTAATAAAACCAAACTGTTTGGAGATTCTTTACTGTTACTTATCCTAATTTGTGGTAGGTAAAATTATTCGATTTAGGTATGAAAAGTTAATATTTTTATTTTGTATTGAAATGGTGGGAAAATTAACAAAATAGATTTCCTGTTTTTATTGAGTTGATTTCTCAGCAATTGAATACATTAATATTTTACATGTTAAAATTTCACGGGGGCTCTATTTAATTCTTTCTAAATTTTATTTAAATATTTTTCCAACACGTTTCAAACACTTCGTAACAAATTATTATTATTATCATCATCATCATCATCATCAGGCCACTTCATTTTTAAATAATATTATTATTAATAATAACAACAACAAACTAACCAATAATCAAGAACAACAACAACAATTCTCTCCCCCAATGAAGCAAATTCTAGGTGCAACCAAGTCACGTTTTAAATTAATCTATGGGGGGGAAAAATGGCAAACAGTACATTTTTGTGAAGCCCATTAGTCTTGTTTTATAGTCTTATACAACCACTATGAAGCAAGATTTTTTAAGTTGGAATCAAAACATTAATTACTACCAAATTACAAATAACCGATCTAGTCTATCTTTAAAAGGTTAAATTAGTCAAAAATTGACTATTAGATTCAAACCTTTAAAATTCCAAGAATTTAAGATCCAGAATTTCGGAACAAACACCAACCTTAGCAACCTTGAGATTCAGACTCATTAAAAGCTTCACAACTGTTTAGTTCTGAATAATTTCCAATGACCAAGTGTTTATATTTTGGCGTGTATATGTTAGGGGTGGCGTGGAGCTGAGGGTGTGGCGAGCCGTGTCCCAGTACCGCAGAGACCATCGCTCCAAGGGCTCTCACACCTCCCCCCACAACTGCAACAACACGGAGCGATTGGACGGGTGTGGGGACTAGCAACTAGCCGGCCTCGGCTTCTATCTGGTCTCCTTCTTGGTGATGGTTCTGTGCTGTACTTTGCAGCTCTGCACGCATCAGGAGGAATAGCCCAGAGATTGGCCGGGGCCCTCGGTGGTAATCGTGTTACTCTTTTAGTCTGGTGGGCTGCTCTCAATTTAGGGTGAAAGTCTGAAGATGCAACACAAATACTTTCTTGTTGTCAATAACGAGAGAAGATTGCAACTACCCATTTACCTGTAGGTAACTGGCTGTGGAGAAATATGATCTTGGGAACAAACTGAATATTGTTCCTCTTGTAGCTTAAAAAAATCCCTATTTTGTTTGTTCCTTTCATTGTTCCTGTCTCAATCTTTGTCACCCCATTTCATGTATTAAATACAACAGTTACTCCATTGACATTTTGAACCAGTTTGAATTGGTTCACAAAGATTTGTTAGGCTCTAAACAAGTTTTTAATAACAAACGGTGAATTGAAACTTAAAAGTTTCTGCGATTCAAGTCTTTGCATGGGAATATTTTTCACATTTATCTTAACTGAACGGTTATTAATTGAGTGTAATGCACTCATGCAACATATTTTTGATTAAATCATAGGTTGGATAAATTATCTGTTGGCTGCTTTGCTCTCGAGTTTGAATTATAAAAATGGCACATTTTTATTTAGTTTTTACTAACACTCAAATCTAATAGATATATGTCTGTCATCTTATTAGTGTTATCATTCCTTCATTCACTTCTTATTGTTATTCTTCGTAACCAGTAACCAATCACTCTAGTTTATAATTGCAGGTAAATAGGGGTTTATATAGGTATTTTTTAATATCTTCAATATTATCTAACATAGATTTTCCTTTAAAAAAATTATAAACAAAAAAATGGAATAGTAATGATTCAAATATTCATTTCCATTTTATTTTGAATTTATTTATGGAATAATTCTGTTTCAGTGAATTGAAACACATTTAATCAGTACTCCCATCCTATTATCAAATGAAGAGCTTGATACATTCTGAATACTGGAGTGAATCTCATTATATAAAATAAAACTGTGCCCTCTGATAGATATTTCTAATATTTGGTGATTATTCCTTAATTTGAGATTGTTGTGTTGTGTGATATTTTGACTCCTTTGGATTAAAACTATGTTTTTTATTTATAAACTCAAAAGATGATATTAATCTTGGTTTTGTATTATACTAAAGATTGATTCCCACTTTCGCTGAAAATAGAAATTAGTTTCGCCTCAGCTGCGCAGAAATTCACACGATGCACGTTGACCCATGATGCATTGCAATGCTAACTTAAAACAGTTGATCATAAACATATTTTGTTTTCTAGTGGATAAACATATATTCAAGAATCTAGATAATTCTCCCGATTAGTATTTTCAAATTATAACACTCTTTAGCGGCACAATCTAATACATCGATAAACACACTTTACATTAACAGGTTATTTCATATCCCTTCACAAAGTTCAACAAAGCTGTCTGTTTGCTCCTGTCTGTACAGCGCATGCGTTGTCAAATGCATGTGTGCACTGATTTGAGATGGTTGGTTCTGAAATTTGATTGGTTTCCCTGTGCCGGACATCTCAGACAGAGCGGACGAAGTAGAGATGAGTTGAGCTCTAGCGGAACAGCTCGTGCCTATGAGGCGGACATTTTTTGATTGGCTTAGAGCTCATCACATGACTCGCATTTCTGTTCTGCACTCGTTTTTTGGCGAACTTGTGAATCTACAGTAAAACAATAATTTGTATTCGTAGGACAACTTTTCATGTGTCATTTACTTGCACTTTAGCTTTTTTTGGCGAACTTGTGAATCTACAGTAAAACATAATTTGTATTCGTAGGACAACTTTTCATGTGTCATTTACTTTGCACTTTTAGCTTTTTTACACATGCACATATTAAAAATGTATATGTTATCCAGAGCTAAAGGAAATCTAAACTATCTTTTAGCGGGTATTTGATATTTTTTTCTTAGCCTATCATCACAGCTGGTTAAATGCAGAAAAATAATATATTTTATTGTTATTGCGATCTAATCCCCTATTTTATAAATCTGAATTTTCATTTTACCCTTAAATCCTGAATTTTGGAAAAAAAATCATGATCAAAGGAAATAAAAGTATGATAGAATAGTAGAAAGTAGAAATAGTAACTAAATGTGCTAAGCTAACTATCTGGAGTCTGGTTGTTAAGTCTGGCATATAATCATGAATTATTAATTATAATTATGTTGGGGCTGGACATCTAGACATGGTAATAGAGCTCTAAAATATCTTTAAGATTTGATTCAAAATGAGGTGGCCCAATGGTTAGATAATTTTATAATAAAGGAAATTGATAAAACTAAAGAAAGAGGAAAATAAACTACTAAGATTTGAGGGATTTGAAGGTTCGAGGATTCGGGAGTCCCAAACTTAAACATTGTTTTGAATAAAATCAGAATTGAATGAAAAAAAAATTTATACCAAGGCGAGAACATACACCTCTTTATGTTTACCAGGTTTTCTAAAATTAAAATTCGGATTGGTAGAAAGCATATCTGACCTATCTCTAATATTAACATTGTTTGTAATAAAATTCTTGACTAAATCATTACTAAATGAATAAAATATTAAAACGGTTTAATTTATTTGCAAGGCTACCTGCTAGAAGATTTGTAGAACATAAAAACAAACAGATTAAACTGAAAGTGTTTAATACATTGGCTCCTCTAAATTATAATTCAACTTTCCCACCTTATTATGCCCCATCCTTCCCCTTAATTTTCAATGTTACTATCCTTTTGTTTTGTCCAATATTTATTGTTTAGTTAAAGAGACAAAAAGCATACTATGATATTCTTACATTGTTCAAAATAAGTGTACCTATAACAGTGTTATTAATTAAATTGCAGATTCTATGATATCATGGAAATAAGTTGTGGAAATGCCACAAGATATTTAAGAAATACATATTTTAAATGCCATCTGTTAAGGTGTTAAAAATACAATGTTAAGTACAAAATATATTTTATTTTATTGTTAACATCATGTGATGAGCTACATGTTTAAGTAGTGCCAATATTTATTATTTTGTTGTTAATAATAGTTGTGTTCTCAAAGCTAATTCAGGATTGAAAGACGTTATTATGTGTTCCTTTGTCTATTTTAATATAAGTGGATATATTTGTTAAAGTAAATGGAGAAACTTTTAAGGGGTGTAAATATATTTCTAATAAAAAGGTAAAGAAAAACTTTATATCCATACATAATATAAAGACAATATAAAAAATATGGCTTCAATATGGGGTAGACTAAATAGGAGTCTTCCTATTATGCATTGATTCCCCTCAATAAGGAGTTATTTTTGTCTTTAAAAATATTTCTCACAGCTGATCCATTTAATGAACTAGATATCTCCATTAATCGGAAATGTTTGTCTAATAGAGGTTGCTGCTTCTATATGTTTGGTGTTATGCGGAGCGAACGGATTTTGGTGTTTGTCCAAAAGCTCGGGTTTTCCACTGCTTGCATAGGTTTGAGCACACTCTTCTATCGACAAATTATGATCACCTACATTTAGTGATCTGTTCCCTTTATGTTACGTAGTCAAGTGCCCATCAAACCGATTTTTGAGGCTAGCCACACCACCTACAAGTCTGTGGATCGAATCCTTGCATTTACAGTAAAGTAGAGGCAGAATAAATTAAAAATTCCTAAGCATAAGTAACCCAGCCTTACAAATGTCTATAAAGAAAACAAGTTTGTTGATACTAAACATATTTTTTTTATCTTAATTATTAGCAAATAAATAAAATAAGACTTTAGTATTTTATCTCTGTCGAATCATATTAGAGTATTTACTGTTAAATACTTTTAAATAGGTCAAAATCAAGTTTAATAGATATGCAATAGTTTATGCTTATTGAATGAATGATCTTGTTAAATATTAACTCAGTTCAGTAGATCTGTTGTTTATTCTCTGTTGAATTTGTGTTTTGTTTTGTTAATAATTTGACATTGTCACTAAGTGTCCTTGGTCATATGAACTCTAACATGCTTCCTTCTTTTCACAAAGTGCCTTGTATATTAGCTAATTACAACTTATATTAATAAGGATCTACAAGATGAACTTAGTATATAGTAACAAACTTAAGTTAACTATCCTATTAATGCCTGGTGTGTTTAGTGAGCTCTTTTCAAAAACAGTAATAATCAGAGTATTAGCACACCCTGAATAAATAAATAAAATTAAAATGTCATAAGAAAATTTTAAAAGTGTTTGAATAGATTTGGTTTTTGATTCAAATATGTAAAATTCATCTTTGCCACTAGATAGCTTGGTTTTCAATACACTCGCCTATACAATTTTTCCCCCTAAAATTTCTATGTATTTTTTTTTCCCTCCCATATCGATAGTTTAGTTATAAATTATTGATTTAATGTATTTATTTAACCAATGCTGCTGGCGGTTAACAAAACCCTGACTTGTGAATTATTATAATTATTTAGGCACTCGTTCATAATATGAGTTGGGTATCTTTATGTCCAAATAAACATACAAGTAAAAGATTCAGGGGGAGTAGTAAAAATAAAAAAGAAGAAAGATAAACAAAATTGGACTTTCACAAAAAAATAATAATAGAGGAACATAGTTTACAATTTACACTGTAACAGTACTTCTCAACCAATGGTTGGTTACCTCTCACTCTTCGAGCTAGGTATTATTTAGTCAAACTTCTTCAGGAGAGAATGTGAAATTTACAACCACCATCCATCATCAATCATCCAGCCTGTGGCCGGGTCGATTTAGTAAAATGCTTCCATATTCCTCTATCCTTATACCATTCTTCCTCCTTTATTTTCTTCCATTCTCTCACTTGCACACTTTCTGTTACCTGTTCCTCCCACCTCTTTCTTGTTCTCATCTGTGCTCTTTTTCCATCCTCATTACATGCTCGTACCATCTCAGTTTTGCTTCCCTATTGTACAATCCAACTTTTTAAAAGACAAAACAAAAATATAGAAAGGAGGAGAAATGATAAATATAATTTATAGGAACCCATAAACTCAATAAGTTGTTTTGGTGATTTATGGTTATAATTACAGGCACTTAACACACCAGGCACTTCCTATTTATAGTTAATGTTGAAACATTAGCATTTTGATTATTAAAACTAGTTTTAATGCACATGTGATATATTTAACTGTGCCTTGATGTTATGATTAAATATCTTTAAAACATTATTATATTTTTAACCATGACAATGACTAATACTATGATATCGGCTTGGAATGTATCTTAGCGGAACTTTGAAAATGTGAATAATATGTGTTGTTTTTTTGTGTTTTTTTTCTAGTAACATGAACTACATATTTTCATGGGAATATTTATTATTGAAATAATCTCAATATTTATTTTTAAAATTACATTTATTAATGTTATCTTCCACTTATTTGTGTTTGACACCTCATTGAAACTAACACAATGCACCCTGCTCTCACTTTATGCAGATAAATCTAGCATAATCTTAAAATAAATAAATGTTGAGGGTTAGGAGTGAAGCTTGAAAAACAAATTAATTAATTGTTTTTCTTCGTTGCCTTCTATTTTAAACTGTCCTTGTTTGTTATTGACCAAAATAAATATAGTAAAATTAATAAATACAATATTACAATGATTGGCGAGGACAGAGGAAGATGGATAGGCATTTCTTTAGGTATGTTTTTAAGCTCTGCGTCTTACTACCTATTACGTTAACCACATACATAGCCTACTTATTACACTAAGGAGCTAGAGATGAGAAAGGTTGAATATAGAGGAAGTGAACCCGCATTTTTGTGGAGAGAGAGAGAGTGGAAAACTATTTGGGAAAAAAAAACCTCAGTACACCCAACCAGGTTTCGAACCTCAATATCCCTGTCATCGGCAGTCTAGTTTAACACAAGAGTGACACCTTAGACCAAATGAGCACTGAAGCAGATAGTAATTGCTTTTGAAGTGACACTTGTCGCTCGGTGGCAGTCAGCTTGCACAAATTTATTGCACATAATTTTAAACAAATGACCGCATTAAGAGAGTTCATCAGAAGCTCATCAAATCTGTGATACAATCGGCTCGAAATCGTAAATTTACATGAACACTATCACACATGAATCATTTATAAGAGTTAATAGAAGCTTCTAAAACTGAACTTTGTTGAAATATTAATAATATTTGGATAAAAACTGCATTGAAAAGGGCTGATTTTGACCATTTTAGAATGGCTTCACAACTAAGCACTGTGCACAAATCTTTATTTTGTTATAATAGGGACATACTGTAGTTAATAAGAAGAAACTCTGTCACTTTGTCCCCCATCGTCTCCACGGAAAATGTAGAGTAAGCATTCAAATACGAATACACTGAACACATTTCTGTCATACCGTAGGTCTTTTCTTTTCCCTTTTACTCCCATAATACCTAGTGCGAGCCAGGAGCTTAGTTGTAACTGCCATGATGAATGCTTTTAATTTATAAACTGTAGTTAAATACCCTCTTTCCCATTATTCACTAAATGAGTAACTGAAGTCTGCCTAATTCAAGAGCCGGGTGTATAGGGAACTTCTGTAGGTCAGTCTAAATACAACTTGGGGTAATTCTGTTTTTCACCATTTTATTGTCAATGTCCATTACATGATTTCCAAACTTTGATCAAGTGACTTAAGTTTTCAACTAGAATCAGAAGTGTTTGTGTTAACACTCATATCAACTCTAGTACTTGGTCGAGGGTTGCTTGCTTGAGGTGTAATAGAAAGAGGAGTTAGTCAAGATAATTGTTTTTGTAGTTTTATAGTATACAACATCAAAAAATATTGGCATGTGATAAGAAATTCCTTTAATCGAAAGAGAAAGTCTTAGTTAAATTCCACAATAACTATGACAGAAATTCAAGAACTGTTTTGAGTTCACTAAGTAAAACACATCAAACTAAATATATTTAATGTAGCAATATTTTATTTATTTGGACAAAAACTTTTTTTATTATGTAAATATTACAAAAATATGTTTCAATCCCGCTTTCATTCCCTCTAAAATCTGCTGGCTTCTATTTGGTGAAAGCTAACTACTACATTGGATACTGCTACCATAGTATATATTACTAACTAGGCAGTATTTTCTTATTTAGACATCACTGCTATGTTGTTGTTTTTTTCTTTGGATATGAGAGTGGAATTTAGCTGTGTGTGTTTGTTTAGTTTTTTTTTTTACTTTAGTTTTGTTGTTTTGACTATATTAATTTAATAATAATTTTTGTATATAGTTTTTTTCTCAAAAGTTAAATAACATATTAGTTTTTGTAATACTGTATCAGTGTTTATAGAAGTTATGTTAAAATCAAATCCTCACCTTATTTTTTTTAAAGTGAGAATATAGTTACTAACTTGTGTGATTTTTTTTTTTTCACATTTGAAAAAAATACTCAACTACAGGCAACTGTTGGATTAACTATTTTTTATTTATGTAACCAAAATAGTACAATAAAGTATGTTTGACATCAACTTTGTTGTATAGTGCAATTAAAATTGTATTATAATGTTGAATAAAACTAAGAAGTAAAAATAAGATGTTTTCTCCCTATGTAAAACCTAATTTTTAAATAAAATGTAGGATAAGTAAGGTGAGATATAATGTAAGCCAATAAGTTATTCATTTGGCAGTATTCAAACTTTATTTTATATAAATGTGTGTGTTTTTAGCACTTCATTGGGTTATATGCTTTTATATTAATTACACTAATAGTATTGATGATTGGAAAGGCTATAATTAGAGGAAGTATACTCACTTTTGCATGGAGGTAGAGTGGAAAACCATTTTGGAAAAACGGCCCATGTTACACTCAATCGAGATTCGAACCTCGGATCTCCCCATCATTGGCAGTCTAGTGTACTGTGAGAGTAGCACGTTAAACCATCGGCCATCAAAGTGGGTGTGTCTGTAGTTTGTCTTGAACACCTCGGGATATTTTGTGGACTAATTTGATGTTTTTTTCCTTTTTTCTTTAGCACCATATTTTACTACTTGTTCAGGATTATGTCTATGTACTAACTACGCTAAAGCGTTATGCATCAGGAATGTTGAATTTAGAGGAAATGTACCCGCATTTGTGTGGGGATAGAGTAAGAAACAGTTTTTGGAAAAAAACCACCGTCTGTATACCTGACTGAGATTGAACCATGAGCTCACCCACCATCAGCAGGCTAATCTATGGTGTGTGTGACGCCTTATGCCATGCCGCCATCAAAGTGGGAAGTTTGAATATCCCCCCCTCCTCCCCATCTATTACTGTTTCCAGCCTGTGGCCTGAAAAAGTTCATTAGTCAAGCCATATATTTTCCACTGCCGGCTTGGCTTGTTAGGTCTGTTGTGGCTTACATGCCTTATAATTTATCTTAAGACTAGGACGGGCACAACATCCAGTCCCCAGCCGTTAATATATTGATGTGAAAGGTTCAACCCATATTCTTATCAATGATACATTTTCGACCATACAGGAAATCGAACCCGGGACCCTTAGCTCAGTACCAGGCAGCCACGCTACAGACTGAGCTAAAGTGTCGGACTGTGAGTATATAATGCATGGTGTAAACAACATTTCTGAAGTTGGGAGAGTGTTAAGCTATTCCCTGCCTCATTCTGATAATTCACATGACCTAAAAGTAAGAATGAGTTCTTCACATCTTTAGAATAGAGATTCGGGAATTTGAGAATACATCAGATTTGAGATTGAAATACATTTTATTTTTAAATCTAAAACTTTGAATAGGGATTGTTAAAGGGTATTTTTTGGTGGCTTAGCCTAAAAAATTTATAGGAAAACCTTAAAAAATAAAACTATCACATAAATGGATGTTACACTGTATGCATTAATACATATAAAATCAACATTAGGAGACCATATTTTTCTACGTTGTAACTTTGGAATTAACGTTGTAAAAAAAGTTTGTGTTTACCATGTTTTCTAAGATTCGGATTTAAGATGGTAAAATGTTGAATGAAAGTCAAGTTTAATTCTTTATTACTGCAAATGAATTGTTTCAAAAATGCTCTTGAAAACATAATGACCTAGCACAGATTTCTGATATTTTGATTATGAAAATAATTTTAAGGGAGTTATAGCCTCCCAATGTCATATTTGGGTTACTAATAGTCATGGGCATGCAGTCTAGGGCATCATTCTCTCATATAAATATTTGCTGCCACGGAGACAGGAATCTGCAGGTCAGAATCTATTTTGGAAAATATGCCTGCAGAAGTTGACAGACACAGGTGACTTGACTTCTTGTAGGGTCAATAACCTCAGTACCAGGAGTACAGGATTGGATAAATACAGTCATCGGGAAAAATTCACTGTCTGGAGCATCACAATACGGGCACTATATGGTGGAACTATGCATGGTGCGTACTACTAACTGGCAAGCCAGTGTTCAAATTTCACCCGGATGAACGGGTGGAAAGGATAGCAGGGGATTTGAGAAAGAAAAAAAAAAAAAGTATATTTGTATTTAAATCGAAAATTTTCTATAGCTTGATTCGAAATTGATTCAAGTTAGTAAGCTATTATTAAGATTTGATTCAAAATTTAAAATCTCGGTTTCGCATTAGGGTTACCGGCCAACCATTTTGGTTTGCATGGATGTAATTTTCATTAGGTTAAGTAATCCAAATGCAGCAGCATTCCATGAGGTTAGTACTTCTAATTTATCCATCCCAGATTTTCCAATATATTTTAGAACCGCAATTTAATCTTTAGGACAAAATTTGGCAAACCCATCAAGTTTTAATGGACATGAGAGCTTGATGGAGCTACTTTTTAAATTAATAATTCTATTTATTACTGTATTTAAAAATGTATCATTTAATGTTTTTTCCCCTGGACATTCCCTCCTCCCTTCCACAGTCTGATGGATCCCCCTATGGGGGTCCATATATGCGTGTAAAAACTATTATTACCATAAGATATACTAAAACTTTATAGCAGATCCCTCTCCCCCATAGAAAAATTAGCTTTCTACACCCTTGCTAATAGCCTAATTTCTTGTGACAACCTCCTTAAACTTGAACATTTGAAAGTCACTATTCCCGGCTACAAGTTTGTTGGACTTGCGCAACTTTAACCAAGTTTGTCGACAACAACGCTTGAATGAATACCTAACTTTGGAAAAGTAATCATTTCAGGATTTTATATATATATATATATATAAATAAGTTTAGAAACGTGCTTTTTATTAATATTTAATATAAAAATATTTTCCCTCTTCCTATTTTCATATAAGAAAACTTCAATCAATGTTTGCTCGCTTTATTCAAAACAGATGAAAGATACTCCAATGTTGTTAAAAAAGTTTTTCTCCTTAAAGAGATTGTGTTATTGGAAAGAAATATAAATGCTAGCGAAAGGTTTTAGACCATCACACTAACCTTAAGTTAATTACAAAGTTTCAACACTTTTCAGTAGCTAAAAATCTTATTATAAGTATTAATTCTTGAAATGATCTTCAACCCTTGATATAGTGTGTTATTTAAAATCCCGTGTCAGCTTCTTTGAATCGGAAGGCAGGGATTTATTCCTGGCTGGCATTGCCAGGGTTTATTTTTCTGCTGATGATCATTTAGAGTCTAACATGAGGCAACTATCGCTCTTTTGATTAACATAGAGGTAGATTGGAGGTTTCACACGAAGCAACAGAGTTGCCTGTCATGACTACTATCGCCCACCTGGCTCCTGCTCGGTTAATCACGTGTTTATATGGTGTCATTCACACACACACAGCAACAATAGCTGGCCAGTACCCCAAGTGGTGCCAACCTCCAAAACCTGTTAAATTTTATTTGTGGTACGGAAGGAAGGTTTGTTTTTGACTGCATAGTCTTTAATAAATATTTATAATTATTACATACTTCTCTAGATATTTATTTAAGCTAATCATAAGTAATGTAAAGTGATTAGGGTGTTTCATACATAGCTATCGACCCTTTTCAAAGATATTTCCATATTTTTTACTATTATTATTAAACATAGATTTAATTGTTTTATATTAAGGCTCGAAAGTGCCATCACTTCCAATGAAAGAACATTATGATCATTAATGTGTAGTTAAAAGTTAAAACTATATCGTTTGATGCCATAGCTCAGTCGGTACCATGTCTGCCACTAAGTCAAAGGGTCCAAGCTTCGAATCCTGGAATAGCCAAAAATTGGGGAAATGTGGATGTCCTCTTTCACAATGATGAATTGGTGGTCACGAGGCTGGGTGGTGTGTCTGTTACAGATTTAAGGAGCCACAAAAAAAAAAGATACCTTGTCCTCCGAATCCCTAATAACTGAACTATTTTTTTCGTGTACTCTGGTTAAGTTGGTACTGATTTTTCTTTTACAGAGCGAAAGTTTCCGGTAGTTGTTGCCGGGCGATAACTGTTTCATGTGAAACGGCTAATAAAGGCAACTACAGTTCATATCATACGCTCCAAAAGTGTCAGGTTGAAGGCGCACACCTGGTGTTGAACGGCTGAACGCCACAACCAAGATTAGTCTGCCAACTGTGGAGGGTTGAGACTACCACGCCTGTGAAAGGCACTGTGCCTAAGAGAGACCAACAGGTAAGATGGTTATTGGTTGGCGAGATAATTATATTTCATTGCAGTGGTTCTTGGTGTTTGGTTTGCTAGTTCGCATCCTGTTGGTAGAAAACAATACAGTCCACAAAGTTTTCACGATATCGGTTCTGAAAGTCCAGTTAAAGTCCGTGGTTTCAACATCAGTATTTCTCTGCTCAGGCTTGTAATTCGGGCATAGGACCTCTGGTAAATTTCAAAATGGGGCTCTAGAAAATAAAGGACTATAATTTTTTTTTAATCCTATAGATTAGGTAGAAAATTAAATGTCTCTCAATTTATTTGAGGTATTAACATGCATTTTCTCAACTGTCCGGCTATATAAATTATCCGCACACGACTTAAACAACTTAAATCTAGATATGACACATATCCAGCCCCCAGCCGTTAATTCATCACTTGGAAAGGGAAACTCACATTTCACCAATTATAATTTTTCGACCATGTCTGGAACTAAACCCAGGACCAATTAGATCAATAGACACACATGTTATCGACTGAACTAAGGTGTCAGATTAGAATATTAGATTTTCAGAGTAAGTTGGAGAAAATATTAAGAGGGAGGGGGAGTTAAAACCTCCAAAACTAACAGAAACAACTACTTATCAGTGTGGGGAAAATTGAAATTTAGCAGGCAGTTAACGATACCACTCCAAATAATTTTAAATGTCTAAACATTTTATTTTTCTAAGTGGAACCCTGGGAAATTTGTGAGGGGGAGGGGGTAAAGAGAAGAAGGAAAAAACTTTTAGGTGTGGCAAGAAAGATTATATCTGAAAGTAAAGTGGAAGAATAACTCCATATATAACAAAATAATTCTCGACATTTATAAATAGTAGGTAGTTTGAAAAATTGAGGTTATGATGGTGGGATCTAAAATTTCCAAAACTAATAAAAACAACTACTTTCCAGTGTGGTTGAAAAAGTGAAATTTGGAAGGAAAGTAAAGGGCCCACAATAAATAGCTATTAGTGTCTGAACATTTCCAAATTTTAAATGGGACCCCAGGAAATATGTAAAAGGGGCATAAAAATGAAAAAAAAAAAATGCTGCCATTTGTGTAGAAATGTTCATCCCTTGCATAAGAACTAGAACTAAACGTCGGAGTTCGATTAGTATCGTAATCACGTGTACTATATGAACCGACTGATTATACAGGGTGGGGAAAATAAAACCAGTCCCAAGAAATAAAACTGGATTAAATAATATCAACGCACATTTTAACATTTTTTTAAATAAATAAATGGTAATATTAAAAGTACACTTACATTTATCGTTTCCTTGTTTAAAATTCATTATTACATTTATATTTGAAATATTCAGTGTTGCACTGTAATAATTATAAAGTGTAGCATTCTGAACAGATATTTTGAAAATCACACACTTTTTAAAATTGTTCAAAACAATTTTTATTGGGTGATTTGGTGGTCTGGGGGTAAGGTATTGGACTTCGGTGCTGGGGATCCAGAGTTCAATCCTCGGTCCCGGCACAGATTTATCTGATTACCAAACCCTTCCTTCACCTCTGACAAGACGTGTATTAATCACAACTTGTGAATGTGGGAATGCCAGGCCTCCACCGTGGTTCGGATCCCACGTTAAGCTGTAGGTCCTCCATTTCATCTCACTATCACCCTACATTACACATTAGTGTAAGTGCGTATAACCCGAACGAATAGTAAGACGCGGTGCTAATAATAATAATATATTTTTTATTGTATAATGACCTTAAAATAATCGTAACCACCAATTCATGTAGTTAAAATACCAAGGAACAGAATGTGGAAGGTAGATAAAAGGCATACGCGCTTAGGCTAAACTCAGTTTGTGCTTTTAAAAATAATGAGAGCCTGACTCTTAAATGGCGTGCTCAGCGTTGCGGGTAGTTCCAAAATTAATAAATTAGCATACAAATACTAAGTGTGATATAACTACTATGCGATACTTTCAGTTGTGCACTTAAGGGTTCATTCTTACTTTTATATATATATATATATATTATTGAAGCCTGACTCAGTCACACTGGTGCAGATAAATTCAAAACAAATAAACCTACAAATCTTACATATGCACTAAGGGAAAAGTTAAAGTCCAAATTTGAACTTTAGCATGTTTTGGAAGAAGCAACGCTATACAATTAATTGAATATGAAAGGCGAAGCTTGAGGGATAAATGATTATAATTACGGACATGAGCCGTATCTCTATTACAAACTAATAAATTGAAAATTTACACCTTTGACTCGAGAATCGAACCCGGGACCTATGGCTTAGGAGCCAATCCTCTACCACTGAGCTATCCAAAGATCATCCCCATGCTTAGGGTCATTCTTCACTAATATTTTAAGGCAGAGTCTATGATGGACGTGTGGAAATCGTCAGCTACTTATGTGTGATCAATTAAGATTACGAACCTGAATACTTTAATCACTGTTTGTGATGTTAAACATCGTTAATTATCGGTGTGTGATGTTTAATATAATAGTTATTTGTTTACTAGCCGTGCAACGCCAGTCACTTACAGCTAGCTATAAATATAATATGTCTAAGCCACGTGGTGGCGACATTTTTATAGTTTTTTTTTACATGTTCCTTGATACAAAATGTATTTTCGATTGAATCCATTACCGTGCACAGCCATTTTAATAAAATGAGCATTTGATTAGCTTATATTAAAAAAATGTTACTGATATGTCAAAGTGACAGTCATTTAAAAAGTAATATTATATTACATTTTCTGCAGGGGAAAAAGCAAGCCTTCCAATATTTTCTTTATAGAAATTCAAACAATGATAAATTATGCCCGTATTAAGTAAATTAAGAGACATCGACCCGACATTGTGGAAATATATGCGTAGCACTCGGCCCAAAGCACATTCAAAATTATCGGTTCGATGTGTAATTTTAGGTTAAGTTGTTCTTCAGTACTCTATGTTGTTCAGAGCGAGTATTTATTATTATTATTATTATTATTATTATTATTAGCACCGCGTCTTACTACCCGTTCGGGTTATACGCACTTACACTAATGTGTAATGGTAGGATGATTGTGAGATGAAATGGAGGACCTACAGTTTAACGTGGAATCCGAACCACGGTGGAGGCCTGGGCGAGTATTTAAAATCACTTAGGTCCAAAACCCTGCGTGGATGACCATAGTTCAAAATCCGCATCCATGAATGTTGTATTATTTCACAGTAATCGTAATCACATCACCGTTAAAAATTATTATCACCGCGTACAGGTTATACGCGTACACGTTATACGCGTACACGTTATACGCGTACACGATAATTACGATGAAAAAGGAAACATGTTAGAGGTAATCTACCCGACATTTGCGTTGAAGGGTGGTGGAAAAACTATTTAGGAAAACCCACCTCAGATGTCCCAACCGGGATTTGAAGCACTAATCTCTACTTCATCAGTAGGCTAGTCTAACACGAGAGTGACGCCTTAGACCGTTCGGCCATCAAATCAGGTAACATTTTCCTTTCACCTCACCTTAGGTCACCTCACGATTTCAAACGTTAGTTATAGGCCATGTACAGTAGCCCCATGGCTTCTTTGGTGCTGACTGACAGCTATGAAAAGTTACCAGACCAAATTATGTATCCCTACATCGAACCATATGATCTACAAAACCATGTGTTTAGCAGCTGTCACTTCTGACGGTCATAATTTAGGTATATACCTAAATGTTGACTGTCAGTCAGCACCAAAGAAGCCATGGGGCTACTGTACTCCCATCTATAGTAGGTTTCTGTTAAGAAGTAACTTTTAGAAAATAATAACTTTTTCTTACTGTCACATTGATAACAATTTATTTGATGATTAGTATAATTTCATAGGTACTGAGAATATACATTCAAATTGAAAGCTGTACATCACATGACTTTACGTTTAATTACGTGAACATGGTTATAATAACGTTTATAACTGTAAACGAAAAGTTACTTCTAATCTATATCAGACTGTACAGTAAAAATCTCTACCCGCTTCAGTGGCTGCGTGGTCTAACGTGCTACCCTCACAGTAGGCTAAACTGCCGATGACGGGGAGACAGAGGTTCGAATATTAGTCGGGTGTATTAAGGGTGGTTTTTCAGAAATGTTTTCCTCTCTCCCTCCACGAAAATTCGGGTACATTTTCTATTAATATAACTTTCCTGATCCCTTTAACCATTAGCGTTAGTACAAAAGCGTGTAACTCTAACGGCTACTAAGACGTAGTGCCAATTTTTTTTTTTTTTTTACCTAAGTCTTGTCTCACAAAAAACCCTAGCAAATAATTTATTTATTATACTTTCACGTATTCATACGTCAATTCATGTGATCAACAGCTTTCATTTTCAATAGATATTATCAATACTTAGTAAAATAAATTTTTTATCAATTGTGGCACCAAAATAAGAGGTTTAATTTTATAAAAGGACCTTACCTCTAAAAGTGTACTCATTGCACTCCTGCTTAGATTCCGGTTTTTAAAAGTAAGAACAAAAATCCAGAAAGCTAATAAGCTTTTCAAGAATTCTTGAAGTAACTTTATTCAACTGTTTCTAAACCCATTCCCCCTCCCCCCTCACAGAGTAAGAGAGATAAAGAGAGAGAGAGAGAGATAATTTCCCTCGTAGTAAGGACAAGAAGGATTATTGCAAGGGTTGAGAAAGTCATCAGGAAAAAAAAGGAGAGGGAGTTGGTTGTGCATGCGTGTGTGCGTGTGGGATAATTGCGAACGGCCTAGGGGCTGATTGGGGTCTAGAGCGGGGGGGGGGGGGGGGGTTTGAGGAATCACTGGGTTAACGGCCACGAGAAAAAAAAAATGGGGCTATGCGCATCAGATGCGCCTCGTGTGATCAAACTTGCAACTACAAACTTACACATCCGGTTGAAAGGGTTGGGAAGGGGGAACATATTGTTTGTTCAAGGGAATAAATTTAGTTTATATTATTACAAGTATAAGTAGTGCTAGTAGGCGCATTAGTGTTTTTACTTTGGCATGCACTTCGGTGGTCGAATACTCTAACCCAGTAGTTCTCAAACGTCTTAGTCACGTGGACCCTTTAACCAGGGAACAGCTGATTGGTGACCCCCTCGATGTAAGATAAATGATTTAAAAAATATATAATAAATTAGTGATAATATATGTTAATGCAAATATACTTATAATAGAAATGAAAATAAAATAAATGTGTTATAGATTACGTATTATATTTGTTCGGTTTTTGACACAGTATTTTTATTTTTCAATCCTCGGTCCCGGCACTGATTTATCTTATCACCAAACCCTTCCTTCACCTCTGACAAGACGTATATTAATCACAACTTGTGAATGTGGGGAATGCCAGGCCTCCACCATGGTTCGGATTCCACGTTAAACTGTAGGTCCTCCATTTCATCTCACAATCACCCAACCATTACACATTAGCGTAAGTGCGTATAACCCGAACGGGTAGTAAGACGCGGTGCTAATAAATAATAATAATAATAATAATTATATTATTATTATAATTATAATAATAATTTTTAATTATATGTAAAAATAACAAAAATAAAAATGATAATAAAATATAATATGTATTATATTTGTACATTTATGATCAATGATAATTTATATGAGGAATGTAACTGTTTGTGTGACTTTAAAATATCATGGAAATCTGTATCAATTTTAGTGACCTTCTCTTTAAGTTTCATTCAACACTAAGACGATTTAATTTCACACTTTTTCATACTTTAAAGATTAGAAAAGGCTTTCTTGCACAAATAAGCTGTCGGAAACGGTATGAAATGTTTAAGTGCTTTTTTTTCTGGAAGTTTTTTTGTTCGTGCTGACGAGAAAACCATATATAAAAGTGAATTTCCAAATAATTCTCTCAAAGATGTGGGCATAAGTGTAGTCGCCAATCCTCCACTTCAGGTTTCATTTTCTCGCTGGGCTCTAATCATAGATGGCATCCATCTCCAGCGATTTACCTTTTATAGCAAATGTTATAAAATATATATACTATGAAGGTTTGTCAAGGATGCCCTGGGTGTCCGTGGACCCCACTTTGAAAATCTCTGGTCTAAGGCATGCATGTTATAGCAATTATATTTTACACATCCCTTTTGATCAATTAATAGAGATAATCAGATCTAATAAAACGTAATAATAATATTCCAAATTAATTAAATTTATATTTTGCAGTAAATATCTATCTGGTGTGACATCCTTCTGTCTCTCTCTATCGGTCACCCAAGCAAAATCTTCTCGAAGGACAAGAGGGTAGAGACGAGGGATGATTGCATTTCGTTAATCGAATATTCTAGAAAGTAAACCTTCGTAAACAGCCCTTTTGGTAAGCGCAGGTGAGGACACTCGTGTGATAGTCACCGATCAGTCAGGACCGGCTTCCAGTTAATAAAATGTATTAGTAACTGGCAAGAACTGCTGACGGAACTACCCCCAGAGTAATGTGCTATATCTAGCGAGATATTCTCTTTCATTAGTGAGCTGGAGATCTCCACAAATATTTTAGGATCCAGTTCACGACCAGTTTTCGTACCAATACAGCCGATGGCCAGACAAGCGACTAAACGTGTAGTTCTCTCTATGGTTGAAATGGGAGTAGACTCCTTGGGATAACTGGCCACTGTAATCTTTGTTAGTAAATACATGATCCAGCGTCTGTGTCAATCTGGAATGGAGTGGTATTCTCCGGCACTGGCTAACGTACAAGAAAAAGTGGTGCAGATTTCAGGAGGAACTTCCTCTGTTTGCAGAACTGAAGATCTCAAGGTGGCTGCGAATTGAGGAAAAGGCAAGGTTGCAGCTCCATGACTTATTGGACAGTTCCGAACGTGGATATGCTGGGACTGTATATATGAGGGTTGAAGATGAAGACGGGAATGTTACTGTTTGGTTCCTGTTTGCATGGGCTTAGGTAGTTCTATTGAAAAGGATAGCACTGCCCCAATTAAAGCTTTGTGTTGCAGTTCTGGTTTCAAAGCTCCTCAGACATGTCAGTCAAATCCTTTCTAATGAGGTTACTATTGATTCTGTCACTGTATGGACTGATTTTAGTATAGCGTTGAGTTGGATAAAATCATCACCTCATCGTTGGTGTACGTTTGTTGCCAAAAGGGTTAGTCAGATACCAGAGTGCCTATCCCCAGATCAATTTCGGCTCGTCCCAACCGCCACTAACCCGGTGGACTGCACCAGCAGGGGTTTATTTCCTAGTGAACTTCTGGACCATTCCTTATGGTAGAGTGTACCAGCATGGTTGAGTAAAACTGAGGAATGCTGGCCCATATTGCAGCAAACAGTTTCATTGGCGGAAGAAGCGAAGGCAATGACACTGAACGTTACAGTGGACGCCAATGAGAGTCCTACTCAATGGATGAATTGCTTCTCCAGACTGTCAACATTAAAGAGAGCTACCGCCCTTATTTTACGATGGCTAGATAGAATAAGATCTAAAGTGCAAATACAGGGGCCATCTCACTGCAGAGGAATTATCAGTCACTATCCTTCGTCTTGTGAAACTGATATAGCGTCAGGAGTTCTTTGAGGAAATAGCTCGGTTGGAGGCAAGAAATCCAAGCCATAAGGAAATTGGAAGGTTGAATCCTTTTGTGGACGACGAGAATTTCATACGGGTGGGTGGACGGTTGTTCAACGCTAAGCTACCCTTTGAGAAAAAGCACCCCCTCTTTATACCTCACAATAACCACCTTACCAATTTAATAATTGATGAGTCCCACCAAAAAACCAACACCCTGGCCCACAGAATCTCCATTACATGCTCAGGAAGCAGTTTTGAATCATGACAGGCAGAGATTCCTTTCGTAGACGGGTAGACCAATGCATTCCGTGCTTTAAGGCACGTCCATTAGCCACAGCTCCATTGATGGGAGAGTTCCCTACGGCAAGATTGGAGGAAGTGAAAGTATTCCACACAAGTGTGGTTGATTACGGAGGTCCATATACGATTACGTTGGTCCGCATTCGAAAGGCTAAGACAATATGTCCACTCATGCAATTCACTTGGAATTGGCGTCCAAATTAACTACGGACGCTTTCTTGGCTGGTTTTAACTGGTTTCTGGCTCCCCGTTGATCAGTGCATGAGATGTTTAGTGACCAGGTAACCAATTTTGTTGGCGCTAAAAGGGTTCTTGAAGAATGGAAAGAACTAACCACCCATGCAGACCACAATGCTGTGGTAGGACGAGAGATGTCTCAGCGGGGCATATCGTGGCACTTGATCCTACCGGCCAGACCCCACATGGGAGGGCTTTGGGAGGCTGCTATAAGATCAGAATAGCTCTTGTCAGCTTCTATCGGAGAGCAAATTCTCACTTTCGAGGAGTTTACAACGGTGCTGACACAGATTGAGGCCACCCTCAATTTTAGACCTCTCACTCCGATGACCTCGGATCCGAATGACTTAGAAGCTTTAACACTAGGACACTTTCTAATGATGGACGCCCCATTTTCCATCCAAGAGCCTCAGTTGCCGGATAAAATTTTGAACTTACGTGGCCAGTGGAAACTAGTGCAGCAGATGCAGATCATGTAAATATTCTGGTGAAGATGTTTAAATTAATAACTTGGTAACCTTCAACAGCGACCAAAATGGTTAATCAAACGGCTAATCTAGCTGTCGGAGATCTCATCATAAAAGACGACAACGCGCCTCCCTTACAATGGAGGATTGGGTGAGTCTCGTCAGTACACCTCGGACGAGATGGTGTGGTTCGACTGGCTACTTGGCTACAAAAACTGGTACTGTAAAATTGTAACCCCCCCCCCCCCATGGAAAACTAACGTTAAACATTTCAACTAGAATTAAAAGGATAAGCCCGCCTACTCGCGGCCCTGATTTGACCAACAAAGAATAAATCTCTTATGTTTAACAATAACAAGTAACTTCCCATTAATAACACGAGGCATAATCTTAAAACATAAGGTTTGACAAAATTACAATATAATACAGCCCAATGCAACACAGGACCAAAATTGTCGGTGCTCTAAAACCTAAACCCATCCGTGAAGCGGATAAAAGAGTTTCCTTATCAGACAAATGATTAGGGTCCAACCGTGCAACAGTATTACGTTTAGCCATAGTCTTTAAGAGAAATTCATGAGACCCGATATAAATAAATAAAGATTCAATTTATAATTCAACATCCCAGACGGTAATTTTGAATGATTATTGCCAAACTGAATTTAGAAATAAACAAAGCTAAATCTATCTAAGGCCAAAGTGCCTCACCAAGCGATCGTAGTGCAATGTGTTCTGTCACTACTGAGTCCAGCCATTATAGACACACGCTTGGGACCATTTGTTCTCAAAGCGCGGGAAGCAAGAATGGGTAGAGGGATAAGGGGGTAGCACTGTTCTGGAACATGCTCCCACAGTCTAGGCATCATTCAAACGCGCGCCGAACAATAGTTCCGTTATCTTCCAATCACAGCTGTCAGTGCGCACCCAACCTGCGCATATCGACTGTCTATAATGTTCTTGGACGAGGCACAATTAGAGGTGAGCAGCGAACTATGATCCCTCAGGTCAGTCTGAAATGAGTCACGCCGCGATGTTGTTGTGGCGTGGAGCCTTGTCGTGACGAGTCAATGGGGCAGAAGCGGTAAGCCAAACGATCCTCTTCTTTACGTGTAGTAACAAGGTTACAAAATGGCCAGTGGTAAAACTGTGCCCACTACCCTTAAAGAGATAAAGGTTGCATACGATGTCGCCGGTAGATGTGCGGATAGGTGGGGTCCTCTCCATAGGCTTCCTTCCTTGTGTGTTCTCCCTACAGCCCCAGGTGGAGTGAAGATGGTTTCTTTCCTGGGTCTTCCATAGATCCGCATTTTCCTTTACTTTCGATTTTAGCATCAGCGTACACCTATTCGACAAATTTATATATATTGCATAATATTAGACTAGTAAGTGTTGTTGCTAGCGTACTAGAGGGTGTAGCTTTTATTTTTATTTCCTTATTACTATATTTAACAGTGTATTTTCTTTAGTTTAAAGTGTGATACCTTTTCTTGGAAGAATATCCATTTTTGTCCCATTAAGTTTCCAACTTATTTGATTTACTTAGTATAGAGGTTAAAATTGAGATTTCTGTCCTTTTCGTTCATGTTGAAAATGCCACAATGACTTTAACATAGACCGTGGTTAAGTTGACAGACTCACGTGGGATAGTGTTGAAACGCCAACGTGATGGTTGGCGAGATCGTTCTAATTTATTGTAATGTTTCGTAGTTTTTTGTTTTTTTTTGCTAGATTGCACCCTGTTAATAGAATAGAATACAGTCCACAAAGTATTGTTAAAGTTGCAATCATGGTAACAATTCTGAAAGTCCAGTTATGTCCGTGGTTTCAACACCTAGCAACAAATCATATTAACATAATCAGTATAATATAAAAACGCATGAATTATTAATAGTGAACCCTGTCATTTCAAAATTTAGCGCCCTCCACGAGCCATGAGTTGTGAACCATGCTGCCCAAGTGGTCCGGCACGAAAGAACGATATTACATTGTCAAACTAGCTGAAAATTTAAAACACTTAAAGGGCTGCATTAAAAAAAAACAATCTTTTCACTAATATTCTAAGTAGAGAAAAATTTAAACTTAGTATTTTTTATTACAAAAACCTCCGCTTCGATGGCTGAATTTTCTAAAGGGCTACTCTTGCAATAGACTAAACTGACGATGACGGGGAGATCGTGTTTCGAACCTGATCAGGTGTACTAAAGGTGTTTTTTTTCCAAAATGGTTTCCCACTCTTGTCACACAAATTTGGATTCACTTCCTCTAAAATTCAACCTTCCTAATACCTAGCCCACTAGCGTAATTAGCAAATAAGCGTATATACCGAATGAGTAGCAAGACGCAGTGCAAATATATATATAATTTTACATTTATTTATTTATTTATTTATGAATCCTCCATAGTCTAGTCTATACTAGAAATGTTTTAAATTTCTATCAATCATTCTTAAGTCTCTTGCCCCAGTGGAGTGCAAGTCTAAGACCTATTTTGTGGGATGGTGGGCGGGAGGGGAAAGTCATTGCGTGGCTTAACAACTGACCAAAGTATCCTTTCCACGCCAACAAGAACAGACGGATCACGGAAACCGTATATGGCGCTAGCTAACGGACATGTCTTGCGGAAAAAATCATCCGTTTGGAAACATCAGTTTTCTAGAGAACGAGTGAAATTTTTATGTTAATATTTTCAACACCCCTTATAAGATAATGTATCGATGTTTATTAATAGTTACATTTTATTATTTTTAGTTATACAGCCAGCAGTTTTCTATTGAAAAATGTGAAAATTAAATGTTATTTGATCACTGTTAAAATTATAGAGGAGGTTTGTATATAAAAAGTAAAACTTAATCAACATGCTTCTATTCTTGAACAAACCTTTTAAAAAGATAATTGCAAAACAATAATTTTTTTCTTAAGATGACGGCTTTTTTCCCAAAGCACTACATTTCCACGCCAAATGAAATAGGCTAATCGCCTTAAGAAAAAAAAATAGACCCTCTGTGAAGGTGTTTGAATTTGATGCAATGACATGTAATACAGCTAAAACAATCCTGAATGGTGTATTTCTACTAATTTGATAGTAAAAATGATGCGTCTGGGCTACATATATCTGTAACTAAATTAGTGGAAATATTATCCAGTACTAATGTAACGTTGTCCAGAGGACGCCCGAATGTACTAACCGTATATCCTTTCCGTGGAGAATCTTTCCATGTCTCGATGAGATGAGGTGATGGTGAAAGTTAATAGGGCGAGTCGGAACCATTGAAGATCTTAACCAAAGAAAATCAGGCTTCACTGTATGTAAGTTGGTTCATCATGAGGTCAACAGGTCGTACAGGATCGTAAATTGGGGTACATGTGGCCCGTGGGTCTGAGTTAGACTTGCCTGCTATTCTAAGTCCTTTCTTTAGTGTTGTATTGGACTTCCGATGACGGGGAGATCGGGGTTCGAATCCCGGTTGGATCTACTGAAGGTGGTTTTTCCTAAATGGTTCCCGACTTTCCTTCCTCACAAATGCTGGTAGATTACCTCTAAAAGCCTTCCTTTCTTATCCTCACCCCATTGGAACAATTGTCATACAAGCGTACAACCTGAACCGGTAGTAAGACACAGTAAAATAAAGATCCGATACCCATTAAAAACACTTATCATGAGTTAGTTTTTATGTATATTTATTTAGCGCCGTGTCTTACCACCCATTTGGGTTATACACTTACGTACTGATTACCCTAATGGTTTTAGGGATTAGGAAGGCCATATTCAGAGGAAAGATACCCGCATTTGCGTGGAGAGAGAGTGTAAAACCAGTTTGGAAAAACCACCCTCAGTACTCCCTACCAAGATTCGAACTCTGACCTCTCCGTCATTAGCAGTTTAGTCTACTGCAAGAGTAGCGCGTTAGACCACGTGGTCAACGAAGCTTGTTATGTCAAATTAAGTGTGACTTGAAAATCTGTGTTTTTTTTTGTTTTTTTTTTCAAATATATCGATGAAGCAGAATTGTACGGTATCATGAAGTAATATATTTTCAAAATATAGTGAAAGATCACGTGTTAATGGTAACGCTTTCTAAATACTTCACCCTCACAATATATTAGAAAGATTGTAGTATGGAAGTCACGGTTCAAATCCGGGCATCTGGACTGAGGGTGGTTTTTACTCAATAGTTCAATTCTCTACCTATTCATGACAATTATGCCTTTTAGTGTAATTAAACACTGATAGCACGGAGTATAATAAGACGCGGTAGAGAGAGAGAGAGAAAAAAAAAGGGAGTAAAAAATTTGAGCGAAATCTCATGACTCTTATAAGTTCGCAAATCCTTCCATGTAAACCTCCCCTCATTAAGCCGTTGCGAGCAGATATTAACCGACTATTATAAAGGGAGGAGGGTGGTAAGGGGGACTATATGAGCATCGGGACTCGAACCAATGACTTTTTAGCTCCCTCCGTTTCCATCAGCTCCCCCTCCCCTCCCCCCATGATGTGGATTGGACCGTGATGTGATGGATACGTCTCATTCAGAGGATTGTCGGTTCGAAACTCCCCTCCCCCCTCCCCAATGTTTGTAGCCCCTTCATGTGGTACAATACCGCGAGGGGTTTTGCTCCACACTTGTTCATCGCGAGTTTTACGACGGTAAGGGGAGGGGGAGTAGCTATATGTGCACTGTGTTCTCATTACTGATGAATCACTTGCGAGCAACATGAGACTATGTCCAACAATTACAAAAAAAAGATTGCCCTAGAAAAGTAATATTCACCCTAGAATTTGCATACCTCAAGGAATGCGCTAAGACGTCCTAAAAAATACGAAAAATTTAAAAAAATACATATCACATAATGCCCCGTTATACCGAACCCCGGTAATCCAAAATTCGGGAAAAATCTTAAAGCAAACACGGGGAAAACATAATAAATTTACCGCATGGTCTACGCCTCTAAGATGTCACTCGCATGTTGAAATAGACTGTTGATGACAAAGAGCTCGGGATTCGCATCTCGGTTGGGTGCACTGATAGTGGTTTTTCCTAAATGGTTATTCAATCTCTCTCTCTATCGCTATAACTCTTTCCCCACGAAATTGTGGTTTCACTTCCTCTAAAATCATCCTTTCTCCTCTTTAGAACATTTATATAAATTAGTGCATGAGTCTATATTCCGTACAGTGTAGTGAGGCGTGGTGCTGTACATAAAATATTACTAGGTTATGAAAAGTAATTAATTTTTTTATTCACCGCTGTTATTCATTACATCCCACCTCTTCAAATATGAGTTACGTTTAGATAGCATTTTGACCATCACTGTACTTTGTAATATACTGTACATTCCTACTAACTAACTTACAATAAAGTTACAGTCAAACGCTACCATCTCAACCCCTGTTATAAGCCACGAGAGGTAACAATACACCCGCCAACACTCGAATAAACATAACAGTTTTGAGGGACAATTTGACAGTCTGAACTTTGGTCCGTTAGTTTCTGTGTCTTTCTAGTTGAGCGACCCCAACACCCGCCCTCCCCCTTCTTACTTTACAAAACTTATCCCCCCCCCCCAACTCCACTGTGCTTTATTTCAACTTTAACAACGTTGCCTACTTGGAGATTTCGAAGTCATTTTGCCAAGCGGGTTGCATCATTATTATTATTATTATTATATTATTATTATCATCATCATCATCATTATCATCACTGCGTCTTACTACCCGTTCGGTTTAACGTGGGATCCGAACCACGGTGGAGGCCTGGCATTCCCCACATTCACAAGTTGTGATTAATACACGTATTATATTATTATATTATTATTATTATTATTAACACCGCGTCTTACTACCCATTCGGGTTATACGCACTTACGCTAATGTGTAATGGTAGGGTGATTGTGAGATGAAATGAAGGACCTACAGTTTAACGTGGAATCCGAACCACGGTGGAGGCCTGGCATTCCCCACATTCACAAGATGTCTTGTCAGAGGTGAAGGAAGGGTTTGGTAATCAGATAAATCTGTGCCGGGATCGAGGATTGAACCCCGGCCGCCAGCACAGAAGTCTGACACCTTACCCCTAGACCACCAGGTCACCCAGGGTTGCATCTTAACTTGACGCACCTAAGCAATCAAAGCACAATAACATTTAGATACCATTATACAAATTAGAAAGAGAGGGAATAAAATGAGTAGTTCACCCTGAGACAGCTCTTGTATATGTGCTGATAAACCCTTCCCCTCTTCTTCTGACGAGTTTACACAATCACTTTTATATTTGCTCCTTGAAAAAATTGACTTGCTTTTTTAATTTTACGGTACTTTGATTCTTCTATTTCGCCTAGTCCTCGGGGAAGGCAATTCATACTAACTGTAAAAGAGGAGGGTGACCTGGCGGTCTAGGGGTAAGGTGTCAGACTTCTGTGCTGGCGGCCGGGGTTCAATCCTCGGTCCCGGCACAGATTTAGCTGATTTCCAAACCCTTCCTTCACCTCTGACAAGACATCTTGTGAATGTGTGGAATGCCAGGCCGCCACCATGGTTCGGATTCCACGTTAAACTGTAGGTCCTTCATTTCATCTCACAATCACCCTACCATTACACATTAGCGTAAGTGCGTATAACCCGAACGGGTAGTAAGACGCGCTGCTAATAATAATTATAATAATAAAATGACTCATTCATCAATAAGGTTTTTTTTAAATCTTACTTATGAACTATGACGATGGTGACTAATGACGTCAACATTTTAGAAAACGATAAGAAAGGTAAAACATTTCCTTCAAACCGAAAAGAAATTAGACACATTTTTAATAAAATTTCACCTAAAATGTATGAAAAAACAGGCAGGCTAAATTTGGGGATTACCATCCTATTTTAATGACTTAAAGGCGCAGTAAATTGGTGTTGTGCCTAATATAAGGCTAAGTGATTTTGTAGATTGTGGATTTATATATTAGTAAGTTAAGAGTGCACGTTAATTGCATCTAATAATTAAAATATGAAACACTCCTCATTTTGGATACTGAACGGCTACATCGAGGATGGTCTCACCTCATTGTGGTTTTCCACACTTTCTCCAAGCGAATTCTGGTATGGAAAATCTTTTTGTCAATAGTTTTGAATTGTAAAGCAAACAAATAGAAATTTAAAAAAATAATTGTTCGACATAAATATTCTATTTTTCGCATGTTTGACTGTTGCAAATGTAGCTTGCGTTTTTTTTTTTTTTTTTTTGCACTTCACCTCAAGGGGCGTGACGTCATATGTGTAATCCACCCTACCCACACCCCTAGTTTTTGTGTATACTAGATCACGTGACTGGTGAATGTCGTAGAAAGTGAACTAGAAGCGGGAAGCGCTCTGATTGGTTGGAGAAGGGTGCCTGTGGAACACGTGACTCTACGCCACAGGAGGGAGGTGCAAGCCGCAAGATTCAGGTGTAGACGTATAATAGACTGTTCTCATCACCAACAGAGGATTCGTTTATAGTAATTTTCAATTTTGAATCTTGATCATTAAGCTGATTCAGTGAATATGTTATAAAATAGCTTATATAAATAATATTTAATTAATGTTCAGAATTTTAGGCACTATAAAATTAAAACTTTTGAGCTTATACCGTATATTCATAAAACAAATTAGAGTAGGCATATATTTACTTTCCATTCATGACTGTCTCTAGCCTGTGATCTGGGTCAGTTTTTTATGCAAGCCATATATTTTCCACTACCGGCTGGTTAGGCCTGTCGTAGCTTCATACACCTATAGCCTAACTTAAGAATAGGACAGACACAACATCCGGTTCCCGGTTGTTAACTCATCAATGTAAGAGGGTAGACACATATTTCACCAATGATAAATTTTTCGGCCATGCCAGGAATCAAACCCGGGACACGTTATGATTATTTTAAAAGTAGTGAATTAAATTTAGGAATACTAATATCTAATGTATTTACATTTTAAAACTCTTAAAATTAATTTGTAATAATTTTAATCAAAGAAATTAACTTAAATGTAAGTATGATTATTTTAAATGTAGTTAATTGGACTTAGCTCATTAAATACATTATATATTACTCCAAAGGTACCGGATCAAAACCAATAAACAAACAAACAATATACAAATTTCTTTTTTTAAATATGGTAAAGTAAAACATAGGTATTTACGTAAAGATTTGCAGTCCATATTAGTCTGTAAATTAACTTTAATTTTAAAGCTAAAATTAAAATCATGATTTCGCCGCAAGGTAATATCATAACATTTAAATATCAATTTTGAATCATATTCACCAAACATTTTTAATTTGGGAGCACATGCATCTTCAAGATAAGTTTACATTAACATAATCGAAAAGAATAAAATGTTCATGATTTGAATACTTTCTCTCTAAAAAAAAAAGCAACATAAATATATTATCAATATAACTTAATTCGACAGCATTTTAAAAATAATAAAATGTATCGTCAGCCCTTCCCAGGCTGATACTACTATAAATTATTATTATTATTAGCACCGCGTCTTACTACCCGTTCGGGTTATACGCACTTACGCTAATGTGTAATGGTAGGGTGATTGTGAGATGAAATGGAGGACCTACAGTTTAACGTGGAATCCGAACCACGGTGGAGGCCTGGCATTCCCCACATTCACAAGATGTCTTGTCAGGGGTGGAGGAAGGGTTTGGTAATCAGATAAATTTGTGCCGAGACCGAGGATTGAACCCCGGCCGCCAGCACAGAAGTCTGACACTTTACCCCTAGACCCCCAGGTCACCTTCCATCATATTCAATTAGCGTAATTATTGTATGCGTTTAACCCGAACAGGTACTAAGACGGAGGGGGAGGGTGGGGGGGAAATTTTATCTTGTAAAATGACCTGAGTCTGTCATCTCTTCCTACAACAGTTTCCGAGGGGACCTGGTGGTATAAGGGTAAGGTGTTGGACTTCAGTGCTGGGGGTCCGGGGTTCAATCCTCGGTCCCGGCACAGATTTATCTGATTACCAAACCCTTCCTTCGCCTCTGACAAGACGTGTATTAATCACAACTTGTGAATGTGGGGAATGCCAAACCTCCACCGTGGTTCGGATCTCACGTTAAACTGTAGGTCCTCCATTTCATCTCACAATCACCCTACCATTTACACATTAGCGTAAGTGCGTATAACCCGAATGGGTAGTAAGACGCGGTGCTAATAATAACAGTTTCCAAGGTATTCTTAGTATATGTCTATGGCCAGAGTATGGTATATATGTGTGTGTGTGTGTGTGTGTGACTTGTATGTAGTGCAGATTGCACAATACTTCGCACACACCAAGTAAACCCCCCCTCCGATGTAAGCTGGTAGATCAATACTGCACTTGTATAGTACATCGCAAGGGTTTGGGGGATGGGCTTCTCTTGTGTTAGGAAACACGCATCATGGCGCTTCCTTGGGGTGACTTTCTGCCAGGGTTAGTCACGATGTTACCGTACGTGACTCTATCAACAAGGTAAACCGAGAAGGGAATATCTTTCGCAAGTTGGTTCAACCGAAATGGCGGTGAAGAACTTTGTATAATTATTTTGGTTTTTAGACTTGGTTTGTGATAAAAAAAAATTATAGTTGATATGAGTACGTCCCGCAACAGAGGTCATGTGGTCCTAAGACACCCATGTGGGTTTTACAAATGGGGGGGGGGTTAGAATCCCATTTCCCATTGTTGTTGCACCCTTTCCCTTCATCGAGGGAAGGTTTTAGGAATTTAGAGCATCTGAACATAATTCTGAGCTAATTATAATTATAAGCTTCAAAAGACAATTTTAACCAAAATAAGTTTTTGAAAATTATTTAAAAAAAAATTTAGCTGTCAATAAACCAATTTAAAATAAACATTATATATTATTTAAGATTATTGAACAGAAGAAAAAAAATAAGCTCCCTAAGAGGGAATGGGAGTAAATCTACATTTTATACTTTTTATCTTTGTTAACTCTGATGTATAAATTATTCAAATTTGCATATAGCAGCCTAATCCTAAATAGCACAATTTTATTTTATCATAAAAATTAACCAAAAAGAGAGCTAATATTGCAGAGTGATAAGGGGGCTAGTGCCCCCCCTTATTGCCGGTGCTATGGTCTATGGTGTAACATTTGCAATAGATTGATTTCCCAGTGACGGGAAGATGTAGGTTCGAATCCCAGTCGGGAGTACTGAGGATGGTTTTATCTAGATGATGACCTACATTCCCTGCTCGTAAATACGGGCACACTTCCTCTAAATCCTACCTACCTCAACCTTAATCAATGAGTGTATACACAGGGAGTTAATAAAAAAAGGCTTAAGAACTTTAGGATCTTGTTTTACTGATTAAAATCATTGAAAAGGTTTTAGTAAACTCAAGTCCACAAACCAACTCGCACAGAGACAATTATGTTTTTCCGTAACAATAAAAATTAGGATAAGAAAATGAAATGTTATTTAAGTTTATGTGTCACAGTTTTATTACCTTATTAAAAGGTGTTCGTGTTGTTTTCCACTTCCATACAGATTTCACATGTTGGAATCATTCAAAAGATATTGTTTCACCCCCACAAAATAGCTAAGAGTTGAGATGAACACACAACTTTGAGAGGGGTTATCATCGTAGTGAGAAGGGGGAAAAATGTAATTTTTCTTTGGCATTAAACATCCAAAGCACAAAAATAATGAAAATTTGATAGCCTTTGATGAGTAAACTTTTAACTAGAAAGTCACCCGCTTTCGTGGCCTCGTGATTTAACGCGCTAAGCTTGCAGTAGACTAGACTGCCGATGACGGGAGATTGAGGCTTGAAACACGGTCGGGTATTTTTTTTTTTCACAATACATTCCCAATCTCGCTTCACACAAATGCGGGTACACTGTCTCTAAATATAACCTTCTTCCTTCCTAAAACCAAAGACATAATTAGTAAAAAAAAAAAAAGCGTATAAACCAAACGGGCAGCAAGAAGCAGTGCTAAGAAAAAATAAATGGTACGGAACTCCTCACGGACTTTCTTGCTCTATTGTTTAAAAATGGAGATATTAGCTAGAAGCTCGTAATATATGTGAAACGAAATAATATACACTAGCAAACTCAATCATAAATTGCACTATACTTACATAAAACATTTTTTGAGTCCCGGTTTTAAGTTTGATAATTTTAATTTGAAAGAATTAATGTCCTCATTTGTATGTTTGGACTAATAAAAAAATATAGATTTTGGCTCCACAAGGGTCAAAACTTCGTATTAAAATTTTGACTTCCGTTTAAAACTTTAATGTTTTATTAGGTGTTGCACATCTTTGCTATTAAATTCCTAATTTATACATTTTGACCAATAACAAATTTATTAAATCTAAAACGAAGGAGATAGATCATTGTTGTATAAACATTTCTCCTAAGAGGTTGAAAGAAAGATAACATATACTTTTTGATAGACTTACTTATATTTAATTACTCTATGGCATTACAGAATTATTAAGTAGTACTCTTTACAACTAAAGCTCACAAAATTGTATGAATATATTTGCCAATATTTAATAAACAGTTGGATTTATAAAAATATATTTCATATAAAAGTTTTTAACTTTTAATATTACTACAATTTTGTAATGATAAGTTATTTAGTATCTCAAATATCTGTGGAGATACGGAAATTTTTCCGCTTCTGTAAAGTACCCTAGAAGTCATTTTCATGGGAAAATGAAAATAGCCAGATTATTTATAATTTTAATCAACTCCCAGATACTAATTTTAATCAAAATCGTTAGAGCCCATTTTGAGAAAATTTGTTTTTTCTCTCTTTTCCCTTTCTATTAAACTACTTTTTATCTTGGGGTTAAAAAGACACACAGACAGACGGTATTGCAAAAAACACTTTTTAGGATTTGGGGGGTCATGAGACGTTGACATCCATCAACATGTCGGTTTAGATTATTTTTACGGTAGCAATACTTTACCTTTAGTGTTCGAAAAGTTAAAAACACATTTATATTTGCGTATAGGTTTAAAGTTATTGGTTCTATAAATATATGTTTTATAAAATATTTGAATTATAAATAGATCTACATATTTTCAATAAGTAATTTCATATCTCAAATATTTTCGTAGATATGATAAAAAATGATAATGTATGCATCAGACCAGAGCCCTTAAATTTATTTTGCTGAAATATTGAGGACAGACAATTTGTTTGCAATATTTATAAATATTTAGGAATTAAATTTATTCAAAATCGTTATAGCCAGTTTTGAGAAAATCGACTTTTTCTCTTTTGCCTTCAGTAAACTACCTTTAATTTTAGAGTTGGATATCCAATTCCAAAATCCCTCGGGCAACCCTATGAAAACCCTAGATACCAGGTTTTGGCCCAATCGGTGAAATAGTTTAGGCTATAGAAAGAGGTACGGACAGACAGACAGACGGAAATTCACAAATCACATTTTTGGATTCGTGGGGTCATGAAACGTCGAAATTTGGAGGCCTATTACGATGGTGAGGTAGCCATGAAGAAGGTAGAATTGATAGAAAATGCAACCTGCATTTGCGTGAAAATAGATTAGTAAGCCATTTAGGTAAAACCACCTTAAGTACACCTGGCAGGATTATAAACCCGACCTCACCATCAATGTCAAACCAGACTAAATGAGCTTGAAAGTTGGACTACGTGCCCATTGGCAAGGGCTCCAATAATTATTTCTTATCATCGCGTCTTACTACCTGTTCAGGTTATACGTATACATGATAGTTACTCCAACAGGATAGGGATGAGGAAGGAAGTATTTTAGAGGTAATCTACCCGCATGTGCGTGGAAGGAGAGTGGGAAAACATTTGGAAATAAATCACGATCAGTAGGCTTTACCGGGTTTGAACCACGATCTACCTATCATCAGCAGGCCAGTCTAATACGAGAGTGAAGTTTTAAGCCATTCAGTCATATATATCTTGATTCTATTTGAACATTTGTCTGGATATAAGACAAAAAAATCACATTCATTTGAATTCACCTCTATCGCTTTTGCTCAAAACGTGAATGCTAGTGCCATGCCAGTCACATGCTAAATTTTATTTTCCTTAGTGTCTTACTACCCGTCCGGCTCATCTGTAGTCAACGATGCTAATAGTCTAGGGATGAGGAAGGTGTAGTTTAGAGCATATGTATCCTCGTTTATGTGAAGAAAGTTTTGGAATCCATAAACGATAATACCATTATAATTCTGACCTATTCATCCTCAGAAAACCAAACTAAGTAAACCTGACACTAAACCTGCGTGCCCATCGATGCGAGTGATATGATGATATATATCAATTTAAAAACGTGAAGCTATTCCCTCCATAAAAAACATATTTGAAAGCTTGTATACCAAGGATGTACCCAAAAATCTCTAATTTCAAAAATATAAAAGGGTGAAATATAATTTCTGGTGCTTATACTTTAGTAGACATTTTTGTGGTGCTACGGTTCGTGGTTCATGCCCCGCGGAGGGCAAACATTTTGTAATAATTTTAATTATTCACATCGTGGGTCTATCGTTCTTGTTCACTATTCATGAGTTTTGATATTTATTGTTTTGATTGATGTGATTTGTTGTCAGACTATAATTTAAATCACACATGTGAATTTAAATATAAGTGTTTAACAGCGTTATTGTGGCAATGAGCAGATTTAATATGCGATCTGATATCACACTTACTGCTATTTCACCTCTCAGGGAACTGGGGTAATTAAAATGGGATTTAACTAAGATTAAGATTGATCCTTTCTAGCGACCGACGCGGAATGATACAGTCCTGACCCTTATACAGTGATTAATAAAAAAAAAATTTTTTCTCTCGACGACCACAGGTCCTATCTGGAGATTATTATCCGAGTGTCCTTAACTCAGTTTTCTAACAGGGTTATTTACAAAGATCTTTGTTTATAGAAAGTTCAAATCACGTGACGCAATCATCCTTCGTTTCTTTCCCATTTCCCTCGGAGAAGATTTTGCCTGGGTGGCTGATAAAGAGAGACAGAAGGACGTTACACCACGTAGATATTTACTGCGAAATATAGTTTAAATTAAATCAATTCTGGATATTATTACGTTTTATTAGATCCGATTATCTCTATTAATTGATCAAAAGAGATGTGTAAAATATAATCGTTACAGCAAGAAGTATCAATTATTTTAGAACACAAAAAAGTATATTTTAAAACTTTTTTTTTGTGTTCCACCTTACCGATCTTAATTTTTTATTTTTAGTAAAAACATTAACTTAGAATATTATCACATCAAAGTTTATGACGTTTCACTAGTGAAGCCGCAATCTCTTTGGTGAATTTACGAACCCTATTAATATAGAGTTCCTGATATATTTGAAGAAATATTTAAAGTCTCTAAAAAAAAGTCTTTAATAATGTAGATAAGCATACAAATAACAAAATATCTGAATTTTGGCCGGGCTTTAGTACAAGCCCTGTAAATTGGACGAGCAAAGAAGTTGACTTGGATGATTTTTTCCACGGGTACGATTAGCTTTTATTTAAAATTCGTCCAAAGATGATACCATTATTTGGTTGTAATATATTTTTAAACGACGTGGCTATCTACGCAACATAGTAGATGAAGCTGATGCCATTTTCAAAAAACGTTTAGCCACCTTACCTCATCCCTCCCTAAAAAGTTTCTAGTGCCCTCTAAAATTAAAATGCCGGATAAGCCCCTAAAGGTAATATTTCGAGCCGAGACCCCCCCCCCCCCCTCTTTTACACAACGATTTTCCCTTATTATTAGACTGTGGTCCTAATTGTGGTTTTAATGGCAAAGCAATTAACGAAACACAGCTCCTGATAATATGACCTTGTGAACTTTATATCGTCTTTAGACAGCGCCACGGATAAGAAACAGTTTTGAATATTTTTTTAGGACTCAGTATCACGTGTCTTCTGTTAAGGTGGGGTTTATCATCTGACCAGCAGAAATATCTTTATAGTGATTTTATTCTAAATCATTTCATGAAAATTAAAATAACAAAATTGGAAAAAAAAACTGCTTCGGTGGCCACATGGTCTAAAACGCTACTTTCGCAGTAGATGTGGCCATTGATGACGGGGAGATAGAGGTTCAAATCTCGGTCGGGTGTACTGGAGTTTTTTTTTCTAACTGGTTTTCCACTGTATCTCCACGCAAATGCATGTACACTTCCTCCTATAAATATAACCTTCCTAGTACATAAAACCATTAGCATAATTAGTGCATAAGCGTATAGTCCAAACAAGTAGTAATACGCGGTGCTAAAGAAAAATATAAATCTGAATACAGTAATTCAATAAGATTTTTAAACCTAATTTTGATTTAAATGGGGGAGGGTGGGATGAATGATTAGACACTACTGTATCTGATTGTCCATCCACTCCACAGATTTTTTTTAATAATTGGATGTCTTCAAATAAGTTTAGTACTCACCAGTGGCGTGATGTGAAGTGTTGCCACGGTAAATAGTTAACTAAAACCTAACATGTGAATTTTTTACATCACTCATTGGTCAGGTGTCAACATCATTTCATACCGGACTCTTGGTATAGGGGCTAATGAACTAGAGGTCCCGGATTCGATTCCCGGTAGTACCACAGGTATTTTCCCCTAAAAATGAAACTGTTCTTATGTTCACCATGGTCTGATTAATTAGGCTTAAGTTAGAATTAAAATGTCCACTGGACTCACATCCGGGTTTGATGTGTAGACAAGCTTCAAGGTATACACTCTGTTCCCACAGAGAGGCTGAAAGTCTACATTCACGGTGATCGAAGTAGATACATCTATCACGGACAAATATGCCAAACGATAAAAATAAATCGCGATGCGTGATATTGAGCAATGTATGGTGCATTTTAGGAGTCTATTATGTCACGACTTATCCCTCGTGGGTGTAGGTGTGTGGGTTCGAAATATTATATATAGGACTACGGATTTTGGTTTTTTAGTAGTAGTTACTAAAAGATAATACAAAATGTGATAAAAAGAAGAGAGAATGAAGGCCCGCGCTCGTGGAAAAACTGGCTTAACTTGTGAATAACACGCTTTGGTGACCGCGTGGTCTAACGCACTACTCTCGTGTTAGGCTAGACTGCCGAAGACAGGGAGATCGGAGTTCAATCCCGATCGGATGCCCTGAGGGTGGTTTTCCTAAATTGTTTTCCGACCTCCTTCCACGCAAATGCGGATGAACGTCCTTTCAATTAAACCTTCCTCATCCCTAACTCCCTAATTCATTAGTGTAATTAGTACATAAACGGGTAACCCAAACGGGTAGTAAGACGTGGTTCTAAAAAAAACTTGTGAATACTTAGACCGTTGAAGTTGACTTAACTGCGTGAGACCTCTAAAGAACTAGATCTCGGGACCCTGGGCTCGACGGATGTCCTCTAGGATGTCGTCTGATACAGTATGGCGTCAGACAGAGTGACCGCCTGCGATATGGACGTAATTGTGACAGCCCCATTGCCAAAACGTAAAGATATTTTATACCACATTATGGCTCCTTTTCTGGCCAACTAGTTCAATCATTGTTAGGAATTGTCAGCGCTCTCCTGTAACCTTTCTAGTACGTTATTTCATACATGCTAATCCAGCAATTTTTAGCGCGTGCGTCCACTCGAGCTATTTAAATCAAAATAAACATTCAATCATTGCTCAGTGGCTATGATATATATACATTATTTAACTTAAGTTTTCCCTGAGTTTTTTTTTACTAAACGATGGTCATAAGTCCATATTTGTATTTCGATAGTCTTGTAGGTTGTATTCTGCATTTGGAAGTTCTCGTGTAGTCAGTATTGCAGTGTCATCTGCGTATAGGTAGATGTATCAATGCTTTACTAACTTGTCTTATGATTGTGTTGACGCGAATTAGGTAGCAAATTGCTCCTAATATTGAACCTAGTACTCCCATATTTGTGATTTTGGTTTCACTTTTTTTATGTACTGATTTGAACATAAAAACATAACTTTTGTCAAATAATCTTAAATAACGTCCACCAATTCCAATAATTTTTAACGAGTTCAATAATATTATCAATGTCCTTTTTAAGTCAATAAATACTGCGAAGACGTGCTTATAATATTATACATTGTAAAATTAATAAATAATAACATTAATAATAATAATAATAATGTAATCGTAGATCTCACCAAAGAAATTCACTCTCAATGCTTCACTAATGGAGAAGCAGTAGGTTTAGTGTGCTAATACAAGAGGTTGCAAAATCGAAAAACTCTCCCCTCCCCTCCCCCTACTTCCCCCCCTCCCTCTCACCCGTTCCTATGTATGTTGTCTTTGTCCCAACGTTGCAGAATGTGAATATGATACGAAGCCACGCAGGATATTAAGCTCAGGCCTCGTCGGTTTGATCAATACTGCATGCACTTGTATAGGCCTACGCTGCATCGCCAGAAGGGGTGGGGTTGGGGTTGAAAGGGGGTGAGAGACCACTTCCTTCACTAGTGGAAAATAGAGGGGGGGGGGACGACAAGCCGTACTACGCTTTCTACGGGGCTTACTTACCCTGCACGGCCATGGAGCAAGGGATGACTAAGATGGCTTCATCCGTGGACAAAGAACAGACTTGTGCGCTCTGCGGCCATATTTTTTTTTAGGACCGCGTATTACTACTAACACATTTCTAATGATTACTATAAATTTTTGGGGGACGATAACGTATACCGTTAGAGGACTTGTAAACTTATTTGCGTGGAGGGAGACTGAAAAACAATGTAGGAAAAAAAAATCTTAAGTACACTCAGCATGGACTAGAACCCCGATCACCTCGTCATTAGCAGTCCAGTCTATTGTGAGAATGCTTTAGACTATTTGACCACTGAAGTGGTTACAGTTGTCACTATCGACTGACGTAAGTGATAAAATACGCGTCAGGACTACATCAATCGTAGCCCAGTAGCGGAAAGATTGAGCCTATTCAGTGCTAATGTACCGTTGCCCAGGGGACGCCCGAATGTACTAATCGTACATCCTTTCCGTGGAGACTCTTTACATGTCCCGATGGGATGAGGTGATGGTGATAGTGAGTATGAGGGTGTGGAACCAGTGGAAACACTTAAACCTAACTTAAGCCTAATCAAACCAACCCTGGGGACCGTTGGGGTGATTCACCTTTCGGGAAAAGTAAGCTAGGTATCAGCCGGGATTCGAACCTGAGACCCCTTGACTCGTATCCAGGTGCACTGACGCCTACACCATGGAGCCGGTTGATACTAAGTGATCACTTGATGTAGTAAGGCAAGGTATTTTTGTCACCATTCCAAGCTAGTATTTTTACATTTTCATTACAACATAATTATATCATCACACCAATTACAAACTAACTTAACTCTAGAAAAGACAAACAAATCAGACACATCCCTAGCAATCAAGGCATAACAATTTCTTACACGTACAAAATGACAGACGTGTAGGTCTTGTAGTCAGCGCCTCTAGCTACTGATCTCGAAGTCCTGTGCTCAATTATCACCGGTACCATAGTTACCTTTCCTTAAAGGGGAACTATTCCTATGTTCACCATGAATTGGATAATTAGGCCGAATTTATGTCACCACAAATACGTGTTTACGAAAAATAAGTAAAATAAAAATAATAAAGTGATGATAGAGAATAATTGGAAAAATTGACCAATATTATATGGTTTTATACACAGGTTGATTCAAAACATTCTGTACAAACTTTAATGGGAGATAAGAAACCCTAAAAAAACAACCTTTTTTGCTAACAAATGTGCGACCACAGACGTCCCCATGAGGTGCTAGAGGGTGGTGTTGGTACGTGAATGAAAGGCAGAAAGTGTTATCCCTGACAGCGTTGATGAATTGTTTACCGTGTATTTTCAAAGATTCCCCATCTCCGTGTACTAGATGGACGTCAGCCATCTCAGAACCCGTAAAATGATCCGTGATACACGTATTAAGTCTGCGTTACGAATGAAGACGGCAAAAAAATAGCCATTTGACGCGCCACCCAACAGCACCCTCGAGCATCAAAAGGTGACGTCTGCGGACAAGGCCGTAGCCAACCAATAATTTCAGAAGGGGTATGGTGGGCACACCCCCTAATTGCGATAGGCTAGAAAAAAAATATTTTAAACACTTTTAGAAGTTCACTGAAGTGTTTTTTTTTTTGTAACACAGCCACTTAATTTGTACTTGTACCTTAATTTTTATATTGTTTGAACCATAAATAAAGTAATATATACTTTGTTCATAAAATTTCGGGGTGAGAGGTTGAACCCCAAAAACACTCCCCCACTACGACCTTATCTGTGGACATAGATTAACCAACGAAATTATATATATATATATATATATATATATATCTTATAAATAAAAATGAATGGCTAAATGTGTTGCTAACCGCAAAACTTCAGAACGGCTGGACCAATTCGGCTAATTTTTTCTCTCTAATATTTGTTGAAGTCCGAGGAAGGTTCTTATGAAAAGAAAAATTGGAAAAAATTGCACTGAAAAACGTAAAAACCACATTTTTCTTTTTCCCATTCAAACTATTCCTAGCTATCAATTTTAGGGATGGCGAACTGAGATAGACTAATCGAAGAATCGATTTTTTTTGTCGTGAAGATTGATTTGAGCAATGAATCGATTAAGTGAATCGATCTCATACACCCTAAAATCGACTTTCAATTCATTTACTTACTGTTTTGTTTTATCTTATAAATATAAATGAATGGCTAAATGTGTTGCTAACCACATAACTCGAGAACGGCTCGACCAATTCAGCTAATTTTCTCTCTCTAATATTCGTTGAAGTCCGAGGAAGGTTCTTATGAAGAGAAAACTTGGAAAAATTGCACTGAAAACGTAAAAAACACATTTTTCTTTTTCCCATTCAAACTGTTCCTAGCTGTCAATTCTAGGGATGGTGAACTGAGATAGATTAATCGAGGAATCAATTTTTTTTTTTTTGTCGTGAAGATTGATTTGAGCAATGAATCGATTAAGTGAATCGATCTTAGACACTCTAAAATCGACTTTCAATTCATTTACTTACTGTTTCGTTTTATTCAAATAAAACAAAAGAGTACCAAACCATAATATAAAGGAAAAAAAAATTAATTAGTCACTTTATAATTATGAACTTAACCTTAAAATTAATATAAACTACTTGAATGCATCCGTAGATTTGACACTTTCTCTTTCTACGACATACAGTTTGAAGCTCCTCGATTATCTTTGGTTGATTGGTTTATTTTGTGTGTGTTTCCATTTATACTCAGTCCAAGACTCATGCCGCCTATAAGACGCGGGCGGAGCAATTTGGGTCGAAGAACTCTAAATTCTAGAAAACAAGCTAATTTTCATTCTAATCGCACTGCACAGCAACGTGAAGAGCGAAATGAAATTGGAAGGATTCGGATATCACAAACCCGTGCAGCACGTCATTCAGCTAATAATCTTGCAGGTTTGAAACGAGCTGCTTTCAGTTACGATGTTTCAAAGGACTACAGTGCCTACCAATGCGTTTCTATTGGATCTATGAACTCAGTAACGCATTGAAATACAAAAATGAAGCCGTTGGATTGTGTTGTGCAAATGACAAAGTGAAATTAGTGCCATTGGTTCCGCCACCGGAGCCAGTGATCCCACGGTCAACGCCAGCTGATGAACTTAATGCATGTTTAAAGTCCTCCGTTTTGTGGAAACACGTAAAAATACTAAATTTAAGCAAGGATATGCGTGTCGAGTTGCAAAATGATCGATCTGGAGAAATATTTTCAAAACAACTCATTGACATAGGTAATGGCAACTTCTCTTTAGACTCTTTCACTGACTGCGTTAGCTTTCCTGACAATTTTTGTCAGTTTAGTGATTCAAAAACCTAACTCATTCAAAAGGTTTTCCCAAGCGTTGCTCAAAATTACAGAGATCATATTTGGTTGAGCGAACGAGCTATATTGGCTCCCAAACACATGGATGTAAATGAATTAAATTTCAAAATTCAAAATGAAATTGCCGGTGAATTGAGGACATACAAATCAGTTGATTCCGCTACTAACCAAGATGATGTCGTCAATTATCCACCCGAATTTTTGAACTCGCTGGATTTGCCAGGATTGCCGCCTCACAATCTTCAATTAAAGTTCGGATCGGTGATCATAATGTTGCGAAATATCAACCAACCGTGTCTTTGTATCGGCACACGGCTAGCGGTGAAAAAATTACTGAACAACGTGATCGAAGCAACCATTGTAAAGGGAAAGTATAAAGGAGAAGACGTTTTGATACCACGCATCCCAATGATTCAGACTGACATACCATTTGAATTTAAACGACTGCAGTTTCCAGTGCGGCTTGCTTTCGCTATGGCCATAAATAAATCCCAGGGGCAGTCATTGAGTGTTTGCGGCATTAATCTTGAAAACCCATGTTTCTCGCATGGCCAATTGTATGTTGCCTGTTCCCGTGTTGGAAAACCATCAGCTTTGTTTACGCGCCAGGTAATAAAAAAAATATCGTGTACCATAAAACATTACAATGAAAATATCATTTAACACAATATTACTAAAGTATTGCAGTGTACGAAATAGAAAACTGAATTTTGTAAGTAGTTGTAGTTTATGATTATGACATTAAAAATACATAGAAAAGTATATTAAAATCATGGAAATTTATTGTTTATTCCACGGTAATTATTTGATAGTAAATAAATAAAGTGATCACTCTGAAATACGTTTATATTCAATTTTTTCTTTAAATTACACATTTGTGACTGTATAGCATCACAAACTTATCTGTTCTGGTGAACATTACTGAAAACTAAAGATGTAATCACGACATGTGCACTCTATAAGCGACGCCATCACCAGAACTTGACCAGAAAAGATATGTATGTGGGACTGCGACAGTCCAATAGCTTTTGACAGAACGACGTCTGTCGGGTGAGCTAGTATATATATATATATATATATATATTTACACAAACGAGTTCTTAACTTTATTACAATCAGCTAAAATTATTTAAATTTTACGAATAAATTGTTAAGAGTGTTATGCAAAACCATTATATATAAAACATAAAACATAAAATATAAACTATTTATATAATTAGATCAAAATTAAATTAATAAAATACAAACAATATCAGTTTACTTTTTAATTGTAAATGTATATTGATTAAAAATCGTTTGTACGATCACATTAAAATCTTTACTCAATTATCCGTAGCTAGTTAATATGTTACATAAGAAATCTAACTCTTACATTTTATAGTTTTAATAGATCATTGAGCCTAATTCTGTCAGTTAAAACGTTAAACTCTATGAATGCGTTTTTTTTGTTGTTTTTTTCTAATTTAAAACATTGTCATTATCTACTACTCTGAGCAAATAATTGGTTTCAAATGGAAATATTCCAACTAACCAATCACCTTATAGCTTGTTTCAGCAACTCAAAAGATTAAAACAAATTTTAAGAAGGATAATTTCGTAGCCTATACAAAGTTTCAGTGAAATAAGAGGGATTATTTAGGTTTAAACATCTATGTACGCCCATGTTAGATTATCAAACATTTATAGTGGTTCTAAGCAAGTAATGTTTTATATGAACAAACATTTTTACAAAGATAGGATTAAGGGCCAGTTTCTTATATGAGGAGTATTTATTTTGGTAAAGAAAAGGAGAAAATCAACGTTGATGCAGAAAAATGTCATTTTCATATGTAATAATAAATATCTAGTTAAATATTAAAATATCCTATTTTATTATTAAATTGGTAATTGTGTCAACAAAATAAAAAATTTACAATTGATAGTTCAGAATCTAATTCCTTCAGTAAAAACTAATATTACATATTCTTTTTTAAACATAAAAAATTTGAATAAAGTCCTGTTTTGAATTAAAACATAGTTAGAAACTAATACTTTAAACCAAAAATAGAATTTTTCTAATAGATTCTTATACGCCAGTACCCTTAAGGTGGAATGAAAGTTGACGCGAGTTAAGGATAGAATTTTTGCAGATGTGATAACAAAAACATTTTTGCTCGAAATAAATAAAATATTGTCTCATTATATGAGAATACTACTAAAAATAGCAATTTCAACAGTTATTGAATATCTGCCATTAACATATTACCATTTGATGAAAAACTTTTTATATGGAGGAAAAAGTTATCATAAGTTTCTAGGATGGCAATTACAGATATTCAAGAAATGTTGAAATGTATTACATATAGAAAATAAAACTCATCTACTTAAACAATATCTTATTTATTGATTCAAAAAACCAAATTGTTATAAAAACTACAAAAACACTGTCATCAACGCATTTTCCCTCCGGTTAGTTACCAATCCCCTGACTGTAGCGTCATCCAGATATGTTAACATTGTGGATGGAATGTTAATAGTTATAGAAAGAATTGGTGACCTGGCGGTCTAGGGGTAAGGTGTCAAGACTTCTGTGCTGGCGGCCGGGGTTCTATCCTTGGTCCCGGCACAAATTTATACGATTGCCAAACCCTTCCTTCACCTCTGACATGGCGTGTATTAATCACAGCTTGTGAATGTGGGGAATGCCAGTCCTCCACCGTTGTTCGGATCCCACGTTAAACTGTAGGTCTCACAATCATCCTACCATTACATATTAGTGTAAGTACGTACAACCCGAACGAGTAGTAAGACGCAGTGATGATGATATTATTATTAATAATAATAATAATAATAATATAATTATAATAATAATAGAAAGAATGGTGTAAGCAGGAACACGTCAAGTCACCAGATCGCCGACTGCAGCGCTTGTGTTCAAATTGTATAGGTTAATAAATCTGGGCTACAATCGGACCCTCGAAAGGGTGGGGTAGGGGAGTGTTATACCTCAGTCGCGGTAGTCTGTAGAGAGCCTTTGCACTGGCTGGATTGATGACAGGTGTTGGTTGGTTAATTAGTGGATGATGATTTGATCCTTAGGGTCGGTAGGAAGAGGACTTATCCTCCTCACACTTTGAGGTCGTAGCTATTAGTTCAGTCGTGCATTCAGTGCTACAGTATGATTCTGGTAGGAAGAAATTTTTAGAATAGACACACATTTTGTTGTTGTCTACATTAGTATTATAATTATTTTATTGTATTATTCGTATAATCTCACAGATCTTGATATTATCCATGAAATTTGACACTTATAAATTACATGACTTTATGTAAGCCTATAAATTTATTACAATTATTTTAGTAACTTTAATAAACTCGTTTTGCCTGATCGAACAGTAAGACGCGGTAAATAAAAATATAATTTGGTAACTATTATAACTGTAAAAAAAAGTATCTTCTCAACTTGAATTGGACATTCATTGGTTACTCAAATGTAGCGCATGGAAATAAACTTATTTAATATTACACAGAGATTTTTCACTTTTATGAATGCAGACACCGAATGAGTGATCTTGTTACCGTAGGTTTGGTGCGTCACGGGTCAATTTTGAGAGCTGTAAGATAAATACAGCTACCCTTTGTCAATGGTTTTAACGCTACATTTAATATGTATACCCTTCAAAAGGTACTTTATATTCTGCTCCAACCAATGGTAGGAATTGACATGATGTCTATTACAATTTGATAAAGAGCTCTAAAATATTTCTTACATTAGCACCTCGTCTTACTACCCGTTGGGGTTATACGCACTTACGCTAATGTGTAATGGTAGGGTGATTGTGAGATGAAATGAAGGACCTACAGTTTAACGTGGAATCCGAACCACGGTGGAGGCCTGGCATTCCCCACATTCACAAGATGTATTGTCAGAGGTGAAGAAAGGGTTTGGTAATTAGATAAATCTTTGCCGGGACCGGGGATTGAACCCGGGCCGCCAGCATAGAAGTCAGACACCTTACCCCTAGACCACCAGGTCACCCCTTACATTAGCTAACTGACACAAACTCTTTGAACGCAAATCTAGGCCTTATCTACGCGCATAACCGCTAGGTGTTGTGTTTCAGAGAGTGACCAAATAATCTCTGAGAGACTTTAGTTTAAATCGCGTTGGGGTCGGACATTTTGACTTTTATCTATTTATTTATTTATTTATTTAACTACGTGTCTTACTAAACGTTCGGGTTATACTCTTAAGTGATAATTACACTAATGGGTTAGGAATTGGAAAGGTTGAATAAGGAGGAAGTGAATCCGCACTTGCGTGGAAGGCGATTGGAAAGCCATTTAGGAAAAACCATCCCCAGTTCACCCGAGCGAGATTTGAGCCTCGATCTCCCCGTCCTCGTCAGTTTAGTTCAACACGAAACTAGCGCGTTAGCTAACCACGGCATCAATCAAGGTGGGTTATTTTGTACTTGATAAGAGAGCAAACGGGGTGGTAATTATGTGGATTTCACTAAAGGTTCTCTCCAAAATTCTCGCAAGGGATTTAAATAAAATAACAGGTTTTTTTTTCGAACATAGCAGCGTTATCATAAATGGAATTTGAGATTTTTTCTATATTCACATAAATACTAAATTATTTAACAAGCCATCAGGTTTGAACTGAGCTCTCATTAAAATATAGTCGGTCACTAATCACTCAACAGCTATCTTGGTTTAGTTATTTGTTTAGATATAGTTTTCTTCATTAGTTTATCTAAATAGTACAACTATCACTATGTCACATAATATAATTATTTGACTAAACTGGGCCCAGAGATGTTTAACCTGAATGTTAACAACCTACACTTGCATGGTTACACCATGCCGCAGCTTATAGTGTGATCTGTCAATGTAAACAGTGTGTACAGTAGATACAAAAAAAAGTGGAATATCGCCTAAAAATCACCCAAAACAGTGCTAACATGATAAGAAGCGTCAATCCTACAATACATTGGATTACCTGTGACACGGAGGTCTAGGTTCAAACCCAGGCCAGGCACACTTGTGAGGAAGTTAAAATTGTATTGATATTATGGTCACATCTATTTCCTCTCTCTTATACATCTGCATTTAATTTAAATCAACCTCCTTATTTTTGACTTTTATTTGAATCCGTTATGATGGAGTAGAAGGGAAGGCAAAGCTAAGGACCACATTTTTTGCATTATTATTATTAGCACCGCGTCTTACTACCCGTTCAGGTTATACGCACTTACGATAATGTGTAATGGTAGGGTGATTGTGAGATGAAATGGAGGACCTACAGTTTAACGTGGAATCCGAACCACGGTGGAGGCCTGGCATTCCCCACATTCACAAGCTGTCTTGTCAGAGGTGAAGGAAGGGTTTGGAAATCAGATAAATCTGTGCCGGGAGCGAGGATTGAACCCCGGCCGCCAGCACAGAAGTCTGACACCTTACCCCTAGACCACCAGGTCAGCAGTTCTTACATCAATACTTTTTTTTAGTCAAAAGAAATCAACTAATTCTCCAGTAGACACATAGAATTTAATTTTCTTCGCATGGTGATATCGACAATTTCTTGAATATCTGTCATGAGTGTCCTGGAATTTTATGAATTTTTTTTTCTTCATTTAAAAAGTTTATCATCTAAGGCTGTTATGATCATGACAGATATTCAACAACTGTTGATATCGCCATGGGCAGAAAATTAAATTTTGTTTATACTGGATAAATATTTTATTGGTTTTGGTCAAAAAATGTTTGGCTATAAAAACTACAAAAACACTTCCCTTAACTCTTGTTCCATAAACTTTCTCCTTTAATAGTCTTAGTATCCTCAGTTGTAAGCACATCTAGCGCACGTCTAAAAGCCTCGGGTTTGATTCCCGACATAACTAAACTTTATCCTTTGGTTAGCCCGGACGGGTGGTAAGAAGCAACAATTGTGTTAAAAAGTGTCGATACAATAATATAAGCAATTCTTGCTTTTTAGTATACCCCTATTTTATTACATGGTGACTTCAGACAGGTAAAACCTGGAAAATTCGGGGAAATTAATAAAAATAAGGAACACCAGTGAATTTTATAATAAAAATTTTGTAGCCACCCTGTATTACGAATTTAATGACAGTTTGAAAAATGTGCTAGATTCTGTTCATGATAAGTTTTTACCTGTATGACAATTCAAAAATCATATGTTTAGGTTCTGGGTTGCCAACACTTGTAAAATATAACTTTTTTTTTTGTTTCAAATCTTAAGTATTTTTAATTACATTTTATATTTTACATTTAAAATAATGTAAGCTTAAGTTTTTTCATAATATTTCATTTCTTTTAATAACATATTTTTATCCAAATCGAAACAATATTTTAAACATAATTAAAATTACTTATTCTTCTTTTTGGAACGTTATTGACTATGTATAATATAGTGCATACATCAATACCTTTTAATACAAGCATCGTATTTACTTGGAAAAGAGAAAATACTTGTCATATGTATAAAAAACCACCTCGGTGGCGTAGTTGTCTAACGTGCTAGTCGTGTTGAGCTCGACTGCTGAGGACGGGGAGATTGAGGTTCGAATCTCGTTCGGGTGAACTGGGGGGGATTTTTCCTAAATGGTTTTCCACTCTCCCTCCACACAAATGCGGGTTCACTTCCTCTAATTCAACCTTCTCAATTCCTAATCCATTAGCTTAATTAGTACTTAAAGCGTATAACCCGAACGGTTAGTAAGACGCGGTGCTAAATAATAATAGTAATAATATGTATATATACCCCTAATAAATTATTTTATGATTATTTTATCGTATTTCAAAATATTTGTATCCACTGCGTGGGGTCACCATAGTAAATAACTAATTTCCGTCATGTTCAACCACGTGGTTTAAATTATTCGGACGCCATTTTGAAGCTATGTTTGTTAGACCTCTTGTGAAAGTATTACGAATAATAATTTTTTTAAATGGAATAAAATGATAAATAAGCCTCGTGTCTGAACTCAAATAAATATATAAATAATATTGGCCTAAATTACTGTGGTTAACTATCACATTCATACCATCTGTTTTCATTACAGTTATCCAAAGTGATAATTGTCATCTGTTGGCGTAAGGATGTATTAGGGACTATTTCTAGTAACTTTTTGAGCTATCATCCAAGTAAACTAAGGTCGTTAATGAATTATAGATATACTTTCACATATGCATACGTAAATCATGTGATTTCAAGTTGTCACGATAGATATTATCAATATCTCTAGAATAACATTAGTGATATAGTAGAATATTATTAAGGTTAACAAAAAATATATATGTATTTCCTAAAAGTTGTTCCAAATGTCAATTCGTAAGAAGATCAAGGTGGATTATTAAGGACGTTTCCTACCTGTGACGTCACGTCAAGTCAGGTTAGAATTCCCAATGTTAGTGAGTTTACGTTTTGCTCGGCGAGTTTTAAAGATATAACGTTGAAACAAAAACCATACGTTCTTAAATAATTCTAAAAATAGTCCTAAAGTGTAATTTTTAATAAATCTTTAAATGGTTTTTGTAAACTTATTTTTTATTAATCAATCTACAACTTAGGATATTTGGCTTGGTCATGAAAATGGCCCGTAATAATCTTCCTGCCGGGATGTAGATTTAAAAAGTCCGTGATAGCATATATCTATCTAGAATAGGAAACAAAATAAAGGTAAAATTATAAAGCAAGTCAAAGTTTTCAAGGAGCAAATATTAATGTGACTGTGTAAACTTGTCAGAGGAAGAGAGGAAGGGCTATCAGCACATAGACAAGAGTCCTCTCAGGGTGAACTACTAATTTTCTTCCCTCTCTTTCTATTTTGTACATTGGCGTCTAAGTGTGATAGTGCTTAGACTGCTTAGGTGCGTCAAGTTAAGATGCAACCCGCTTCGCAAAATAGCTCCAAAATCTCCAAATAGGCAAGGTCGTTAAAATAAGAGCAAATAAGTTTGTGTTAAGCAATCAGTGAAGTATCCTAACTTCCTTAAACCTTGCCATGACACACTCAACTTGAAATGAAAACTGAAAATCTCTACATATTGTCAAGTATCATACAAGATGTTATACAACTTTGATGTGGAAGGGTTAGGGTGCATGCTGACGAACCATTTTTACATATCTGAACCCTCCATCTGTGTCAATTGCATTTGAATTTTTGTCATTTTAATAAATCTTTATTTTTTAATTAGTTGTGAATTATACAGAAATAATTTTGTTGTTGTTGAAATCTCTTGATTTACGTCTAAGGAAAAAATTACCTTGTATAATCTAAAAAATGTGTATATATATATATATATATTATTTAAGGGCACCAACTGAACCTTGGGAAGCAATACTTAATACTAAATATATCAAAGGAATGTAAAGATATTTTTTTAAAAGATGACTTCACTTGGAAATTTTACAATGGCTCTATCTAAATCCAGGGGGAGGGGGTAGAGGGGGAGTGGTTCAGGAAACTACCAATTCGCCTCTTCCCACAATCTTGATGAATATATAGTTAAGTTACCCGCCTCGGTGACGTGGTTAGCTAACGCGCTAGCTTCGTGTTGAGCAGGCTGCCGAGGACAGGGAGATCGAGGTTCGAATCTCGGTTGGGTGAACTGGGGGTGGTTTTTACTCGTGGTTTGGTCTTAAATTGATAATAGACAATTCCGGTACAAGAGCACAGAATAAACTGAGCCAAATAACTTCAAGAAATTTTTAATCAAATAAAACACACACAAAAAAACACGGTAGTTACCCGCTTCGGTGGCCGAATGACGCTAAAGCATCCCACTCGTAATAGACTGGACTACCGATGACGGGGAGATCAAGGTTCAAATTTATTTCGTATGTAATGAGTTTTCCCCCCAAAAAAATTGTTTTTCACGTTCCCTCCATGAAAATGCGGCTACATTATCTCCAAATCTAACCTTTCTCATTCCTAAAATAATTAGCGTAATTAACACATAAGTGTATAGCTCGAATGTATAATAAGACGTGGTGATAAAAAAAACCAATCTAGTTCCTATGAAGTTATTTAGTCAAACGGGGTGCAGGCAATATTAAACCGGTTGTGCAAGATGTAATTTCTATGTTCCCTTCTATTTACACAGTCAAATGGGACCACTCATTAGATTGAGTGTGCTATAGAATATGGGGGGAGTATAGGGAGGGAAATAATAGATCAACTTATTGGTGGTTTAGTGGTAAGGTATTTAACACTTATTTAATAATTGCATATTTTCACAATCTGAATCTATAGTAGGATTTTTGTTGAAAAGCGAACTTATAGAAAATACATACATTCTTTTTACTTTCTCGCTATCTTACAGGTATAGAAAGTATTGTGATCATCAAAAAAAATCTAACTCGAGATTTTGATGATTCTCGACGTTTCATGACCCCCCCGAATCCGAAAAAGTGGGTTTTGACTTTCAGTCTGTCTGTCTGTCTCTCCAACTAGAGCCTAAAATATTTTACTGATAAGGTTAAAACTTTGTATGTTGGGTGGGTTTTCATAGGGTTGTCCCGAGGGGTTTTTGAAATTGGATATCTAGCCCTAAAATTAAGGGTAGTTTACTGAAGGGAAAAAAGAGAAAAAAATCATAAATATACCAAACAAAATGGCTACCATCACTATTTCAGCAAAATGACTTTAAGGGCTCCAGTCTGATGCGTAAATTATAATTTTTTTTATCATATCTCTGAAACTATTTGAGATATGAAATTACTTATCATTACAAATATGTAGGTGTATTTATAATACAAATATTTTATCCGAAGCATAATCTTATAAAACAATAACTTTCAAGCTATACTAAAATATATGTATTTTTTTAAAAACTTTTTGAACACTAAAGGTCAAAGTATTGCGACCGTAAAAAAGATCTAACCTGAAATGTTGATGGATTTCAACGTCACATGATCTCCCAAACCCTAAAAAAAAGTGCTCTTTGCAATGCCGTCTGTCTGTGTATCTGCTTAAACTTAAAATTAAGAGTAGTTTAATTAAGAGTGAAAAGAGAAAAATTTATTTTCTCAAAATCGGGTCCAATGATTTTGATTAAAATTTGTATTTAGGCGTTGATTAAGATTATAAATAAACGGGCTCTTTTCATTTTCCTATGAAAATGACTTTTAGGGTACTTTACAGGAGCTAAAATTTACGTATCTCCAGAACTATTTAAGATATTAAATAACTTATCATTGAAAAATTGTAGTACTACTTAAAATAGAAAACTTTTATATGAAATATATTTTTATAAATCCAACAGTTTCTGAGATATTGGCAAATATACTAATACAATTTTGTGAGCTTTAGTTGTAAAGAAATACTACTTAGTTTTAACGCAATAATTCTCCAATGCCATAGAGTAATTAAATATAAGTAAGTCTCTAAAAGTTCATGTTGTTTTTCCTTAAACCTCTTAGGAGAAATGTTTGTACAACAATGATCTATCTCCATTTTGGGAATAGTCATATATTTTTTATTATGTAACGGCGCTCTGGTTAACACTAGAGACGCCGATTACGTAAACAAGGTAAATAGACACAATAGGAGTCACTTGAAAGGAAAAGATAAAAATGCATACTAACAAATAAGTTTAATGCAACAAAGGCTAAGAAAATACAAAGAGTAACATTAGAACACAATCCAATATTTACCAAAACAGTCCATAGAGTTGACCATGACAATTAACTAGATAGATAGCTGAATAATTAATACTCTTCAAGAGAGAATACGGCGTGAAGCGCCAATGAATTTGTGAGATAAGCTCATACCTAATTTAAGTGACTCCAGTCCTCCTCTTAATAGGTATCGCTGGGCAAGCAAGAAATAATAATTATAAAAATTGTACTAAACAATTTCCCCCCTCCATTAGTTCCGGGAGGCAAAGACATTCTATAAGTCTTACTATAAGGTAGCAACAGGTAACTTGTTGCAACATATGACTAGCAAGCTACTACACACGAGCTGGACCTAAAGGACATCTACTCAGAACCTAGCATGAACCATACTATGAAAGGAGACCAAGGCTATTGTGCCAGGGAAGCTGGCTAGATCATAAAATGTTAGGTTACAAAGGCACTAACTAGACTGTTGTCTGTCCTCTCCGGCCATCGACGGACCAACCAAAAATTTATAAAAAAATTGCTTATCTACGGAAAGTTCCAATTAAGCGTTCTAGGCCTTGACTTATCACGGGCTGGCTCACGACCAACTTGTCTAAACCAGAGACATTAAAAACAAAACCATAAAAGGTTAATAATATATCAGGGAGACATCAAACTCCCAAGGTTTATCACACATCAACGTAAGTGAAACGTGAGCCACACCAGATGGGCAGAAATGACCCACAAGTTGAGCACCGCAAACTGGTGAACAACGCTAGTTAAATAACATACAAAACGCGAGCCCTGCCAGATGGGCAGAAATGACCCACAAGTTGAGCACCGCAAACTGGTGAACAACGCTAGTTAAATAACATACAAAACGCGAGCCATGCCAGATGGGCAGAAATGACCCACAAGTTGAGCACCGCAAACTGGTGAACAACGCTGGTTAAATAACATACAAAACGCGAGCCATGCCAGATGGGCAGAAATGACCCACAAGTTGAACACCGCAAACTGGTGAACAACGCTAGTTAAATAACATACAAAACACGAGCCATGCCAGATGGGCAGAAATGACCCACAAGTTGATCACCGCAAACTGGTGAACAACACTAGTTAAATAACATACAAAACGCGAGCCATGCCAGATGGCAGAAATGACCCACAAGTTGAGCACCGCAAACTGGTGAACAACGCTAGTTAAATAACATACAAAACGCGAGCCCTGCCAGATGGGCAGAAATGATCCACAAGTTGAGCACCGCAAACTGGTGAACAACGCTAGTTAAATAACATACAAAACGCGAGCCATGCCAGATGGGCAGAAATGACCCACAAGTTGAGTACCGCAAACAGGTTCAGAAGAGCAAACTCAAAACTAACTAGTTATAATTATCTAGCCTGGAACAACCTGAACAGCCCCTTTACCGAGAGAAGGCCTCCCTGACAATAACATGGTCAAGCAGGCTAAGGTGTGGGAATCATACCTATTCAAACCACTGGTCTTAAGGACCAAGCAGAACACATGTGAAGTATAAAATCACTCCACGGCATGTAAACCATGTCTTTAAAAGGCTAACCTAATTAACATGTAAAATAAGACGAGAGTGGCTAATATTTTCGACAGGTATAATAATATCCCTACAACTACAATCCGGCCATAGAGCCGCTTATTCCCCACAAATTTGAATGTTCAAAATTATGGTTCGTTACTTCCATCGGTCCGGTCTGTCCTTCGGCAGCATCGTCACGATCACAAGTTCTGTACCGTCGAGTGGAAGAAAAAACGTCGGAACGTGTTGACTATTTGACTGGTGATGTATAATTGTGTTTGGTTCCCCGCGAACCGTGGAGCTTTATAGTGGCTGAACGTAATGAATCATGGGAAGGAAAGAAGGGGGGAGACATCCCTCTACGTTGGAAAAATCACGTGGGGCCAAGCCAACTATGCGTGGGCCTCCCACCCCACACTGCAGTCAGTTGTTTTTGTTGCTCCGACCAGTCAAGTGCAGTGCTAGCGGAACAGCGAGAGCGGCTGGCTAACTCTTCTGATGGCGCCGTTCTTGTTCCATGATGTTTCCGACAAGTGGTATGTAACACATGGAGGCATACATTAATATATCTTTATATATAATTGGGTACAATATATATATATTACTGAACAATTATTATGTGCAGCAGATTTAGGCAGTACAGGGCTGAATTGGTTAGCCCGTTACAATCGGTCAAAATTTATAAATGAGGAATCTAATAGCAAAGCGATGACATGAAGATGTACAACACCTAATAAAACGTTAAAATTTTAACCGGAAGTAGAAATTTTAATACAAAGTGTTGACCCTTGTGGACCCAATATTGATCTTTTTTATTGGTCCAAACATACAAATGAGGACATTAATTCTTTAAAAATAAAACTATAAAATTTAAAAACGAGACTCAAAAAATATTTTACACAAGTATAGTGCAATTTATGTTTTGGTTCGCTAGTGTATATTATTTCGTTTTACATATATTACGAGTTTTGAGTAAATATTTCCATTTTTAAACAGTAGAGCGAGAAAGTCCGTGCGGTGTGACGCTTTAGACCGTGCGGCCACCGAAGCGGGTGACATTGATAACATTTTACTTTGTTATAAGTATTATTTTATACAGCCTATATATTGAAATTATGTATGAAACGTGACAGTTGAAGATATCATATTAATAACTGTAGTATATGACCTGCTTCAGTGGCCTCATGGTCTAGGGCGTCACTCTCACAATAGAGTATACTACCGATAACAAGAAGATCAGGGTTCGAATTCCTATTGAATGTAGGCCTACTAAGGATGGTTTTTCTAAATAGTTTTACAGTTTCCCTCAACGCAAATATGGATACACTTCCTATTAATATAACCTTCCTAATTCATAATAACCAATATCGTAATTAGTACTTAAGCGTATAACCCGAACGGTTAGTAATACGCGGTGTTAAAAATAAATAAATCTAACTTGTGTTCAATCCACACTTGGTTTACTCTGAAAGATAGCAATCTTACCTTAGTTGTTTACACTATGGTGCAGGTTATATGATAGGACCATGGTGTAACACTTCACGGTAGGACTGGTACCTATCAGGGGTAACGTTCGGAAACCAAACTGTGAAGTCCCGACCAAACCCCCGTGTCGGGGTTCGAGTTGTTCCCCAGTACGAGGGGTGTGTGTAACCCCCCCCCCCCTCTCCCCTACACTACCCATTACTCGCAATGTGCAGGACTACTAGCTCGAAAGTTCACGAGGGTAAGGTGAATGGGGGGGGGGGGGGGGTACGAGGGGGGTAGTGGCACCCAACTCACCGCTTTAATCAGTGGTGATGGCGGGGTGCTAATAGGGGTATGCCAAAGCCTGCCTGCCCCCCCCCCCCCCAAACCTTCTCAACCCATGCGTCTCTTTGATGAGGCTAATGGATGACAGGCACTAACAACTTAGCTGGATTTGATATTAACTACCACTAGGGTTCGAAGCCTGGAGATTAGTATTCTGATGTTGCTGCGCTGAGAGACGAATGGGGGGGCGGGACTTGATTTTATATTATTGCTTTATCGATGATTTTATCTCCCGCATTTTTTTCTGTTTCTTTCCATAATTGCCTCCACTTCAAATTGCGATTTTTGTCCACTTGCCATTACATTAACTTTTTTTTCCAACCCAATTACTTTAATCGCGTAGTAAAATAATGAAACGTTTTATCTGATAGAATAAAAATTTAATAAATGTTTTATTCTCATAGGCTTATATTTTTAACGACGTTTCCTGAGTTTTATAAGTAACCTATTAAATCTATTAATTTCTATTTCGATTTAATTTAAGGGGTGGAAATTATTAAAATAGTTTATAGGAAATTTACCAAAACTTGAGGACACACGGATCTTGTCTTGATCTTGTCTAGTTTGCCGGTGATGGATAGGTTTGGGTTCGAATACCAGTTGGCTACACCGGAGTGTTTTTTTCCTAAATTTGGTCTGTCTTCGTCCACGCAAATGCGGATACATTTACTCTCAAATATATACTCCTCATCCTTACCCTATGACTGTAACTAGAGGTGGTTATCTCAGATGGGTAGTAAAATGAGGTGTAAAAAAAAGAGTAAAAATGTTATAAAAAACTATTCTTATGTCTACCCAGCCATAATTCTAGTTCCAATATCCACGTAAATGGTATTCAATGTCAATGCGTGTCTAACACCGTAAAACATTCGACCACTGTTGTGGGTATAGTAATAAAAACAGTTTATTTTTTTAAATCCTCTTCATGGCTAAGCTTGATGATTTATTATCCGCTTTAAGACCTTGCCTACCTGTGACGTAACGTCAAGTCAAGATTGTATTTACCATGGTAATCTATTTACGTTACAATCAGTGAGTTTTAAAGATATTTCAAAACAAGAACCATGCATTCTTAAATAATTATAAAATTGGCTTTCCATTGTCACAACATTTTTTGGGGATCTTAATTAAATAAGCTTATTTGTAAACATATTTTTTAAATTGTCTACAACGTAAGTTATTTGCTTTATTCACGAAAATGGCAGTAAGGAATCTTCCGAATATAGATTAAGAATGTATATCGAAGTATTTATATTTAGAATAGGAAACAAGAAAAAGGAAATCTTGAAATGAAGTTTTAATATGTGAAACATACCCATTCCATTCTGGCATAGGTAGCTGTAATCCTGTATTTAGTACTCGCTTTGCTCGTTGGAGGTTCTGCCCACAAACCACCAGTGAGTTTTCTTTGCAAGTGGATGTAAACTAATGTAATTCCAGCGTTGTTTTGAACGTAACGACTTGAAGTTAACGGTATTTTATTGTATATACCACACCGAATTTAAAGTTTCTCTGCCATTTTGAACTTTTTCGGGGGTTAAAAAGTAAAATTTTTAACTATTTGGAATGTTCCTGTCGGTTACAGTTTAGAAGCTATAAATTTGCCAACTTTCAAGTTTTTATCTCATCTGTAAGTGGGTAAACAATGTCAGTGAGTGAATCGACCATGTGGCTTTATAATGGTATAATAGCATCTCACTTGAGGCGTACTAGGTCTGATTATGAAATTTGCTAATTTGATTCGAGTTTGAGTAGGCATAGTCTTGTATTTAGTGGGCCTATAACGCCGCAATTATGGAGTGCCAAGTCTGACTAGAATAAAAGGCCCTCAGTACTCAAGTACTTCAAATTTATAGGGAACCCGTTACTCAAAATAGCTTCTAATTCATAAAATAGGCAGCGTTATAAAATGTTGAGAGTAAAACGGGTTACTCAATGCTTTATATTATTTTGTTTGATTTAGGTATTTAACGTACACTTTCTGAACCGACTGATTATATCAGCGTAAGCGAATTTCTATTTGCGAGAGTGAAAGGGCCTACCAATTTTGCCAGAAAAGGTATTTACACATACCTTTCCGGTTTATTTTACATACCACAATCGACATGGGACCGAAGACTTTACTTACCGTCCAAAGGAAGTTGTGCTACGGATTCTTATCGCTCAATAACAATCTATCGACCCCGGCTGGGTTTGAACCCACGAACATGGAGTCCTGAGGCGATTACTCCTCCCAAGACCACTGAGGTCGACTACAGGGTATGTATTATATCCGTAGTCGTCTGGTTGAACCAATTAATCTAACCCCTTTACTAACTAATCATTAGTAAAATAAATCTCTTGGTAAAAAGGATACTTCACAAGAATATGTGACGAACTGAAACCACACATGAATCAACATCGTACGAGGTGTCAGCGAAAATGCGGGAATCTTATAATTACAAAGTACAAAAAAAAAAAGCTGGATTGTTGCTGTAATCACATTTAAAATGTGCTCGACGTGTCTTATTCTGTAATCACTTTATGTCACAGTCTGGCACATTTGCAGATCTTCGCTAATTGCTCTCATGTGTAGTCCTCTTAAGATGCAACGTAGGCGGTTTTAGCTGCACTGTCATATTATGTGTAGGGGAAAAATATATCACTGCTTGGAAACTATAATTGTAAGAAGAGTCAGTTTTTGATGGGATCTCTTTTTAGCAGTTACACAAGTTATTAGAACAATTTTTTTTTCTTAAGTCATACGTCAAGTCATGGCATATTCAGCTGCCACTTTGGTAGGAAATATCAACGCCTATAAAATAATATTAACGGCCTTGCCATTGGACCCTTAGTTTAGTGGTATTTGCACCTGGATATGAGTCTATGGGTCCCGGGTTCGATTCCCAGCTGGTGCCTTGGGTATTTTCCCTTAAGGGGAATTATATCAATGGGGTGACCTGGTGGTCTAGGGGTAAGGTGTCAGACTTCTGTGCTGGCGGCTGGGGTTCAATCCTCGGTCACGGCACAGATTTATCTGATTGCCAAACCCTTCCTTCACCTCTGACAAGACATCTTGTGAATGTGGGGAATGCCAGACCTCCACCGTGGTTCGGATTCCACGTTAAATTGTAGGTCATCCATTTCATCTCACAATCACCCTACCATTACACATTAGCGTAAGTGTGTATAGCCCGAATGGGTAGTAAGACGCGGTGCTACTACTACTACTACTACTACTACTACCACTACTAATAATAATAATAATAATAATAATAATAATAATAATATATCAATGGACACCAGAGTTGGGTTAGTTAGACATAAGTTAGGTTAAGACTCCCACTGGTTCCACAACTTTATATTCACCATCATCACATCATCCCATCGTGGTATGACGTGTAGACAACCTTCCTACACCCCAGCTCTAGACCTTGCATCTTCATTCCTAATCCTATCTCTTCTGGTGACAGCTAGCATGCCCCTCAAAAACTTCATACCCATGGCCTCCACTTTTCTTGTTTCTTTTTTAATCCAAAGTCCAAGTTTCCGCTGCATACGTTACTATGTGTATGACGTATGCTCTATACAGCTTTTCCACACACTTTAGGGGCGCTTCTCTTTTTCATAGTAAGTTTCTTACTCACCTTTAGTAAAGTTCTCCCTGTCTTCTCCCTATATCTTCCCTGCTGCCTCCTTTCACGACCAGCCTAATAAGCCGGTGACCGAAACAAAATAATAGCTCGAACAAATAAAGTAAAATGCAGGATAGCACCTAACTTATGTAAATAGTTTAGTTTGAACCAGGTGTCCCTCAATAGTGTGTTAGCCTGGAGTCTACTTTAGAATATAGTGTTATAGAGAGACTAGTAAAACAGTTTTAACATGTTTAAAAAATAGCCTAATGAAAAAACAGTTATATTGAAATAAAAAAAAACATGTAAAATAATTCAAAAATCTATGTTGTCAAATGAAGATGGAAAACATCGAAAACGCACAAGAATGAAAAAACTCCGTTCATAGCAAAAGCACACTTAGACCTTGTATCAAAAGCGGGTAGGGAAAAAAACAACTGCATAAAGTGTAAACATAGCAAGCATAAATTGTAAACATTCTCTTTACACTTTACAATAATTAGGTTAGGTTAGTTACACTTGATATCATCGCTGAGTAAACTGCATGGTTACTATTGGGAAACAGCGTTGTCTTTTTTTTTTTTATCCCCGCGACTTACTACCCGTTCGGGTTATACGCTTTAAGTACTAATTACGCTAATGGATTAGGAATTGGGAAGGTTGAATATAGAGGAAGTGAATCCGCATTTGGGTGAAGGGAGAGTGGAAAACCATTTAGTAAACACCCCCCCCCCCCCAGTTAACCCAACCGAGATTCGAACCTCGATCTCCCCGTCCTCAGCAGTCGGGTTCAACACGACAAGCGCGTTAGCCAACTACGCCACCGAGGCGGGTCAACAGCGTTGTCATTCTCCTCGTTTTCGTGTGGTCAATCTCCACTCAAATATAAGACAAGTTTGGCAACACTGGTCAGTTGAGGTTGCCAGTAGCTCCTTCTTACCTCACCTCACCTCCTCCCGATATAACTGAGAGTGAGGAGATTTGGCAACAGTTAACTGAGAGAAAGCGAAGACACAGCTTTTCTCCATAAAACCTGCAGTTCACTCAGCAATGATATTGGGTGTGGTTAGGTTAGGTTAGGTTAGGTTATGTTAAGTTAGGTACTAGCAAATGGGGCTCAAAGACTAGACACAATGTTGCGCTTTTGATGCATTTACCTGGTGCCCTTCTGCTATCCCAAACAGGTACACAATATAGACCTGTGCGTTTCAGTGCGTAAACAAAGGAAGAATTCAAGAAATCATGCTTCAATTTTTTCCTTATACATTAAAGCGGAAAACCACTCCTATATCTTTCATCCAAGATTTGAACCAATTAAAATCACAATCTTCCGAGACAAAGTCAGTAATTATTAAAAAACTCTACACTAACTTTATCGGTTCGATGAATGTAGGACTGTGGTCATTTCATGAAACGAAAGAAAAATATACACTTTTTTTTTACAACGATATTATCAGTTAATTTAACGAGTAAATCAAGAATTCATACCGCAAAACGAAGTCTATTCATTCGACTTCACTGCCAAAGTGGCCCAACGATATGAAAGGAATAACTTATTTCATATTGTTGTCACGATGCGGGCTGGCTTGATTGAAATGGACAACGGATTTTAGCGAGCGTTTGTAAAGCAATGGACGTTATTGTTAGCAAACACGTGAAAGCCCCTGTCTGAAACCAATTCTAGAGGATTAATGTTAACTCTTATCGTGCTAGTAATTATTCGTGTGTTAAGAACACAATAATTAAAAAATTAAAATCTATATATATTAAACTTTCAACGGGATTTCTTTTGTTATTGGGAAACCATTCTGTTGATTAACGTCATTTTGTTTTAAAGTAAGTATTATTGGCTAGCTTCTATAATGTTTTTATCGCTATTTAAAAAAATACAATCATATTTTTTCTCAGTCTTTAATAATAAGTGTTTTAATGACCACACTTTTTTTTATACTCACTACTCGTTTGTTTATAGGCATTTTATATTAATTATTAAAATGTAGTTGGGATTTGAAAGGTAGAAATTAGAGTATATGTACCCACAATTGTAAAAACCATCCCTTAGTTCACCTGACGGGGATTTTTTTTTCCTTTCACAAGTCTTTGTACCCATATACTTTTAATTTAATGTTGTTCATTATTTGAAAGACATTTTGTCATGATCTTGATGATATCTAAACAAAAAACATTTAAAATGCGGATAGAAAGTCATTTGCGAAATAGGTGATATAAATGATAAATATTCAAATACTGTGAGATATACGCATTTGCATGGAAAGATAGGATTTTTTTTTTAATTCCTCTCGGTACACAACCGAGATTTGAACATTGATCCACCCGTCACCGATAGTCTAATCTACTGTTAAAGAATCGGCTTATACCATGTGAAAACTAAAACGGGTCTAAATATATCCATTGAGGAAATATTTGATTAATTTTGTCCAAAGAAGTTTTCCTGACTGAAATGAAAAAAAAAAAAAAATATTTGAATCTTAAATCACATTCACTTCCATCTCACCTTAAAGCGAATATATTATTATCATCATTATTATTTTATTATTATTATTATTATTATTATTATTATCACCGCGTCTTACTACCCGTTCGGGTTATACGCACTTACGCTAATGTGTAATGGTAGGGTGATTGTGAGATGAAATGGAGGACCTACAGTTTAACGTGGGATCTGAACCACGGTGGAGACCTGGCATTCCCCACATTCACAAGTTGTGATTAATACACGTCTTGTCAGAGGTGAAGGAAGGGTTTGGTAATCAGATAAATCTGTGCTGGGACTGAGGATTGAACCCCAAACACCCAGTACAGAGGTCTAACACCTTACAAGGCGAATATACAAACAATGAAATGTACAAAAAATGTATATTGCGGTTATTCAGGTTTTCAAGGCTCAGAAATGAATCCCTTGACGAGATTCTAGTATCCAACTTTTCCCTATGCAGAAACATGTCCGCTGATAAAAGTATTTCCTTTCCAACCTCAAAGAGACATAAACAGTTGTCACCCTCAATTCACACTGCGATGTCTTTATTATATACGTTTTCTGTTTTCTCTGTCATTTTTTCTTTCTTTCTACAGACGTGTATTGCAAAGCTAAATATATCTCAACCCCGTGTTGGAAAGGGGCCACGTATTCCCCCCCTAGATGGAACGAGGGTGGTTGGGGGTGAAAAAAAGGGTCCCACCAAGTAATGAACGTAATTTCAATTTCTCCGTCGATTGGGTTGTTCACTGGACCATCGCTCGACCAACCTTGTCTAGTCCACGTGACATGAGGACAGAGAAGATCCACGTGGCTGGAGGCAACAAATGCCCAAGTCACCATTGGGTCGTTAATTTGTGTGTGTGTGCGTGTGTGTGTACCACGTCTTACAACCCGTCTAGGATATCCGCATATTTACACTTCTAAGCTTAGGAGTATAAAAAGCATTTAACTATCAGGGTGGGTAGAAAGAATTGTTAATTATCTTGATGTGTATATACAGCTTAAAAATATCAAGATGTGTAGAAAGTTTTTAACTATCTGGATAGGTAGAAACATCGTTGAATTATCTGGATTCCTAGAAAGAGTTTTTAACTATCTGGATAGGTAGAAACATCGTTGAATTATCAGAATTCCTATAAAGAGTTTTTAACTATCTGGATAGGTAGAAACATCGTTGAATTATCAGAATTCCTAGAAAGAGTTTTTAACTATCTGGATAGGTAGAAACATCGTTGAATTATCAGAATTCCTAGAAAGAGTTTTTAACTATCTGGATAGGTAGAAACATCGTTGAATTATCAGAATTCCTAGAAAGAGTTTTTAACTATCTGGATAGGTAGAAACATCGTTGAATTATCAGAATTCCTAGAAAGAGTTTTTAACTATCTGGATAGGTAGAAACATCGTTGAATTATCAGAATTCCTAGAAAGAGTTTTTAACTATCTGGATAGGTAGAAACATCGTTGAATTATCAGAATTCCTAGAAAGAGTTTTTAACTATCTGGATAGGTAGAAACATCGTTGAATTATCTGGATTCGTAGAAATATTTTTGAACTATCTGGATATGGAGAAACAGCATTGAATTATCAGAATGCCTAGAAAGAGTTTTAAAATATCTAGATAGGTAGAAATAACATTTAACTATCTGGATGCGTAGAAAGAGTTCCGATTTATTTGGATATGTACAAAAAGCATAGAATTATCAGAATGTGTCGAAATAGAATTTAACTATTATCAGGATACACAGAAAAAATATTGAACTGTTTGGAATGTAGACGGTATTTCTTCAAAGGACGGTACTTGTCTATATTATGACTCACATAATGATGTGTGAGTATTGCTGAAAGTGTTTTCGATCTTTTTAGTTGTAGTTTATTTGAATGGTCACGTACAATTTTTTATCGGAAAAGAAGATGTGAAGGGATAAACAATATTCGAAACTGTTAGATGACGTTTCAGAAGTCACTATAGAGATACTAAAATAAAGAAAAAAAAAGAAACACTCTTCTTTGTGATACGGTGTGAAATATCGTTGCTTGTAATTTCACGGTCGTTAACCGACGCTGCAAATAGATTTTACTGCTAGAATCAACTGGCTGAATAAAAACCTATCCTCTTCAGCAGCGAAAAAGGAGGGTGGAGAGTTTAATTGTTTGGAAATCAAAACATTTCACGTTCGTCGTAATAAAGATCTCGACACTAGATCTCAGATAAATTGAGTGCAGTTGAGACTGTTGTGGGGGGAGAGTGGGGTCTTATTGAGGCCTCTATAGACCTTAAGAAACCCCATTGATAGGTAAGATAGGGGTTAAGGAGTGAAAGGACTACTGAAGGAAATCATGAAAGAGTGAACATGTATTTTTACAAAGCAGGAAAACACATCTAAATACATTTTTCACTTGAATTTATCTTGTTTTGATTTCCATTCGGGATTTATATCATCTAATCTAAGAGGATAGTCTGAGAAGGGCAAAGTTAAAAGAGGATTCATCATCGTTAATCTGGTAAAAGGATTGTAAGCCACAATGTTGGGTGAAAAAAACCCACCCGATCGGGATTTGAAATAAGGTACTCCGCATTAGATTCAGAGGGGGTAAAGTTTGTCGATCGTTTCATGGACGTCTTTCAGGGAATCTTTACAAGTTACGTAAACATTTTACATTTTTTGTTTCATGTCTGGGTTGTACGATTTTAACTACACTGGGAAGTGAGGATCAAGGTATAGTGTAGAGTGAATGTACCCGCATTTGCGTGGAATGAGAGTATGGTAAGGTTGAAAATCTTACAAAATAGTATTTCATTAGTTTAAAATATATGAAAAAAATAATAATTTAAGAGTCAAGAGTTCCTGGCTACAATTCCAGAGGTCCCAGGTTCGATATCTGGTGCTTCCAGATTTCTCTGTGTTGCAGCGGGTTAGGAACAGGGTCAAACTCAGCTTCATGTGGACAAATGAGGAGCTACTTGAATAAATAAGTAGCAGCTACGTTCTAGAAAACTGAGATTAACAGCTGAAGAGCTCGTTCTGACTACATGACACCCTATATCCATAAATGCTAGAACTATAATCACTAACGGTGGCGGCCGCTCGGTCAGTATAGCTCGTTTGCGGGCTCACAAAATGGAGTTTTTTTAAAAAATTATATAAGCAAACAAGATAGTTAAAATAAAAATTTAAAGCGTATAGTATGAACGGGTAGTAAGACACGGTTCTCTCTCCACTAAAAAGCGAGTTCCCTGCATCTAAATTCTAACTTAACTCTTCTTTAAGCCTCTAGTGTAAATGTGTGGATAGCCCGGACATGTATAGAGTCATCGTGCATGGAAAAAAAGAAATGGTACGACAAAATCGTACAAACATTCTCTTATACAAATTTCCAAAATTTTCAAATATTATTAATATGGAAAATACTGTCAAATTAACTATCTCTATTTTAAAACTAAATAATATATATTGCTATTTATAATGAAAATTATTTCACAGATATAGCCTACACTTTGAATAAAATAATAAGGTCCATTTCTGAAAAACTCAGATTTAAAAATATATTTATTACTAAACTACTCTTATATGATTTTTTAAGAAAAAATTATGTTCTTATTTATAATGTAAACTAGCCTTCAGATACTCATTTTAAATACAAAAATTTAGTACTCTCTAAGTCAATTTCGAAGAAAATGAGCAGTTCAACCTAAGAGGCCACTTGTTTATCAACTGATAACACTTACCCTCTTGTTCTGACGAGTTTACACACTCACTTTAATATTTGCTCCTTGAAAACATTGACTTCCTTTTTAATTTTAGCTTTTTATGGTTTCCTATCATAGATAACCATATGTTACCACGGACGTTTTTAATCTACATCTCTGCAGGAAGACTCCTACAGGCCATTTTAGGGACAAAGCCAAAAATCCTAAGGTTGTATATGATTTATAAAAAATGCGTTTTTTCAAAAAAAAACTTAAAGATAAAAATAATAATTTTATAACACACTATGACTATTTTTAGAATTATTTAAGAATTTAGAATTTTTATTTTAACATCATATCTTCAAAACTCGCTGAATAGAACCTAAATTCATTGACATGGGAAACACTATCTGGACTTGCCGTGACGTCACGGGTAGTCAACGTCTATAAACGTAAGGATTTATCATAGTCTCGAGGTTGAAAATGGTTTACGGTTTAAATACTTTCTCTTTACGAGACTGTAAAAATCCCTCCCCTCAACCTAACTCGTATCTAATGTATAGCTGGGAGCTCTGTGAGCCCAACCCCTATGTCAGATATATCCGATGTTTAAAGGCAACTAATATGTAAGACTCAACTCACGACAGTAGGGGCACGTACTGTAGTTTGTCTATTTGGTTATTCCACGTCAGAAGACGTTTAGTGAGCAGTCTTCCATTGCGCCAAATTAGCGTGAGAGATAGTTAACTCGAAACGAACAATCTCGAACCCCGATCAATCAAGAGTGTTTACCGAAACTTCTTAGAGCTTCATTTACATGGTTGGCTTTGATTTTAAATGTTTTGTACTTTTAATTTAAAGTTCAAACAATAAATTATGTACTGTAAAATTAACACTGTCGTATATTCTTCGGTACAAAGAAAACTGGATCGGACACATCCTTAGGAGGAACTATATTCTGCACGACGTCATAGAAGGAAATATTGAGGGAAAAAGGAACTTAGGAAGAAGGAGGATTCAAATATTGGATGACTTGAAGGAGAGAAGAAAATTTTGGTAGTTGAAGGAGGAGGCAGAGGACAGGGTGCTGTGGTGGACCTGGGCTCACTGACAAAAGGATTGGACCTGTCGTAAGACAGAACACACTATGAAAATAATAATATAGAGGAAATCAAGTTGTGTCTAGAAAATTTTATAGTACAAACTTAACCATCAATAATGAGTTAAGGGTCCTGAGTTAATTTCTGACATAGCCGAAAAATCTATTGCTGGTGAAATGTGGGTTTCCCCTTTCACAGTGATGAATTAACGGCTATGCTGTATGTTAGTTAACGAATTGTGTGTTGATAAAATTGGTTGATTTATTAAATTATATTTAATACATTAAATAAAAAAGGTAGATACTGAGTTCCGTCCTATGATCAACAGACCGACCAAGGGAAGAGTGTAGATACTGAGTTGCGTCCTGCGATCAACAGACCGACCAAGGGAAGGGTGTAGATACCGAGTTCAGTCTTGCGATCAACAGACCGACCAAGGGAAGGGTTTAGATACTGAGTTGCATCCTGTTATCAACAGACCGACCAAGGGAAGGGTGTAGATACCGAGTTCAGTCTTGCGATCAACAGACCGACCAAGGGAAGGGTTTAGATACTGAGTTGCATCCTGTTATCAACAGACCGACCAAGGGAAGAGTGTAGATACTGAGTTGTGTCCTACGATCAACAGACCGACCAAGGGAAGGTGTAGATACAGAGTTGCGTCCTACGATCAACAGACCGACCAAGGAAATGTCTAGATACTGAGTTCAGTCTTGCGATTAACAGACCGACAAAGGGAAGGGTTTAGATACTTAGTTCAGTCTTGCGATCAACAGACCGACGAAGGAAAGGGTTTAGACACTGAGTTGCGTCCTACGATCAACAGACCGACCAAGGGAAGGGTGTAGATACTGAGTTGCGTCCTACGATCAACAGACCGACCAAGGGAAGGGTGTAGATACTGAGTTCAGTCTTGCGATCAACAGACCGACCAAGGGAAGGGTGTAGATACTGAGTTGAGTCATACGATCAACAGACCGACCAAGGGAAGGGTGTAGATACAGAGTTCAGTCTTGCGGTCAACAGACCGACCAAGGGAAGGTGTAGATACTGAGTTGCGTCCTACGATCAACAGACCGACCAAGGGAAGGGTGTAGATACTGAGTTGAGTCATACGATCAACAGACCGACCAAGGGAAGGGTGTAGATACTGAGTTCAGTCTTGCGGTCAACAGACCGACCAAGGGAAGGTGTAGATACTGAGTTGCGTCCTACGATCAATAGACCGACCAAGGGAAGGGTGTAGATACTGAGTTCAGTCTTGCGATCAACAGACCGACAAAGGGAAGGGTTTAGATACTTAGTTCAGTCTTGCGATCAACAGACCGACCAAGGGAAGGGTTTAGATACTGAGTTCAGTCTTGCGATCAACAGACCGACCAAGGAAAGGTGTAGATACTGAGTTGCATCCTGCGATCAACAGACCGACCAAGGGAAGGGTGTAGATACTGAGTTGCGTCCTACGATCAACAGACCGACCAAGGAAATGTCTAGATACTGAGTTCAGTCTTGCGATTAACAGACCGACCAAGGGAAGGGTTTAGATACTGAGTTGCGTCCTGTTATCAACAGACCGACCAAGGGAAGGGTTTAGATACTGAGTTAAGTCTTGCGATCAACAGACCGACCAAGGAAATGTCTAGATACTGAGTTCAGTCTTGCGATTAACAGACCGACAAAGGGAAGGGTTTAGATACTTAGTTCAGTCTTGCGATCAACAGACCGACCAAGGGAAGGGTTTAGATACTGAGTTGCGTCCTGTTATCAACAGACCGACCAAGGGAAGGGTTTAGATACTGAGTTGCGTCCTACGATCAACAGACCGACCAAGGAAATGTCAAGATACTGAGTTCAGTCTTGCGATTAACAGACCGACAAAGGGAAGGGTTTAGATACTTAGTTCAGTCTTGCGATCAACAGACCGACCAAGGGAAGGGTTTAGAAACTGAGTTGCGTCCTGTTATCAATAGACCGACCAAGGGAAGCGTAGCAAGTTGCATACAGCACCTTCTTACCTCTTTCCTTAATATTATTGTGAACATTCACTCTATTAGAATTCTGTCTGTTCTTTGCTCAATGGGCTATTTGGAGATTTTATTCATAAATATGCATTTATAACATCTCAGTTATATCTCCGTTATTGACATGTTGGTCTAAGCGTAAGGTGTCAAACTTCTGTTCTGGGGCTCCGGGGTTCAATCCCCGGTCCCGGCATAGATTTATCTGATTACCAAACCCTTCCTTCACCTCTGACAAGACATGTATTAAAATGGTTTCCACTTTTATTTTGCCTTTTGGAATAAGTTGTCAAAAGTCCCCATAATTTGAATGTACGCATATAATTTTACCGCGCGTAAACGGTGTTGAGAATGGTGTTTTCTTATTGTTTTTCGTTAACTTTATGACCGTGAGATATATTAACAAGGAAATAATATTGGATATCTATATATAAAAAAGGTTATATAGTGTTTTGTGCACTATTGATCTAGTTGTATGTAGGATAGTGTCAATGTTTTTAGAAATATTGTAACTACCTTGCATCAGTTGTGCTATCAATATTCAGATGAAACAACTAACAGTACTTTTTACTTTCCGAAGATAGCCGAAGGTTTTAAATTAACATTTTAGGCCAAATGACTTTAGGCCAAATGCCTTTTAGGCCAAATGCCTCTTAGGCCAAACTACTTTTAGGCTAAACGACTTTTAGGCCAAATGACTTTAGGCCAAACGACTTTTGGTTTCTTTTTAGGCCAAATGCGTTTAGGCCAAATGATTTTAGGCCAACTGCCGCGTCCCCGGATCAACACTACATACTATTTGATGGATTTTGTTGAAACTTGATATTTAAACTTTTATGTCCATACCTCTAGGGCAAATTATGATTTTGAGCTTATCTCTAAGATTAAGGGTAGTTTTAATAACGACTAATTTTTGAATATTCTAATATTTTTGAAAATGTCTTTATAACGATTTTGTTTTGTCTGATATCTGTTTTAAATGATACATAATACAGTATACTTATTTTATTGTAGAAACATATATAGGTGAATAGTTTATTGATTATGTATTTTATAAAGTACAGATTTAAAAAAAAAATGATGCTTTAACAATTTTGTTCAAAATATCATCTAATGCTGCTATGCTCATGACAAATATTCAACAACTTTTGATATCATCATGTGAAAAATGTTAAACTTTATATCTCTACTGGAATAATGTTTTTCTCTCTATTTTTTGCCAATAAAATGTTTTTCTACAAAAACTAAATCGGAGATCTTTCCTCGTGTTCCTTAAATTACGACTTTAGGGTGCTATTTTCACGATATATTGAGCTTGGTTTTTTTTTTTACATAACTAGCGGTGAACGATTCCATAAATTATGGATCATCTAAAACTTTGACTAACCAGATTGAACCTGATCCCATCAAATTCGAAAGGACGAGTTCCTCATGTCCTTAGAATTTCCTAGGGCCTCGAGTTAAATCAGAGCTGGTAGCTAACACTCTCTGATACTAAAGCTCTCGCCTGTAAGATACATTCAACACGGTTATATCTTGTACCATGTTATCTATGTCAGGAGAGAAATCCGCCAAATAAAACGATCGTTAAAGTTAACGATTATAATAGGGGGTTGTTACATCTGTGCGACGTACCATGTTAAGATGACTCTTGTTGAACTGCACCAAGTGATGTGTTGAAAGTACGAACTAATCTTTCTCTCTCTCTCTCTCTCTCTCTCTCTGTCACAATCTTCTTTCTACGTAGATTCACTGGCTCTCATCATATACCATCCTAAAGACTTCGTTAACGAGATCTGCAATGCTAATAGCGCTATACGTGGAGAGGGATTAGCTGATGCAGTCAGCCATCACTGGTTTCTTTGGGGAATTGCCTGAGAGATACAATACTTTACCTACCTCCTTTAGCTTTACTTTGCACTCTAGACAATGTTGGTTTATACTTTCTAATAAATTCCAAGTATAGAGTAAGCATTGTGATACTAAATTATCGCTATTGAAATTTGAGGAAGAATTCATTTTGTATGTTAATCCTAACTGTTTTTTGGACACGGCACCCTTTTGTCTTTTTGTATATTTACAGGGTGTATCTTAATTTTTGTCAAATATTCTAGGGTAGTATTTCCATCGATAAAATGTGAAGGAAATTTCATATAAACATTTGTCTAAAACGCTTAGTTTCTGAGCTAGGGAGAATTTTATTTTTCAATCCCAAAGACAATATTTTGATTTTTTTTTCTTAAAAATTAACTAAAAGTAAATATTACAGAGTGATATTAGGGGTGTAGGGGGGTATTTATGGGCGCCCACTGGTAGTACTGCTATTATTCCGTGTAAACCAAGGGTAGATCCGGGCGAGGTGTTGACTTGCACCAGAAGAAACTTGGACTGAATGTTAGGATTATCCGATCTGGTTTGCCGGCGACAAAGAGGTAAAGGTACCACAGAAAAGGTAATGCAATCAAACAAGACAAAATTTAACAAAAACATAATATAAAACATTTTGGTTCAAAAATTGCTCAACACGTTATGGTCCTGTTTTGATAAATCCTCTGAGCTTGCTTTACATGCTTTGTCATACTATGTAGAATACACTTGAGGTGTTAACATATTCTCTCATATCCATTTGCGATACTCTTTCTTAAAATGTCAACATCAGGCACAGGAATTTCGTAAACAATTGATTTGTAATGTTCTCAGAGATAAAGATTTACCTGGTTCAAATCTGGTGACCAAGCAGGTCATTCAATGTATCCCCCACGAACAATACATCTTTAAGGAAAAATTTCCAATGTTTATATAATCTTTTCTTGATGTTTGGTCGATGGGAATACGCCCATAGAATATTTTACACCAATTAATTTACAACCTGTATCCCTGCAAACACCAAAATAATCTATTCGTGATTTTTAAAATCAAATATAAAGACATATTTCTCTTCTATCTAGTAGCATAGATGAATATAAACACAAACACACAAATTATTAGAGTATCTTATCTATAACACCACATTTTTTTTTTTTTGGGGGGAATGGCTCACACAAGAATTCTTGCAGAGGAAACAACTCCAACAGTATATTTCAAAGTTGATTAAATATAAGATATTTTTATTTACATATATTAAATGGCTAAAAACAGAATATAACTTTAACTTTAAAACAATTATACAGTTTTTACAATACATTTTTAAAATGATAAGTGCTTCGATGATTTTAGGCACACATTTGTAATTTTAGAGTCAAATTAAAAGTGAAATTACACCAAACAGTACTAGCCAAAATGTGAAAATATATGTTATATAGATATCAATTTTTGGAAATTGCTGCGTTATGATTCTAAGTAAAATTTTGACTAGTTCCACTTTCAGATACTTTCACTTTCCCATATTAAGAGAAAGTATTGTGATCACGAAACACATTGATTTCCAAGGCTATGACAAATCTTTACATTTAATGTTTACATAAACCCCCCAAAAAAGTAAAATTTTATAATTATGTTTGTCCCTATGTCTGTCTGTCTGTCTGGCTCTGACCACGGATCCGAAACGGTTTGATGGATTTTGTTCAAACTTGATATTTAGATTTTATAGGGCTAACCCAGGACGTTTTATTTATTTTTACCCTAACCCTCAAATAAAGGATACTTTACCAATTAGTTATTTTTTAATTCAATTTTTTCTAAACTGTCTCTTAACAACTTTGATTAAAATGAATATCTAAGATTTGTTTGATATGACTAAACGTTTTTGGACAAACATTCGTTGAAGAGTAGTGAACTGATGGGAAACTTTTGAAAATACAAAATATGTTGGTAAAGTACTTAACGATTTTGTTCTTGATTTATATTTGGAGATTGTGTGGTAAGATTTGGGGTGGTAGCTTATTTATGAGTAATTTAATATGACTGATTTTTCAAAAACTGGAAATATTTTTTCAAACTGTTATAACGATTTTTATCGGTGACCTGGTGTCTAGGGGTAAGGTGTCAAACTTCTGTGCTGGCGGCTGGGGTTCAATCCTCGGTCCCGGCAAAGATTTATCTGATTACCAAACCCTTCCTACACCTCGGACAAGACATCTTGTGAATGTGTGGAATGCCAGGCCACCACCGTGGTTCGGATTCCACGTTAAACTGTAGGTCCTCCATTTCATCTCACAATCACCCTACCATTACAAATTAGCGTAAGTGCGTATAACCCGAATGGGTAGTAAGACGCGGTGCTAATAATAATAATAATAATAATAATAATAATATAAATATTTGGTTACAAATGGGGATCATAGGAGTGTTTGACATTACAAATAACCCTATATATTTTAATTTTGGTAAAAATTTAGACAAAAGGTTGTTTAATGAAGAATAATTTTTGAAAATTCTAATTATTTTGAAGGTGGCATTAAAGATTTGGCTTAACATATTTGTCTAAGAAGTGTATGACATAAACATAAAAAATAAAAGCCATATCTTGGATTTCAGAGGAAAATATGATAATGGGTAGTTTACTTATGGCTTTTTTATTTGAATTAAAACATGGTTCTAAATTGCATTGTAAAAGGCTATATATTTTTAAATCATACCATAATAGTTAACCAATGAAAGATTTTTTTGTAAAAAACAAATTATAATGACTTGGTTCAAAACTGGTATCGGGGGATTATTTTACACTATCAATAATAATGTATGTTTATTTATCTAAAACAAATTAATTTATTGGTAATTTATTCACCACAAATTATAGAAATTCGAATTTTTTTGAAGCTGAGTTTGAAAGCTTGAGTTCAAAATGGGAATACGGGAATTGTTTTTCATGACGAATAGTAGTTTACAAATTATTGATTTTAAAAATTTTATTTCGTTAGATTTATTTGAACAATTTGATTTCAAATTTATTCATAACAAATGTTTATTGTGAATGACAAGATGACGTGTTTTTATGAGGAAAACAAAATTAAGGGTAGTTTACTTAAAAACTATGTTTTAGAATTATCTTCGAATATATAATACACCATATGAGAAAGTTTTGTCATAATATTCATTTATTTTGCTTCATCTACAACTGTGCAAAGAGGCAAATAATTTTAAAAAACGCACAGTCTATTGAATATATGTTGCCTATCACTGATAATAATTTACAAATTATTATCAATGAATGATGGATATCAATGGATACACAGACAATGGTGTCAGTCCCATCTTGTCTAGTTAGCCAGTGACTGGACCATGTGTACTTGACATTGTTTTCTTAAATGGTTTTCTATTCTCTCTCAACGCGTATATTTCTTTTAATATCATTCTTTATTCATTTTGCCCCATTAATGTAAATATATGGATAACCTGGACGGGGATAAAATAAAATAAAATTACATTTGGATAGAGATATTTTTTAGTTTATCTGTTGAAGATGTAACTTTGTAGAAATTAAATCGGCATACCTTCCTGAAGTTAAGGAAAAACTAAAGGATAGTTTTTAAGTGCTACTCTGCGGTGAAACGTCACGGTTAAAAAAAAAAATTCCGATCTTTACCCTCTGCTTATTCCTCTCTAGTAGCTACAAATCTATGTAATCAAGAATGAAATAATAACGATATGGATTTCTAAGGAAAATGGGCTATAAACTTAGCTCTTTTAGATGCAAACATTGATTGCTATGTTAAGTCTGCACCAACTTAAATACAACAGGCGGTATTGTATCTCGAAAGCCACTATAGCTTTATAAATAATAATGTTCCTCTGAATATCACATTTCCACCCTCTTCATCTCAAAGAAGGCAAAGTAACCATCTGTTTTTATAGGCATAATCATCCCCCCCCTCCATGAAAACCCAACCAAGTGTGCTCGTGTATGCGGAGATACTTATACAATGCACTCAAAGTAAATGGTACCCACATTCCTCGACTTTTTAATCGACTAATAGTCTGTTAAAAAAAACTGCGAGACACGCTTTTCTAGAAACTTTCTTACTGACGTTAACTAGTAAACTTTCCTTTTCTTGACTGGCGACAATCTTCTGGAACGGTTATGGCTCTCTTTAGTGTGGGACACCATTAAAACAAGGCTTGACGGGAGAGGGGGAGTGAGGGGACAACCAAGATGTAATATGCACACACTTATTAGTAGATTAGGGGAAAGAATAGTGCCGATCCAATTAAATAAAATTACAAACGATAGAAAAAAAAAGTTTTTGTTTTATTTATTTGAGGTATTTAATGATAACTTTTTGAACCTACTGAATATATAATTTAATATAATAATATTTAGCACCACGTCTTACTACCCGTTTGGGTTATACGCTTTAAGTACTAATTACGCTAGTGGATTAGTAATTGGGAAGGATGAGGGAAGTGAACCCGCATTTCCGTGGAGGGAGAGTGGAAAACCATTTAGGAAAAACCACTCTCAGTTCACCCGACCGAGATTTGAACCTCGATCTCCACGTCCTCAGCAGTCGAGCTCAACACGACAAGCGCGTTAGCCAACTACGCCACCGAGGCTGGTTGGTCTGATTATATCAGCATATGAGAATTTCTATAAGTGAAGGCGAAAGTGCCTACCAATTTTGCCGGGAAAGACATTTTCATATACCTTACAATGTTATTTTACTTGCCACAATCGACATGGGACCGATGGCTTTACTCCCCTCCGAAGGAAGTTGTGCTACGAATTTTCTTATCGCTCGGAAAAAAATCCGTCGACCCCAGATGAGTTTGAACTCATCAACATCGGGTCTTGAGCACCGAGCACCTAGGTTGACGTTTACACAATTAGTTTTAATCCAATTAGTTTTAATCCAAACCAATTAGTTTGATGATTACCATTTACGAATATTGAATCTCTTGCCTCTAATATCGATACAATAAAAGTGTGTTAGCTATCTCAGGTAAATATTATCAATAACTTTATTTTCTCTATAAATAAAAACTCAAATTAGGTCGTTGTCTACATCGAAGTTACGATATGTTTCTAACCTAAAGGTCAAACAAAGAAGCCAAAGATATTCTCGAAGGAGTTTACACAATCAAACTTAAAAACTTCCACCTTACTTTCAGAAGGATAAGTTTGAAATAATCCAGTCTGTTGTGCGTGGTTGTAAAATATAATTAATTTAGAGAAGTACCTGTTAATTAGAGTAATGGAAGTCTTAAGACAACAGAAACTCGAGTCGGGGCCATCTGAAGTTTAAAACAAATATTAGACCTTTGTTAGTAGAATTAAAATCCTCGGCACTAGTCCAGCCCCCCCCCCCCACCCCCCCTTGAGTGAGTAGTTTTCTAATTTAAGGGTGCTCAGGTTGATCCCAAACAAGGATTAAAATAATCCAGTTTTTTTTAGTAGGTTTGTCCTTTAACCAAACACAATAATTCCTAAGGTTATAGTTGAACATTGTGTTAAATGAACCGGTGTAAGTTAATTAGCTACTATTTTTATTATTTACTAAAATAATATCTAAAACAGTTTCGGTGGTTACATGGTTTCAGGCGTTACTCTCACAATAGACTATATTGTTGATATAGGCATACCGGGGTTTGATCCCGATAGGGTTGAAACGTGTGTGATTTTTCATAAATGGTTTTCCACTCTATATTACCGCAAATGCGGGTACACTTTCTTTAAATTCTAACTTATTCGTCCTTAGAACGTTAGGGTAATTAGTATACAAGTGTATAACCTGAACGGGTAGTAAGACGCGTTGCTAAAAATAGTAATAATATAATATTTCAATTTGCTATAATTTTTTTACTGCGTCTTATAATTTGAAATAAATGTTCAACATAAATTTGATGATGAATGAAGACTTACAAAAATAAATTCTCTCATCACGTGTCACTACTCTGTTTGTCTATACGCATAGGCCTACATATAAATTAAAATAGTGTAGGGCCTATCGCTCTCAATTTAGTATGTTAAACAGGATATTCGGAAACTCAAAGCCCAAACTGCACATAGAGCTTGTTTGGACCAAAAGTAATACAAAATCCCTGTACACTTACGTCAGGAAAACTATGCTAAGACCATTAAATTGTGTTCAAAGTTTTGGCGTACAGCGCCGGGAGAGCAAAGCTGTGCAAGCATGCGTGTACAACAGGTTGCATAGGATGTTAGGCGTGCCACACTGCACATGTAATAACGGCAATCAATTTCTATTATGTAGGACCGTTAATGATGACCCTCAGAACGTATTCTCATTTCTAGATTTACTGGTGTGTTGTTTACTATTAATAGTTGTGGTATGTTCTGTTACCGTGCTCCAAGATGTCTAGGTGTATAGTGCCACGTGCCTAACTCTTATGCAACCTGTTGTACACGCATGCTTGAACAACTTTGCTATCCCGGCGCTGTACGCCGAAACTTTGAGCACAATTTAATGGTATTAAGTTTTCTAGATTTAAGTGTTTAGGGATTTTGTATTACTTTCGGTTCAAACCAACTATATGTGTAGTTTGGGCTGTAAGCTTCCGAACATTTGTATATTCTCTCTATACTAAAGCAGTATTTAATGTAAAGGTACTTTTACACAGGGAATAATAACTATCCGGAGGCGTTAGAGGACTGTACTAGCTCGCCACTACGCTCTGGCAGTATCAGGTTTACTTAGCCTCCCTTAAGAGCTGAGGAGCTGAATAGTAATATTATATCCCTTCTTGGAGGATTAAGCTACTCGCTGATTGGCCTGGAGGACAAAGTAATTGACGAGAAGCCAAACCCTTTCGAGATGGCGACTTTGTGAAAACGAAAACTCTCTTGAGTCCTCTGAATGAGGCCTGGCGTACTATATCTGATGTGCGCGAGCTCAAGGTGGGGTGGTAGGGATTGCGAGCTAGGGGCGGTGAAAACACCACAGTTTTTATATAAATCTAAAATCGGCCAAATTATTCGAATTTCTCCAGTAGAAATAGAGTTTTTTTTAGCACTGCGTCTTACTACCCGTTCGGGTTATACGCTTATACACTAATTACGCTAATGGTTCTAGGGATTAGGAAGGCTATATTTATAGGAAGTGTACCAGCATTTGAGTGGAGGGAGAATGGAAAACCATTTTGTAAAAATCAACCTCAGCACACCCGACTGAGATTTGAACCTCGATCTCCCCGTCATCGGCTACTGCTAGAGTAGCGTGTTAGTCCATGTGGCCACCAATGTGGGTGAGTTTAATTTTATTCGCATGGTAACATCAAAAGTTCTTGACTACATCTGTCAAGGCTGTCTTCGAATCAGTAGAACTTTTTTTTCTTCATTTAAAGTTTCTCATCAAATGCCAATATATGTTCATGACAAATATTAAAGAGTTATTGGTGAGCTGGTGGTCTAGGGGTAAGGTGTCAGACTTCTGTGCTGGCGGCCGGGGTTCAATCCTCGGTCCCGGCACAGATTTATCTGATTTCCAAACCCTTCCTACACCTCTGACAAGACATCTTGTGAATGTGTGGAATGCCAGGCCACCACCGTGGTTTGGATTCCACGTTAAACTGTAGGTCCTTCATTTCATCTCACAATCACCCTACATTACACATTAGCGTAAGTGCGTATAACCCGAACGGGTAGTAAGACGCGGTGCTAATAATAATAATATTAAAGAGCTGTTGACGTCACCATGTGTAGAAAATTAAACTATATGTTTCTATTGGAGTAATATTATATTTATTTTGACGGGGAAAAATTTTTTTGCGCTATGAAAACTGCAAAAAAACACAAAACAACAATACTGGCCTTTTATCACGTACTCATCTATTCAGTCTCAAAAACCAAGATACGATCGGGGCTCTTTAAGTCCGGGTGCGTCCAACTCGGTCCTCGCATGTTACAGTGTTAAGTTACTTCCTGTGTAGCTAAGCTGTTTTTTAGTCTATATTAGTAGCTCCTTAAGTAGAGAAGTTCTCATCTGTAGTGACCTTCACACTTTTTATTAAACACCCATCAAGATAAACTCAACGTTGTGTCATCATTGTAAACGTCTCCTTATAATCCACCTTCACAAGCGATGGACAGAAGATGACAACTACCGAAATGTGTTAGAGATAACTAGAATAGAATTTAGGGGAAATATACCCACGATTACTTGGGGGGGATCGAGAAAACTTTAGGGGAAAATAAACACCCTCAGTATTCCATGCACCTAAACGGTCACAAACTTCAGCATCACTTTCAAGGCCAGCCTGTATCCAATAGTAAGTGCGTTGCAAAAAAAGACGTGAGATCAGCACGGAGCTAACGTTTATTTTTTTAAATCATAGTTCTGTCAGTAGATCTATAGTGGATGCGTTGTGTTGGTTTACGTGGTTTAATCAATAAAAACAATATATATTTAAATTATTATTTATTGCACTAAATTTTCTATAACTTAACTTAATATATAATTGATCATTTGAGAGTTGCCGTCAACAGAATTATCAATTTTTATGTTAATTAATTCTGTCTATTAATTGTATCGCTTATTATTCAAGGATTTCCATTTCTATATTTCTTCATCCTAACCGCGAGAAAATTAATAAACACAGGTCCTAAACTTGGGAGTGTTTAGTAAAAAATATCAGGTCATGTATCCTGACTGAACAGTGTTAATGACGTTGCCAATTTGGAAATTTTGAAGTTACTTTTCGAAGCGTATTGCATCTTAACTTGACACATCATAGCGCTATCACTATTAAACACTAATGTATGAGAGGGTTTCTTTCAATGGGCTGATAATCCTTCCCCTCTTCCTCTGACTTTAATTTTTGCGCCTTGAAAACATTGACTTGCTTTTTGAAATTACCTTTTTCTTGTTTCCAATTCTAGATAGAAATATGCTACCATAGACTTTTTTAATTTACCTCCTGGCAGGAAAACTCCTACAAGCCATTATAGCGATTAAGTTAAATAGACTAAGTTGTAGATTGTTTATAAAAAAACTACGTTTAAAAAAACTACTTAGATATAAAAAATAATAGTTTTTTACACTGTAGGACTATTTTTAGAATTATTTAAGAATTCATGGTTTTTGTTTCAACGTTATATCTTTAAAATTCGTTGAGTAAAACGTAAATTCATTAACATCCTATTCCTATCTTGACCTGCCTGTGACGTCACAGGTAGACAATATCCTTAAAACAGCAAAACATAACCGACTCCCTTGTTACAAACCTATTTAAAAACTTTCAAACCTAATCCTCCAGAAGATGAAATACCAGAAAATTCTCCCATGGTCACCTCATAAAACATGGATCAAACAACTTGTCACCTGTAAAATATGGAAATATTCCCCCGGGCCGTGCCCTGTGTGGTCCAACCAGGGAAACACAAACATTTACTGGAAATACTTTAAGACTATTGTGTGTATGTGTGTGTGTGTCAGCAACTTTCAAATTAAGGATTGGATTTACTTGAGCACATATCTAGAAGATTATTTATCCGGCTGGAAATTCATTATTGCCTACATGATTCCTTTTAAACATATTATTTTGACAATGGTTAATAAAATTTACTGCAAGTAAACGCGACATGAGTTCGAACCTCACTCTCCGCGTCATAAGAAATCATGTTTTATGCTAGTGTGATGTGTCAAGACCAGTGACACATTAAATGATAATGACAACATTAATAACCTTTTAACGACCATTATTTCTTCATCATAAACTCAAATAAAAATTTAAAGCTAATGAAAGAGTAAAGATAAAAACATAAACGCTAAGTCTATTGAAAGGCTATGTTTGCATGAGGGAGAGAAATAAATATTTAATGAATTGTGGAATGGAGAGCGAACTTATCAAATATTAAAGTCAAAAACTCTTTCGCGTTTAGTTAATTCTTTGTGTCTTCTGGCTAACGGAGGCATACTTACATTTTCCTTCCCTTCCCCTTCCCTCCAGAGTAAGGGAGTTTTAATTCACTCGGGGAAATGAATTTTGTTTAAAGGTTTTATAGCCTAGTACTTAGAAAGTGCACATTAAATATACACATAAATGAGGATAATTTATACACAGTTTTCCGGTTATAACACCCACGGCTATACCGCAAATTCAGATTTACGAGTACCATGAGTCGTCTTTGTTTATTCCCGTGCTTTTGAAAGATAAAATCTAGCAGTTGGTCTCACCCAAAAATATTATCTTAAAAAATTATATCCGCCCATAAATAACTCAAAAAAACTACAGACTATTTAATAAAGTGATGAAAGAATGTTGTTGAATATTTTTATGGTGACTTATTGTGTTGTTTTTCGTGAAAAATGAAAGAATTTTTGGGAATCATGTTTATAAAAAATACTTTAATAATATTAGTGTCTGACAGTGGAGCCTTGTTTAGCAGGAATGCAGTGGCACTCTCACACTTAGCTGGGTGATTCGAGGGGGCAGGTGGGAGGAAAAGGCACAAGTCTGGAAGAGTCTGAGCTCATTTTATTATAGCCCAGTATTTTATAAATGGAGGGTTCCAGATTCTTAACTGTGACCCTATGTATACATGGTTGGTGATAGCCAGACAGCTCTAGTCCGAGTCAAGGTTAGCCAAGTGGGTGGACCAGCGTGTCCGGGCTAGCGTGCCCGGGAGTGTCCAACGTGACCAGCGAGTGAGTCTGCTAGTCTACCACTTGTGTATCGCCAGTCATCGCAGTGTGTTCTGTTCGGGGAACAACGGTGATTTACGTGGACTATTTACTTGTGACATAGACATGTATCGTTATTGTTAACTGCGTTAACAATGTAGATTTTTTGTGACTTTTAAATATTTTAATAGTTATTGTGTGTTTTATAGTTGTTCTATTGTTTGTTTAATTTACTTATATTTTCATGTGTTCTATTAGCTTATTAATTTAGGGCCTATAAACTTACTAATTATGATTATTATTTAATTCAATGCCTTGTTTGGTTATTAATTTAATTGTATCTTAATCAATGTATGTACTGTTTTATTTTTAACAGTCAAAACTTTGGATATTTGGTGTGCATTTTAATTCGTGTTTAGTCAGCAACCCATTCCAGTATCCTCAAAAGAGCATGTGGTTCACATGGTGACGTATGAACGGCCCGTGGTCTTCCCAGGTCACGCACACTCTTCGTTACAATACATTATGTACCCAGGTACAGTATTTATTAAATGTTTAATTTAATCTTTAAATTTAATTATTTAGTTAATAGCTTTATCTGTAACCAAATAGTTCAGTGGTCGCTATGTTTATGGTACTTATTAGTTTAATGTTAGGGCCTATATGCGGTTTTAGTCTATTATAAAATCAATAATTTATAAAATAATTGAGTCATAGGCTATAGCGCGTTTGTCTTATAACGTGGGTCTAATACTTAACCACAAAACCACGTTATAATCGGAGAGCGGTGTATATTCATATAGTTATGATATACAATATGTAAATATTTTAGTTGCATATAATATAACTCAAATATTGCATACTTACGTAGTTACATATTTTATAAACAATAATTTGTAGCCAGGTAAATATTCACCAAAGTCAACTTTATTGCTTGGCCAGGTTACAAGATTTGTAATAAATCCTAAATTCACAAGTTTTGTGATTTTTGAACAAATCTACAGCTTAAGACCATTTTTAAGTACTTTAACCACTTCTGTCAAGGACATTAGGCTAAATAATGTCCATACATTCACCAACTAACATAAAGATTTTTTTTTAAACTTTTATATGACAATCCATTGATTTATTTAATTAAAAATAAAGGATTAAAATTTGTTTCGTAGATCTTGATATACTATTGTCGAAAGAAAGCTTTTTCAAAAATTGTGACTTTCCTCTTTGTTTTTTTTTGAAATTTGAGGTGTTTGGGCGTATCTTTGATGTATAAGTTTTGATTTTAAAACAATGAAAATTGATTTGGTAAAATTCCGGAAATCAATGTCAAATTAATAACTTATCCTTTTAAATATAGTGATACAAAATCATACATATAATTTAAATAATTATTTTAACCAATGAGGTTAAAACTAATACTGGTTTTGATTCCTTCAAGCTGAACTGGAATATTTCTATCAACATGGTTTTTCAAACTTATCTTCAGAGAAATGTGGAGGAAGTACCTTAAAATGCAATCTCTCGACCCTCTAGGTAACGTCGCTAATATTTAATACAACTGTCACGAGAACATACGTTTAGTAAATAACTTAGAGAGCGTTTAACCTGATTTGCAGAATTAGCCTTTAGTTAGTGAACGTCACGTATGACACTATATTCTGAATATCATAGGTGGAGAAACTGCATGGCTACTAATGGAAAACAGCGTTGTCATTTTCTCGTTTTCATGTGGTCAATCTCCCCCAAAATATAAGACAAGTTTCGCAACGATGGTTAGTCAAGGTTGCCAGTAACTCCTTCTTAACCCAGCACACCACCTTCAGACATAACTTAGAGCGAGGAGATTTGGCAACACTTAACTGAGATACAAGCAAAGATAAAGCTTCTATCTATAAGACCTGCAGTTCCCTCACAATGATATTGGGGTCGCTCCATCTTACCCAGCACACCACCTTCAGACATAACTGAGGGGAGAAGATTTGGCAACAGTTAACTGAAAGAGAAAGCAAAGATAAAGCTTTCCTTCATAAGACCTGCAGTTACCTCAGCAATGATATTGGGTGTCGCTCCATCTTACCCCAGCACACCACCTTCAGACATAACTGAGAGAGAGGAAATTAGGCAACAGTTAACTGAAAGAGAAAGAAAATATAAAGCTTCCTCCATAAGACTTGCAGTTACCTCAGCGATGATATTGGTTTAGTCCATCTTACCCAGCACACCACCTCAGACATAACTGAGAAGAGGAATTGGCAACACTTAACTGAGATACAGAGCTAAGATAAATCTTTCCTCCATAAGACCTGCAGTTTCCTAAGCGATGATATCGGTTAGCGTCAACGGAATCAGCGTTTCTTCCTACGGCAGCGTCGTGTCGTTTCAGCATCTGATATAAGCTTTATTTTACCTTGGCAAATTTGTATTCTGCATCCAAACCGTGTATCTAAGAAAAGTGGGAGCCTCCATGTTTCAGTTTACTGTCATTATTAGCATCTGTGGGACTATTCCCAATCCCACCTCCCTTCTTGCTACCGATTCACACCTGCCGACAATTAGTGCCTTGTAGGTTGGTTTATTCTATCTACATGGGACGGTAAGGCTGACTAGGGTGTGAATAAAACATTAAAGAGGCCGTCGCTAATCCCACGAACAACGCATTACCTATCTTAGGATAAGCCCACTTTGGTGGTCAAATGGTCTGAGATGTTACTCTCGCAAAAAACTGTACTCTCAATAACAAGGAGTTTTGGGGTTCGATTTCAAGTTGGGTGAAGTGAGAGGGTTATTTTACCTAAATGCGGGTACACTTCATCTAAATTAAACCTTCATCATCCTTAATGCATTAGTGTAATTAATTCATATGCGTATAGTTTGAACAGATAATGAAAGGCGACATATATATATATAAAATAAACCATAAATTACAGAAAAAAGTTACTAAAATTTATTTAATATATCCATAGGTCAAGTCATTTGATCAGCAGTTTTTTTGTATATAAAGTAAGCGTATAAATGCTTATTAAATAATACTAATGGCATAGTAAAATACTATCAAGCTTAACCCATCCACCCCAAAAAAGGATTGTTTTCCCAAAGGTTCTCCCTTCCTACCATAATACTACTGTAGGTAGGTAATACATACCATTATTTTGGTAGGAAGAACAGTAAAAGTTAGTTACTAAAGTTAATAAAACCATTCTAATATATTAAGTCATTTTATCTGCAGCTGTAAGTTTTGATAGATATTATCAATACCTATTATTATTATTATTATTATTATTATTATTATTATTATTATTATTATTATTATTATTATTATTATTATTATTATTATTATTATTATTATTAGCACCACGTCTTACTACCCGTTTGGTTTGTACGCACTTACGCTAATGTGTAATGGTAGGATGATTGTGAGAAGAAATTGTGGACCTATAGTTTAACGTGGGATCCGAACCACGGTGGAGGCCTGGCATTCCCCACATTCACAAGTTGTGATTAATACACGTCTTGTCAGAGGTAAAGGAAGGGTTTGGCAATCAGATAAATCTGTGCTGGAACCGAGGATTGAACCCCGGACCCCCAGCACAGAAGCTCGACACCTTACCCTTAGACCATCAGGTCACCCTCAATACCTATAAAATAACAGAAATAATACAGTAAAATGTTATCATTGTTTGTAGCAAAGAAATATGTTTGAAATTTCTTAACTGTACTTCTAACCAAAATCACACTAGCTCGAAAACGCGTCGTATTATAGTGCGGCTTTTTCTGATCTTTTTTTTAGGAAACTAGAATTTAGACCACTGGAACCATTTAACCTTTTTTATACAAACAAATTAAAATAGTTTAAAAATAAATTGTATCATATTAAACAAAAATCTCAATTCAGCTGTTATCCAGGAAGGAATACATAATCCCACACATTAAGATGGGATTTTGGTTACAGTGCAATCTTGTATCTAATATCCCGGTTAGTCAAACGTGAGATGGTCTTTTAAGATGAGGAGGGAGAGGAGGGGATATAAACCCAATTACACTTTTATTGTTTCACTACATATATTATATTTGTATGTGTATTGGTTAATCCTCAATTACTTAATTTCGTTGAAAAAAAGAAAGAGAGAAAGTGAGCTGTGTTCTCGTAAATGTCTCAAGACTCGGATTATTGGCTAGGGACAGTCCAATTTTCATAGGAAGGACCTTATCTGTGGTTTTAATATGTCACTTTTGATATAAATTACCAATACCTATAAAATAGCACTAATAATATTGTCATGTTTTATAAATGTTGACTACAAAAAATGTGTTTTAATTTTTTAATAGTTCCTTCCTATGAAAATCTAGTGTATATATCGATATTTTTATTAAATATTCTAATTTTGTTGTTTAATTATACGAAAATTATTTTTTGTAAAAATGATGATCGGAGAAGGGAGGAAAAAAAAAATCTGACATGTTCAGGGAACGTTTTCTGTTAGCCATAGATTTGCATCCGGAGACTAAAATAAAACGGAGTCTCATAGATAAATATTGCGCTCGTATTTTATGTCATTGACTGTACATAAAACTCATAGCAGCTGATTCGTGAGCTTTGAAATGACAGACACGTTCATTAATATGTTGTTGTTTCTTCCAGAAAAATAAAACACCTGAGCTGTCATTTATATATTTTAATGGGCTTTTTAACTAATTTTCTCTTGCCAATAAATTATTTATAAGTTTCTGATAGGATTTTTCTACGAATCAGATTATACACAAGACTTGTGATTCCTCTTATTTAAATAAAATCGCTTAATCAATGACATTAAAAAAGAAAATAATTGGTTTTGACAACTTTTAATGATTTCTGTTGTGTCTGGACTTACCGTACTTATACTCTGGAGTTAATGTTTTATAGCTACAGCTATTAATTTTTTTTAATAAAGAGTGTTTTTCGAAATAAGGGTGACTTCTCTTGTCGACGGGAAGATCTTTTGTTGGCAGGTAATTGGAAGATTCTAGATATATGTGCATTCCTTTCTGATTATAAAAGCGTAGTGATAATAATAATATTCAAAAGGGTGTAGAAAAGAATAAGTTTTCGCTGATTCGTTCATAATCTTTCTTTATACCGTGTGAATAATTTTAAGAGTCTTATGTAGATAAATTTGAGCTACTATTAATATTTTTATGTTAAAAGTAAGTAGATTATTTTAGAGTAAGACTATTGATTTTCTGTTTAGCAAAAATAATGTTTGACGTTTATTTAAGAAAATATATAGATTTCTTAAAAGTATTTATCAGCCAGGTTTTATGAATGGGTAGTACGCCCAATTTTTTTTTTAATAATCTGGTTTTGCATATCTTTTCCAAAATAATTCTAGCACAATTTCTTTGAAATTTTTCTTTATTAGTCTGTCCACTTGAATTAAATAATGTAAGTCAGCTTTGGCACTAGAGCGTAGTGATATTAATATAGAGGAGTTAGATAAAATAATATTAACACCAGAGAAATAGGTTACGTTTATTTTAATAAGGTGTTAAGCCACAGTTTGTATTAATGTGGTAGTGTAGTTAGAGAAAGTTAAGGGCAGTATTTTTGCAGTTTTTATACCAAATAGTTTTTGGGTCAAAAGAAATTAAATAATTCTCTACTAGAAACATAAGAAATTTAATTTTCCACCCAATCGTTCTTGAATATATGTAAAGTCTTCCCAGAATTTAATGATACCTTTTATTTTCTTTATTTAATGAGTTTTTCATTGGTCATGATAGATATTTTAAAAATGTTGATATCACCATTTGAAGAACATTAATTTTTTTGTTTGTACTGGAGTATAATTTAAATTACATTGGTTAAAAAAAAGGTTTTGCTATTAAAACTGCAGAAACATCTAGTCGATTCCTCCCACTCCATACACCCCCCCCCCCCCCTTATTATCTTATATATAAAATTCTCGTGTCACAATGTTCGTTCCCGTACTCCTCCGAAACGGCTTGACCGATTCTCATGAAATTTTGTGAGCATATTGAGTAGGTCTGAGAATCGGCCAACATCTATTTTTCATACCCCTTAGTGATAAGGGTTGTCCACCCTTAACATTTTTCTTTAATTTTTAGACATTTTTTTAATTTCTTTATTTTTTTATTATGTCGCATTAAAAAATACGTACAACCCTAAATTTTTACCCTTTTATCACCAACCCCTATTTTTTAATAGCCATTTTAGTAATTTAATAAAATAAAATTTAATTATACGTGGCATGCTCTCGAGTGGGTAAACCATCCAGTTTGTTTGTGTTAGCTAAAGATGGACCTACAAAAAATATTGTTCACGCTATAGCATTAAGAGATTGATATTGTTTGTTAGTGTTACTGTCGTAATTGATTAATTAATCTTATATAATTTTAAGGAATAAATTATAATAACTTAAAAATAATGTTTGCCTTTTGTTATTTTTATATTCCCTCATCGTTCACAGCGCTCCATGCCTATTTCACGCATATACCACATTCTTACACACTTACAATAAGTAAGCTATTTTTTGTCTACACTAGAAATTACTTTAAAATTATTTATATGGCAAAACAACGTTTGCCGGGTCAGCTAGTAATAAATATAATACTCATTTAATATTTATATTAATTAATATCAAACAATAACCTATTAATAATTTTGGTAGGAGAAGTATCTACCTGGCACATGAAAGTAATACAATACTGGATGAGCTGGTGGTCTAGGGGTAAGGTGTCGGACTTCTGTGCTGAAGGTTCGGGCTCAATCCTCAGTCCTGGCACAGATTTATCTGATTACCAAACCCTTCCTTAACCTCTGACAAGACGTGTATTAATCACAACTTGTGAATGTGGGGAATGCCAGGCCTCCACCGTGGTTCGGATCTCATGTTAATCTGTGGGTCCTCCATTTCATCTCACAATCACCCTACCATTTCACATTAGCGTAAGTGCGTATAACCCGAACGGGTAGTAAGACGCAGTGATGATAATAATAATAATAATAATACTACAATACTGTCTAGTCTATCGTCCACAAATAGATAAGGCATGTATACCGAGACGATCAAGGCGTACGTCTGAGCTGGTTGGGATCTGAACTCGAGACGTCCAGCGAGATTACTTAGCATGCCCCTACACCAAGGCCATAACCAGTCAGTAATTTCAGGGGTTTGGGGGGCTGATGGGCTCATCTCTCGATTGTTGGAGGCTAGAAAAAATTCTAAGTGATAAACAGTTCTAGAAGCTATCTGAAGTGCTGTTTATGGTTACACAGCCCCTTAATTTGTACTTGTACATTAATTTCGATATTGTTTGAACCATAAATAAAGCCATATATATTTTGTCCAAAAAAATTTGGGGTGTGGGGGGGGAGTTGAACACCCCTCCCCCGACTACGGCTTTGCCTTACACTATACCTACAATATTGTTTGCAAAAACCTACTATTTTTAGTAAGTTAAGGAATTGAATCTTAGGTACATAAGCATCTTAATAATATATCAAAATGAAAACTTTTGAATATTAAAAAAGAAAAAATTAAATGTCACCTGGGATGTTATAAAAGGTGTGACTTCATGTGTGAAAATATTCCAATTATTATATTTTCTATTTCACAGAGACATATTAACAGGATTCACTAGTGTAAGGTATTGTTGATAGAAGTTTATTGAGTTTGAGATTTTAGACGAGACCTAAAGAGGAAAGGTCAGCTCTGAAAGTTCATATTTTCACTTTTTTTTTTATTAATGACATAGAAGGGGGAATGTTTAAGAAACTCATCGTTGAGAACCCTTAGATTTGTTCAAATAATGATGGCTATAAATATTTTTGTTCGACAGTACAAGTATATGAGGATTGTGATAATTCTGAGTGGTACTAGGATTCGATATTGAGGTTCATTGGTAAGCAAACCATCAAAATAACTCTAAAAAAAAGAAAAATACCCCCATGTAAAAGGAAGGGCTTGGACTTACTTAAATAAAAATAGTTAACATGACTTGATGAGATAAAAAATATAAAATTTAAATGGTTATCTTGCACTTCAATACCACGAAATTGCAAGGGACACTTAAGAAACAATCAAAATAACTCTAAGTTTTCATATAAAACTCCCTTTGGTAAAAGGAAGGGCTCGGAATTACCTATTTATAGAGTGTTCACATGACAGGATTGGATAAAATGGTAAAAGGACTTTTCAAATACTTTTTGTTTTAAGAGTAAGCTCGCTGGCGTATGAATAGAAGATTACTCTAGTCACGAACGTTGTTGGTTGGGAAAGACGAGGGGAAAGGGGAACACATACCACCCCCTCCCTCACTTCCAAAATTCTGGTAAATCCAGACATTCTTAGTACTATTTAAAAAAATTAGAAGAATGAGATACCACCTTTGTAGTAATAAAGCAATAACTTTAATTTATTCATATAAATTACTATAGAGTTAATTTTGCTATATAGTTTTGTGTTTTATAGTTAATACAAATATATTTTTATTTTCTAATTAAAATATGTTTGTTTTACCCCCTACTCCCTCGCTTTTCCTCATCGTATCCTTTCCTATTACTATAACGTAATGATAGTAAAAAAAATAGGATAATATAGGTGCTCATTAAAATATACATAGTGGTTCCATTTAAACCAGTTTTTCTATTTTAAATTCATTGAGAAAAAATAAGGGAAAAATACTAAGAATCAATGTATATTTTTACTGTGCGTCTTTCCTCTAAGCTTATGGGTATTTTTTTTTACCTCGCGCAGACTTTTATTTCCTGAGCCCCGCCTGCCTGTTCCTCTATTATAATATTTTCCCTTTTATTCTTCCTTCAAATGAAGTTGCTACTAACGATATATACACGCGAGATAAATCACTAGATGAAAAGAAATAGTCAATTTGTAAGACGGGGGTTTAATGCGAACTTCCTGGATACACTTATATCCAGCCATTATTTCCTCCAAAGCTCAGAGCCCAAACCTGCCTCCTTATTAGCTTATCTTGTGATGTAAGGATAAGGACTAACTCTATTCGGACAGAAGTAGGCCCTAATCCTTTTAGGGTACCTTCCGGGGTATAAATATGGCTTTTACAGATATTTTTTTTATTTTTATTTTTGAATACAACATATTTAATCATTGACATGTGTTGTAATTTTTATTTCCCATAGAGAAAGTAATGTAATTTTTAAAACTATAGACCTTGAAATTAATATGGATCTTGACGTTTTAAGTAGCCCCGAACATTTTTTTTATGTGTTTTACATTTCTGTCGGTCCCTTTGTTTGTTTGTCTGTATGTATGTCTTTTTGTTTGTACTTGTGGCTACAAACTAAATTGTTTGTTGGATTTAATACAAACCTGATGTTGAAAAGTTATATGGTCATACCATGTCATAAATTTTGATTTTAGCTCTAAAACTAAGGGTAGTTTATTGAAGATTGCTTTTATTTAACTCAAAATGTATCGATGATAATAGCTATGACAATTTTGTTTAAAATTAATATCTGGGGAGTGTTTCATTTTGATACATAATACTGTACACTCATTTTTGGTGAAAATATAATTTATTGATATAGTATGATTTTGGAAAAAAAGTTAGTCACTAAAGTTATTTGAACAATTTTAATATATTCATATATCAAAACATATTATCTGCATCTGTCACTTTTAATAGATATTATTGATACCTATAAAATAACACAAATAAAATAGAGAAATGTTAGCAATATTGGCCGCAAAGAAATGTGTTTGAATTTTCTAAACTGTTCTTCCAACCAAAATCAGGGTATAGTTTACTGATTATCAATTTGTTTTTAAGTTACATACATTCTATCTATTTTTAAATAACTACAGTAGTTTGGTTAAAAAATTAAATCTGAAGAGAGTTTCATATTGTTATCCCCATATATATATTTTTTATGAAAACATATTTAAGGATAGCTAACTGCCACGGTAAAGATTTCTTAAAATTTGACTCAAACTAGAATGTGCGTTTGTGTCGTACCAATTATTTTCTATTAATTTTCTAATAGATTTTACTTTCGATGACTCTACTATAGCAAGGATAGTTGAGCTGATAATGTAACTATCCAATCTGGAAGGCCTAGTCTAAATCAAAGCCTAGTGCACTGGTGATTGTTTTTACTAATAGTACTTTACTGGCTTTTCTTATTTATAAGCGTATAACCCGAACGGGTAGTAAGACGTGGTACTAAATATTATTTTATTTATATTTTCATTATATTCCTTAAAATGAGCTTTTCTTATCTTAGAGTAAAATAACCGAAACTATTATTTGTACTTTTTACTGGGGAATTCTCCATCTAGATATATTCTGGAAATTAAAAAATTACACCTGGGGACATAGGAATCGAACCCGGGATCTTTAGCTTGGCATACTAAGCCAAAGGTCCCGGGTTTGATTCCCATGTCCAGGTGTCATTTTTCAATTCTCAAAATATAATATTCTTATTTTGTTTTTTTATTTTATTTATTTTTATCTAGTGTTAGACTGGCTTCATTAGGACTATGAGATCGAGGTTCAAATTCGGTCGGATCTATTGAGGGTGATTTTTCCAAAATGGTTTCCCACTCTCCTTCCACTCAAATTCGGGCAGATTATATCTAATAGCTTCCTTCCTCATCCCTACCTCATTAGAGTGATTATCATACATGCATATAACCTGAACAGGTAGTAAGACGAGGTGATAATCATAAATAAAATACATTAAGTTTGGATATATTTGATACTTAGTTTGTTTATGCTCTGTTTTCTCTTTTTTCTAGCTATTTCTTCTTGATAACTATTTGTAATAATTATTGAAGCTCACATTCTTAGGCTGATTAATAATCTACGTGGTTATGTTTTTAAATGTTGGAAAATTATTGGTTTAGTATTGTGTTAGATCTACTGAGCTGTTCGAGCTCTCCCTAACCTAACTGCCCTCAACCTAGCTGCTCCAGCCGGGATACCAACCAGAGACACTTGCATTGAGAGACATTATTTATTTAATGAGCTTAGTCAGTAAAGTACTTTCAATATTCTGTTATGTTTAAAACATGATGCGATTGTTTTCGACATTTTTTCCCGGAGTTATACCTCACGGATTGTCATTGCCCATCAGATTATTAAAATAAATAAATAAACACTGAGAATGGGCTCAAAAACGTCAAATTTCAAGAATATTCAAAGGGGTAGCCACAATTTCGGAAAAAATATAATTTCATTTGATAGCAGGCTTTCGAGTTTCACCAAACTGATTTTAATAAATAAATAGAAAGCGTTTATTTCTGAGATTTTTATGTTTTCTACGGGGAAGCCACAATGTATACATAATTTACAGAAGTCAGGGAATTAATGGACATTATTAAGCTGAGAGTGTAGATTTTTACAATTATTATATAAAAACATTTTTTGGTCAAAAGAATGTTTTATATAAAAACATTTTATCAAAAGAAATCAAATAATTCTCAGGTAGAAACACAAAGCTTAATTTTCAAAACATTGTGACTTGAATAATTATTTATTATTGGTCAAGGGCGTCCTGGAATTTAATAACAACTTTTTCTCTTCATTAAAAAAGTTTTTCGTCTAATACCACTATGCTCATCACATATATTCAAGATCTGTTGATATCAACATGTGTAGAAAATTAAACCCTATGTTTTTACTGGAGAATATTTTATTTCTTTTTTAGCCAAAAAAAGTTTTGCCTTAAATACTACATAAACACTAACCTTAATTCGGGTCTCCTACACTCTCACCTTAAGACAGGGTTTCAATGTCGTAAAAAATAAAAAAATAAACTAGTTGTTGAGTGTCTTTTCAAATGTAATGAATGAGCTGTAGATTTGCACAAAAATTACAAAACGTCTGAAATTAAGCAGTGATTTACCACAAACCCTGTGACTCAGACCAGAAAAATGGTTTTTGCCCTGATACGACTCATTTAATTCTTACAATGAGTGCAATTTAAAGAAGTAAACATTTATTAAAAACCAGTTTTTCTGTGGTGTAAACAAGTTGGGCTACGGGACCACTTGTCGCAAAAGTTAATAGCCAGGTTGGGACACGTTCACTGACCAGGAGTACTATAACAGATAAAACCTGCGGGTAGATACAGTAGCCCCATGACTTCTTTGGTGCTGACTGACAGCTCACAGCTGACAGCTAAAAGCTTTGAAAAGTTATCAGACCAAATTATGTATCCCTACGCCGAACCATATGATCTGAAAAAGCATGTGTTTAGCAGCTGTCACTTCCGACGGTTAAAATCTAGTTATATACCTAAATATTGACTGTCAAAAGTCAGCTGTGAACTGTCAGTCAGCACCAAAGAAGCCATGGGGCTGCTGTAGATGTGCGTTCGCCCCCATCAATATTTTTGCCTATTTATTAGTTCAGACTTGTTTGAGCTTAGGTTTAGGTTATGTTAGGTTAGATTAGCTTAGCATTTTGTTGTGTACCAGTACGCCTTGTTTACAATCCCCAAGAATGAACTCGGGGCCCAACTGTAATGTGAGATTACGATACCCTTGTGTCATAACAGGTATAACTAGCTCGGCTATAAAATGCTCTAAACAAGTATGATTGAGGTTAATAAGCCGAGGCCATTTACAGTATGCAAATGAAACCGCAAATTATAGTTGTAACCAACCTAATTAAAATTTTACCAGGTGATCTGTCAGTCTAAGGGTAAGGTGTTGAACTTCTGTGCTGGCGGCCGGGGTTCAATCCTCGGTCCCGGCACAGATTTATCTGATTGCCATACCCTTCCTTCACCTCTGACAAGACGTGTATTAATCACAACTTGTGAATGTGGGGAATGCCAGGCCTCCACCGTGGTTCGGATTCCCAGTTAAACTGTAGGTCCTCCATTTCATCTCACAATCATCCTACCATTACACATTAGCGTAAGTGCGTATAACCCGAACGGTTAGTAACACGCGGTGCTAATAATAATAATATTAATAATATTTATTAATATATAATATATATTATTATTAGCACTATTTCATATAAATTCATATAAATATATTTGTGAAAGGTATGGTTGGAACTCACATAACTTTATGTATACATTCTCGAAAATTGTTTAAGTAACTTTTATAACAATTGAAATTCGGACAGAACTTGTATTTATCTCAAATCTGATGTCCCCCTCCACCCCCCCCCAAAAAAAAATTAAGATTATTTCTTCTTCAAACTCTCCAAAGAAACAATCAATCATCAAGCTTTTAATCCACTTTTAAACCATAATTATTTGTAGAAATATTTAATGGCAGAGACTTAATATTCCTAATTTATTATTAATTCAATCCACGTTAAAACAATTTAAGCGCGTGAATTTATGATGAAAACGGTTAACATAATTATTTAAAACCATTATTACATCAAATAAATAGTACGAATCACTGTACCGACTTTTCAGTCTTTACCTAAAAATAGATATATAAACCATACTTGTAAGATATGTGAAACAAAATAATATACAATGTTACAGAAGCATAATGGGGAAAAAAGACGATAGCATTCTACCAAAGAACTTTAATTAAATAATATACAGTTTTACAAATACATTGAGAAAAGAGGAACACCTCTGACCACCAAAGAGCATAAGAATCAATTTCTCATTTTTAAATACCTACATAAAATAATATATATTTGATCTTAGCTCGAGAATTCTTATTTTATAAAAATATATATTTCAAATAAAAGATTTGTATTTTTATAATGCCTACATTTTTGTGGTCTTAAGTAATCTTGTACCTCTAATAATTACGGAGATATGGCCAAAATAGTAAATTTCCCACTTATGTAAAGTATCCTCAAAGTAATTTTCCAAGGGAAATGAGGGTTAAAATTAATTTTGTAATGTTAAACAATACTTGTACACGAATTTTAATTAAAACAAAACTTATTTCAATAAAATGTCCTTTTTATCATTTCGTTCTTAAGGTGGAGTGCTAGTGAGCGTGAGTTTATGGCAGTATTTTTGCAGTTTTTATAGCACAAACTTCTTTTGGCCAAAATAAATCAAATATTTCTTCTATAGAAACATAGAGTTTAGTTTTCTTCACATGCTAATCTCAACAGTTGTTGAATATCTGTCATGAGCATGGCAGCATTTGGTGACAAACTTTTCTCTTTATTTAAAAAGTTTGTCACCAAATGCTGCCATGTTCATGATAGATATTCAACAACTGTTGAGATTAGCATGTGCAGAAAACTAAATTCTATGATTCTATAGAAGAAATATTTGATTTATTTTGGCCAAAAAATGTTTGTGCTATAAAAACTGCGAAATTAATGCACTAAACTTGCGCTCACTAGCACCCCGCCTAAAGTAAACTACCCTTAATTTTAACACTCATCAGGATAACCCTATAAACACCCTATATGCCCGGTTTTAGCCTGATCGGTTATTTGGTTTCGGTTCTAAGCCGAGATATACGCACACAGACAAACAAATAGCATAGCAAAACAACTCTTTTATAGTTACAGTGAGTCATGAAACGTCGATATCAATCAAAAATATCAAATTCGATTTTTTAATGATCACAATACTTTCTTTACCCAAGGACTCAAGATAAAGTAAAAAGGCCATGTTATAATCTAAAGACTAATAGTTATTTTTCTTTCCGCCCAGGTAAAATGCTTGCATTGAAAAGTTCTAGTAAAATTAATCAACTTTTAGAGGCCATCCCAAATGTAAAGTGTACGCTAATTAAGAGAAGCGAAATAAGCCTTTGTTAATTAACCAACCCAAGAGACAGCACATTCCTCGAACTACAAGCTAGTTCGAAACTATGCCAGGAATTCCAGCGTAGCCACAGGCAAGAACACATTATTATTGTTATTATTTTAAAATTTAGCTCAAAGTTGCCGTAGAATTACAGGACTTGACTCGTATTAGCTAATAGTTGGTACAAATTATTATTACATAGGATTGATTAATTATTAATTGCACAATGTAAGCTAAACCAAACTTTAAACTTTACATGTGGGGTAAAATAATAATATTATTATTATAATTATTATTAGCACCACGTCTTACTACCCGTTCGGTTTATATGCACTTACGCTACTGTGTAATGGTAGGGTGATTGTGAGATGAAATGGAGGACCTACAGTTTATCGTAGGATCCGAACCACGGTGGAGGTCTGGCATTCCCCACTCTCACAAGTTGTGATTAATACACGTCTTGTCAGAGGTGAAGGAAGGGTTTGGCGATCGGATATATCTGTGCTGGGACCGAGGATTGAGTCCCGGACCCCAGCACAGAAGTCCAACACCTTACCCCTTACAACCAAAATCTTACAATAACATTTTCCTATTTAAAAAATTCCAAACTTGTTTTCCACTCCCCCTCTACATGAATGTGAGTACACTTCTTATAAATATGACCTATCTATATCCTAAAACCTTTAGCGTAATTAGTACATAAGCGTATAAACCGAACAGGTAGTGAGATGCGGTGCTAATAAATAAATAAAGAGTAGATAAAAAAAAATCATGCCCTAACAAATGAAACTATTTCTCTCGTCGCAATTCAATGCCCTTCGCATATAAAAAGTTTCTGCAAAAGGACATAAAAAATAGATAAGATATTGGAGGAGGACAGAGATGACTAAAAACTTGGGTTTGACACGTTTCCTCCATTTGCTTAGTTGAACCGCCGGGCGCCCGTTACCGGTAAACAGTTGATTGGGAGTAAGTGCGTACGTACACGAACACAGGCCGCGTCACTTGGGATTGCCTCCAACTTTGGAGGGAAGGGTGGGGGGTTGGGGGTCCAGAAGCCCATAGGCCGATTGGGGGGGGGGGGGGGGACATACAACGTCACGCGTAGCTCGTCACCCGATGACCAAACCATGGTTCCAGACCGTCCTGGATGATAGTTTTCAGTGGCGTGTTGTCAGGGGTAAGAAGCATAGCCTGATTTTGGTTGGCAGAACAATTTAGAAAATTCAAACATATCTCTTTGCGTTCAAAATTGATAACATTTTACTATACATATTAAGCACCTCATCTTACTACCTGTTCGGGTTATACGCTTATGTACTAATTACGCTGATGGTATTAGGAATTAGGAAGGTTGTATTTAGAGGAAGTGTACCAGCAACTCGGGAGCCAATTTATTTGTTCCACCCTTCGGGAGACATTATAATTTATCTGTCCCAACCTTCGGAAGCAGCTTGGGAGCCAATAAAATGTATCTGTCCCAACCTTTGGAAGCAGCTTGGGAGCCATTACAATTATCTGTCCCAACCATTGGAAGCAGCTTGGGAGCCATTACAATTTATCTGTCCCAACCTTTGGAAGCAGCTTGGGAGCCATTACAATGTATCTGTCCCAACCTTTGGAAGCAGCTTGGGAGCCATTACAATTTATCTGTCCCAACCTTTGGAAGCAGCTTGGAGCCATTACAATGTATCTGTCCCAACCTTTGGAAGCAGCTTGGGAGCCATTACAATTTATCTGTCCCAACCTTTGGAAGCAGCTTGGGAGCCATTACAATGTATCTGTCCCAACCTTTGGAAGCAACTCGGGAGCCATTCCAATTTATCCGTCCCAAACTTCGGAAGCAACTTGGTCAAGGGTTGTGACTTGGGACACAGTTCGATACAGCCCTATTTTATCTATCAAAAGTGACAGCCACAGATTACATAAATTGCTTTGTGCATATGTGATAGTGGGTCTAGTATTCTTTTCTAATTACCATCCCTCGCTATAAGCATTTGGACTTTAAATAGATAAAGAACCCATGATTTTATCAAACCTTTTCGCCTTTTGCATTTAAAGGTGGACACTACTTAAGGCCATTCACTTCATGTACAGTAAATTTTGCCAAAACATAGATAGTGTGCCAACCATGGATATAAACACAGATATATATATATATATATAATATATATATATATATATAATAATATCTGTGTTTATATCTTCATCATTTACAGATTGTACTTTCTCAAATGGCGTGTCTCTTAACTAATAAAATAAAAATATTGTTATTTGTAAAACAATGTTATAAAATTAGCCGCTCTTGTCGATCTCTCTCTCTCTCTCTCTCTATATATATATATATATATATATATATATATATATATATATATTATATATATAGAGAGAGAGAGAGAGAGAGAGAGAGAGAGAGAGAGAGAATCGACAAGAGCGGCTAATTTTATAACATTGTTTTACAAATAACAATATATTTTTTTAATTAGTTAAGAGACACGCCATTTGAGAAAGTACAATCTGTAAATGATGAAGATATTGTAGTGACTATGTCTATAGTTCATGCCCAGTGGAAGGCGACACAATTTTAGTGTCATAAACTCACTACATGTGGGAATAGTTTCTTATGGAATTTTGTCGCCACTTGTAATGATATGGAACTATACATCCCAATACATTTATTATTCACATTTTTATTATAAAATCATGACATTATAAATGAAAGCGGGTAGTAATATTTATATGTTTTATGTAGTTAAGTTGCAAGGTATAGCGACATCTTTCTACGTCTCTGTTTAAAAATACAACGCAGTTTGGTCAACAGAGACGCACCTGGATGACCGCACCTTTTTTTTTTCTAGGAAGCTTCGAGAAGGAAATGTTGTTTGATATACCCGCATTTCCTCACTTCCTTCCTGACAAGGAGCCTAGTAGGTAAAGTCTATGTATTATTATCATCATCATCACTTGATGTACCTATTGCTACACCCCCACCACATATATTGACCACGCAAGTGGTGATTACCAATGACCTGGCCACTGCTGATTGGTCTTGTGTTTATTCTACTACGGATATTAATTTGGCCGTAGATAATTTTTACCAATTTAGTCCAAAGAAAAATTAAAAACGTATATTCCTCAAATTACTATTCTTAATTCATCCAAATATTCGAATTGATTTCCTTCTACTCTTAAATACTATATTAGAAAAAAAACATATTTTTTTTTTCAAAAAGTTTAAACTAACAAATAATTATGTATTCTATTCACATTTTTCTCACTTTTGTAAATTAGTTAAAACTACTTTGATTATAGACAAAGCCAATAGAACGAACTCAATAGAAAATAGTATTAAATGCAAACCCAAAGAATTTTGGAAATTTGTTAAAAATAATCATTAGATAAAGTTTCCCCTTCTAACCTAGAAATTAATGGCAAGATTATAGCGGATCCTTTATTAATTGCTAATGAGTTTGGGACCTACTTTCATTCCGTTTATAATTCAGCCCTTCCTGTCTTACCCTGCCTCGTTAAAGAAACTAGTGCGCCCTTGTATCCTTGCCACATTACACCCTTGGATACTGCTAATGCTATAAAAAAATTGAGTTCTTCTAGATGTGCCGGGACAGATGTAATTCCAAGTTTTATTGTTAAAGGCTGTGCCAGCATTTTAGCCCTTTGTTAGCCTATATCTTTAACATTAGCCTGTCAAATGAAACTTTTCCTCTTGCATGGAAACAATCTGTTATCATACCAATTTATAAAAAAGGGGTAAAAACAAATGTTTGTAATTATATACCAATTTCTCTCTTAAACACTTTCTCCAAAGTATTCGATAAAATCATACATGAGCATACTTTCCACCACCTTAAAAATAAACTTTCAGATAACCAACATGGCTTTATAAAAAATAACTCTATTGTCACTAATTTAGTAGAATTTCTTGGGCATGTTTCCCCTAAAGTCTCTGTTCAAGATCAGGTTGATGCTATTTATTTTGACCAAAGTAAGGTATTTGACTTATGTCAGCATAGTGTTACACCCCCTCTGAGTCTTTTTATATATCGACCATTAAATAATATAAAAGGGAGTGGGTGAAATCTAAGAAACAAGTGACAAGGGAAATTATTAGCAATATTTAAAAGCAACAATATGAACGGTTTATTCAAAACAATAACAATAGCGCAGGAAAATATACATGGTCTCATTATATCAAAATTAGTTATATTGGAAATCAAATTTATTGACAATTACTCTATAACTTTAGAGTTGCGCAAGTATTTATAAGACGGTTATAAACATGTAATCAATTCACTATTTTGATTATTCAGTCTTTAAGAGAGCGCATTACGAGTTGAATTTAATACAAAGATTAATTATAATATCATCCATCAGTATGATACACAACTTCTATATAAGGGCCTAAAGGGCACCTTGAAACTGATACTAAAGTGTCTTTAAATATAAAGAACAACGGCACTAAATTACGTTAATTTATTCAGAAAATCTTATACAATTGAATATGCATAACGCGAGAGTTTGGCTAACAGACTTTAATCAAACTCCCCCGGGATTATCTGATCCTCACTCAGGATTCGGAAACTAAATACCATAATCTTTTAATAAACAATAACATAAATGTCCAATTAGAACAAAGTTTAAAATGATTATTGAATATGCAAAAGTTAATTAAATTCATAATTAATACAAAGTAATAATAAAAGTTACTTTACGATATCTCAATATGCGAATAAATTTAAGATATGGCACCTCGATGTTAACAAAATATAAATACTATTATCAACTGTTTCAACACATTAAAGTTAACTCATAAAATTAAAACAATTTAATAATAGTGGCTATCTAATTGATTGAATTATCCACAAGACTCTAGCGCCCAAGTGGCGACATACAAAATATAGAGTTTCATTTTATATAGAATGATAAGATAAAGTAATAGTTAAATTAAAAAAGGAATATTAATTTATATACTACACGAAGCCTAAACGTTGAAAATAAATCAGAGTCCAAAACATGACTTGCCATAGTTACGATTCAGATACAATACTAAATGTTTATCCTGCCATTGTCCAGGTCCATGACAACGATTCTTCGTCGATCGTAGTTATCATGATAGTCATTTTAGCTTACTTGCGCTTGGTGACGTCAACGGTAGCTTCAAAAAGTCACGTACACATCTTGTTGATACTGCTCCATCAGATTTTCAGCCTATTTCTTCAATCATCCGATAGGGGGCAGGTGAATAGTCATTCTCTAGTCGTCTTCAATGACGGACGGCCCATTACACGATAGTAGAATCGGAGTGTGAGGACTACGTCTTGTAGGAACATCGTAGCTCGCCCGACCCACTTGTCAGTTTTGGATGTGAGGTGCAGACCAGCCTTGGTGGTTACTAGTGAAAGCAGATTCAATTGGTAAGTACATGAACAAATTAATTAGATTGAATTGGATTATGTTGTTAGATATATTGTTCAGCATTGTTTTATTATGTCTTACTAACCTACGTGAACTACAATAGAGAAGATTGCCATTGTAGGGGTCCTATTAGCGTTGATATAAATGGAGCGGGTAGTATGATTTATTGAGAATTATGCGTTAATGGAAGCATGGGGCGGGTCCTTATATAACATAATGCACAATAATGTTACAATAGTATTATTCTCTTTAAGCTTGGTAATTTTGGCCTTTCTCAATCATATGTAAATTGGTTCAGCAGTTATTTGCATGAAAGATCATTCACAATTAAAATTGATTCACACACCTCAAATACATGTTTAGCCCCCTGTGACATACACCAGGGTTCCATTCTATTTAACTCCTCTATTTTCTACTCGACTCCCCTACTTTCTAATCGACTCTTCTAACTTCTATCTGACCTCCACTCTACTCTACGCCTATCTCACCCCTGCCTATACTCTACTCCCCTGCCTTATACTCTACTCCCTGCCTAACTCTACTCCCTGCCTCTACTACTCTACTACTCCCCTCTACCACTCCTGCCTTATACTCTACTCCCTGCCTTCTACTCTACTCCCCTGCCTTATACTCTACTCTCCTACGCTCTAATCGACCTTTCTACCTTCTTTGTGACTCATTCACCTTTATTTCACTCAGCCTCGTTCTTGTATACGAGTCACGGTAAATATAATAGGCTCTTGAGCTAGCTCTCAAATATTAGGCGCGTTCTGTCTCGAGAGTGTATTTTAGCAGCACGTTTTACTATCCGTTCGGGTTTTCCGCAGATGTTCACATTGCACGAATGCAATAAGGATGAGGAAGTTTGAGTGTAGAGAAAGTATTCCCGCATATGTGCGAAGCAAGAGTGGAGAATAATATGGGGAAACCGCCCTCAGTAGACTATAACCGACCGGTTTTCGAACCCGATCTCTCAATTATAAGAAGGGACATCGTAGACCATGGGGCTATCGAAGATTGATTTTATTTTTAAGTCGTGTGCTATTCAAGCCATAAGTGGAAATAAAATATTAAACGATTAAAAAGAAAAAAAAAGAAATAAGGAATACTCAAAAACTGTCATGGGCACAGACTATCCAAGCTTTCTCACCCCTAGCGAAGAATGGGACATTACCGAATGGAGCAGTTTCTTAACCCTATTGCGGTGTGTGTGTGGTCTGTGTGTGTCTGTTTGTGTGTGTCTGTTGTGTGTGTGTCTGTTGTGTGAGTGTGTGGTCTGTGTGTGGGTCTGTTTGTGTGTGTGTGTGTCTGTTTGTGTGTTGTGTGTGTGTCTGTTGTGTGTTGTGTGTGTGTGTGTGTGTGTGTGTGTGTGAGCAAGCTCACCTCGCAATCGGAGATGTAAGTAATTAAGTCTATTATTATTATTAGCACCGCGTCTTACTACCCGTTCGGGTTATACGCACTTACGCTAATGTGTAATGGTAAGGTGATTGTGAGATGAAATGAAGGACCTACAGTTTAACGTGGAATCCGAACCACGGTGGAGGCCTGGCATTCCCCACATTCACAAGATATCTTGTCAGAGGTGAAGGAAGGGTTTGGTAATCAGATAAATCTGTGCCGGGACCGAGGATTGAACCCCGGCGCCAGCATAGAAGTCTGACACCTTACCCCTAGACCGCCAGGTCACCCGATTAAGTCTATTAAAAGGCCTACTCTGTTGATTGAAATGTAAAGGCCACAGCGAGAGGGAGAAGGTTTATTTGGGTGGACCACCACGTCATGTTTTTCATCTACTCATCCGACTTTTAAGCCAACCAATTTTTTTTATAAAACTCCTGTAGATTGTACTTCTTTAGTGCTGGTTAGTACTCGATTTTCGGTGCTAGTTCTATAAATTCCACGAAGTTATAAACGATTTCCTATGGGTTCCGTCAAGTTAGCCACACAATATATGAAATAAACTAACCATCAATTTAAAAAAATTGTTTTACTACTTTAGTGCTGGTATGTGCCTGATTTTCATCGCGTTAGTGCTGTAAATTTAAGTCACTCATTACTAATTTTTTATGGGTGGCTAAGTTGATATCAAGCTATCCACCAGGTTTATGATATAATACAGCTATGATTTTTTATTTAAAAATACTCGCATCATTTGTTCTGCTTAATTTCTACCTGACTCGTTCCCACTTTGAGATGTTTGTCACTAGATGGCTTTATATTTAAACATATATAGAGGATATTTTGTCTATGGGTGAACGTACTAATTAAAAACAATGTTTTGTTAGAACTTACTGACCTTCTTAAAGACCAAAATAAATGTATGTACTTCCATCGTTTTGTGTGATAACTAAACGAAATATATTAATATAAATCTTTCCAGCTATTTATTCTAGAGGCAATTAAAAATGTCAAATATACTAATATAGATTATTGGTGAATTATTGAGTCATGCATTTTTATCCTACTTAAATAAATTGATATATTTTAACTAACTTTTGGCATAAACTTTTTTAATACACCGTTCTATATATAAAATAATTAAAATACATAGTAATAATTCATAGATATTTTTTATGAAATTGCTTTTTGTGTTGTTTATTATGGGATTATTAAAGATACAATTTTTCAACTTGATATCGCAACCTATAGAAATATTTTTAAGGGGTCTGATTGGGGGAAGAGTTATTGAAATTTAGAAATATATACCAGAATATTTATAAAGTAGTTTAATATTTTTAAAAAATTCCCCCGAATATAGGTGCAAAATTTGACCAGTTAGAAAGTTTAAATTTTAAGTTGACATTGTTTCTAAAAAGAAAAAGTGTGATACCTTACATAACACTCTATAAAACAAATTAGTAGTCTATCTTAAAAAAATTATTTGTGGTGACCCTATTAAAACATGATTTAGTTTGATAGAGGAAGGTTAAATATAGATTTATGAAGTTTTTCCTTTAATCCCAGGAGTAAACACTTTCGCGTAGATTGTCGTTTTTTTTTAAAATTCAATCTCAAAATTTAAACTTTTTAACTCGTTAGAAACCTGCTGATAGTTTTTATTTACATTTTGTTGAAAAATTATTTTCAAAATATCAAACAGCTTATGCAATAATGCGTGTTTTTTAAACGTTTGCAACTTATTTCATTGCTTCTACCATACAGCCCTATTAAAACCAATTAAAAAAAACCCATTCCAACTGTTTGGAACTCATAGAAGTTGACATAGAGGTATTTTTCCAAAAGAACAAAATTTTCGGGAGTATATTAAAAATAGTGTTTAATCAATATACTAACGATAGAACTTTTCATTATAACAATAATAATAATAATAATAATAATAATAATAAAGCATAATATATATGATAAATAAGAAAAATTGAGCCAACGAAAAGTAAATGAAGCCAATAAAAATATTAGGTATTACTCATCAGATTTAATCTCATCGTAAGCACACCGTTGCGTGATGAAAGGAATTAATTGAAAATTGAAGCATAGTTCATTTAGTCATGTTGTCAGCAATGGTCCGTCCACCCATCCTACGAATGGAGAGAGTGTTTACGTTTGAGCAGAAGTTCGTTTGCTAGATCAGGTTTTCTTCATCAAAAAGTGTGTGTACGCAATTGTGTAAACACTTTCCCTGTGCGGTTTCTAGTTACTATCATCACAATTCATGCAAATCATCCGTACATACGCCTTGTTCCAATAGTAGTTTAAGGGTTGAGGGAGAGAGGGTATATAATAGGGGGGGGGGTCGCTTGTAATTTGAGCACTGTAGGCATTATCCTACCCCCCACCCCCTCCCCCCGTCAACTTGATATGAATTAACTTATTGTAATTTGTACAAGCCTAAAAAAAATTAATACAAGGTGTTCTTGGGCAAGGCCGTAGCCAGCTAATAATTTCGGGGGTAGGGGGGTGGGTTGGTGGACACATCCCCCAATTTCTGAAAGCTATAAAAAAATCATCTAAATGATAAACATTTCTAGAAGCTCTCCCCCTAGCTACCGAAGGCTTGGAAAATTTATAAATATTAAACACTTTTTGAAGCTTTGTGAAGTGTTTTTTTATGGTAAAACAACCCCCAAAATTCCGAAGGCAAGGAAAATTTCTAAATATTTAACACCTCTAGAAGCTCTCTCTGAAATGCTTTTTATGGTAACACAGCTCCCTAATTTGTATTTGTATCTTAATTTTGATATTGTTGGGACCATAAATAAAGCCATATATATTTTGTTCATCAAATTTTGTGGGGGGTTTTAACCCCCAATCCTCCACCCCACCAGCTACGGCCTTGTTCTTTAGATTAACAGCCAAACTTTGGTAAGTGTTAGGGAATTGGAAAACCAACTCATGTCATCAAGAAACTAACTCGTTTTCTCTTCCTTTCGAGCAAAAGAGAAAAAAAAACTAAACAAAAACATATTTTTCTGTATAAATAGTGAACCAACACTAAAATATTATGTATATAAAAACACCTTATCATAAAAGCTGTGCAGTATTAAACTCTCTCTACGATGATCTCTCATTTGTTTCGAACCTTTTGCTAAGCTTATTAGAAATCCGGAATATGAAAACCAATGAGAAATGTGAAAACCATTGGAAAACCTCGTCATTATCTGGTTAGGAACATGAAACAAGTTTAAAAATATGAATCTATAAAACTTCAATGATTGTATTCTTACTGGGGTTCATAATTTTGAACAAAATAAATTAATTAAATATTTTATTTAATATCTTTGTTTTGATTTTGTTTGATTTTTTCCTGTTTGATCGAAAAGGAAATGAAAGTGAGCTAATATTCAAAGGACATTTTGATTAAGTTTTTTGATTCTTTTTCACTTCCTAAGGTTTGGTTGTTTAATCTGGGAACACCATGTATATAAATAAATAAAATAAATAATAATATGCACTTCATATAGTTACAAATGTGAAAGATAAAAGTTAAAACAATTCTTAAATTATTTAATATCGAATTTAAGGTGTTTTTTTATCATATAATTTTTTTTTTTAAAGGGGGGGCTAGATATAATGAAGGTATAATTTATAGTAAATTTGGTGGGATTTGCGTAAATGGTAATCAATACACTATTCAGAAAGAAAGCCCTTTCTCAGTACCCTCTTGTGGGATTCAAACCCAGACCTCTTTGTCACCTGTATGCTAGACAAGGTGAGACTGACATTATTTTAGTCCATGTGCCCAATTTTGTGGGCTTTACATATCTTTTAATGTAACACTCACTAACCACTCGACCCACTTCAGTAGCCGCATGGTCTAACGCGCTACTCTCGTGTAAAACTAGACTGCCTATGAAGGGAAGATCGAGGTTCGAGTCTTAGTCGGGTGTACTGTTGGTGGTTTATACAAAATGGTTTTCTGTCTTCCTCCACGCAAATGAAGGTACATATCATATAAATATAACCTTCCTTGTCGCTAAAACCACTAGCGTAATTAGTACATAGGGGACGTTCAAGTAAGCACCTTAGGGGTAGAGGGAGTTCGAGCTTTGCTTATTTTTGTTGACAAGGGGAAAAGGGGGGTGAGAACAATGCTTACGTAAGACAGAGAAAGACGGGCAAAATTGAGGGAGGGCGCATCGCAAGCCGCTTGGACTTGGGCAGCTTCGGGCAGCAATGAAGATGCTGAGTGGCTAAACGTGGAAGAAGTGGAGAAGCCTATAGAAGTAAGCCACTGCTTGAGTGACCTAGCCCCCTCAAATAGATTAATAATAATATATAGCACCGCGTCTTACTACCCGTTCGGGTTATACGCTTTAAGTACTAATTACGCTGATGGATTAGGAATTGGGAAGGTTGAATTAGAGGAAGTGAACCCGCATTTGCGTGGAGGGAGAGTGGAAAACCATTTTAGGAAAAACCACCCCCAGTTCACCCGACCGAGATTCGAACCTCGATCTCCCCGTCCTCAGCATTCGAGCTCAACACGACAAGCGCGTTAGCCAACTACGCCACAGAGGCGGGTCTCAAATAGAAACATGATGATTGAAAGTGTTGAGACATGGATTTAAGGACCTTGTTCATCGGATTAAATGGAATTTAAGACGTTTTTTCTATAAAGATGATATTAACTCCAATTAAAAGTAAATAAATTAAACTTTTATAATGTCATAATTTGTTTTAATTCTACCCGTTAAATAGATTTAAATTCATTGTATATCAGTGTGAATTGTCAATTATTTCGCAATATTAATTTACACCTGTATTTTAATAATTGCCAGCAATTTATAAATTGCATTATTTTATTTTTACTATCACGTCTTACTACCTGTTTAGCTAAAGGCAAAATTGCATGAAAAAAAGAATGGTTGTTCTTGTGAACAAATAGAAATAAGTTGACAAATCTTACGTAAGCAGGAGGAGGGGGGTAATGCATTTGCTTATTTTTGCTTACAAGATTGGAGTAGGGGTTAAAAATAGCCAAAAATATGCTTACGTAATACTTGAATGCCCCCATAGGCATATAGCACAAATGGGTAGTAAGATGCGGCACTAAAAAAACAACTAACTAGCCTACTGTTTTAAAAGTAACTAAAACAATTATTCTATCTGTACAAAGAGTCACGCTCCGAGTATCATCCCTCTCACCCCCTATCGTCAATTTAAATATAAACAGCGTCTCGTGAACCTAATTAAGCAAACTAGGGACCATAATAAAACTAGACGAAGTAATTGCGATGACTGAAACTTGTAAACTATTCAAGACGCAAAGTTATAAAGTACTAATATAATATGTAAATGCATACTGACTGTACTCGTCGTAACTTTATGAGTCCTTGTGTCTCTGTTTATTATGAAAATGAGGCAGTTTGTACACCGGGGAACGTGCCGACGACTATTCCAAGGCTTGTGAGAACCGGGGGGAGAGAGGGGAAGGTTTTTTTGTTTTTTTTAAAAAAAAGGACGACGTAGAAAACCACGACGAGGAGAGTTTTCAAGAGCCGATAAAAACCGAGAGTAACCTTGTTATTATTAGTAGTGAGAGTAGCTACTGAGGGCTGGCCTCTTTTTTTTTTTTTTTAACACGGCTGTATAAAGAGGCCGGTAAGAGACGGGATTTGAGGGCTGAAGAAACCAAGAGAGAACACAGCGAGTGAGATTAAGTCACTGAGAAGAACGATAAACCAGGTGGGATACAGAGTTGACAAACGAAAACATCAAAAGTGTAATAAAAAATAAAAAATGTAATAAATCGAATCTACGGTGGTGTAATCTTTTTAATAGGAAGAAAGAAGGAGGGGAAGATTTTTTTTTTACAAGCACCGCGTCTTACTACCCGTTCTGGTTAAACGCTTATCTACTAATTACTCTAATGGTTTTAGCGATAAGGTTATATTTACAGGAAGTGTACCCGCATTTTCTTGGAGAGAGAATGGAAAACTATTTTGGAAACATAACCTTCAGTACACCAGACCGAGATTCGAAACTCTATCACCCCGTCATTGGTAGTCTAGTATACTGCGAGAGTAGCGCGTTATATGATCCAGCCTCGGAAGCGTTTAAGAAAATATTAAAAATATTTATTAAGTAAGACAAGCATAATCGACAATGGTATTATTTTTAGTAGTAAGAATTAATACAAAGAGTAAATCAGGAATGCTACAGAATTGATATAAATATAATGATCAAAATAGATCGGAATAAAAATAATTATATAAATAACAGAAACCAATGGAACATAAAAAAAAAGAATCGCAACCAAATCAAAAGAAAGTGAAGATAAAAAGAGGAATAAAGACACAAGAGGATAGCAAACAAAATTGAAAGAGACCATGTATAAAATAAAGAATAAGAAATAAATATAATAGGTCCAGGTGGGAATTAGAGGATGAGATACACAAATTAAAAATATTTTAAAAAAATCTGAAGAAACATGAAAAATTAGGGTGAAGTTGGGGGTATGTAAGTTGGTGAGGGAGTATGGGGGAGAGGGGGAGATAAATACATGAACTTAAGTATACCAAAATAAATATATTTACAAAAAGATGGATACATACCATAGTAAGAGAAGACAAATACATGAACAGTTAAATACAATGTATAAAGAGAGTAAAATGATAGAATAAAACAAAGTGAGGTTAAAATAACCACCAATAAAATGAGAGATGCAATAATACACGACTAGTAATCTTTAGAATAGATAGAAAAACAACAGGTAGAGAGAGAGAGAGAGAGAGAAAATAAAGAAATAGAGAGAGAGAGGTCATGAAAGGATTGAGAGTGGTAAAAAGCTTTATCGTCGAGCCACGTCCACACACTTTCCTGAAAGGAACATTCTCAAGACTCGCGTCTCTTTAAAAACATAACGACCCCATCCCCCATTTCCACGGTTAAGATTATTGGGGCGTCTTGTATTTTATACGAGCACAGTTACGTCTTCACTTGCGCTCAGAAGGGGGGAGGAACCAAGGGAGAAGTTGTCTCTCACATTCATGATGGCTTCATCAGTTTTACTTTTTTTTTATGGTTTTATGTTATTTGCATTTGTGTCGTCAGAAAGCACTTACATTCTACTGGGTGCTTATGATTGACAATCTACTGGTGGCTAATTTTGGTAAGAACGTGCTTCAATATCGAGATACAACCACTATTGAATCATCTCAGTTTTGGTGTTTGGGATTTAGTTACCTTACATCTCAAATGGCTGCTTATAAATTGACAATCATCTGGTGACTATTTTGATAAGCACATACTCAAGTATCTAGACACAACCACGATTGACAGTTCTGGGGCTTGGGATAAATGTGTGAGGTACTCGAAACTCTGTTATTTCAAAAACGTTGTCCATGCTGTAACATTGTATACATAATATATTGTTAAGCGTTGGTCAATCGACTTTGACCAATATATTGGTCAACACTTGAATCAATCTATTTTTTTGGTCGTAACTTTACAAGTGTAAGCTTACGGAATAGTGAAGGTAGAATAAACTGCAGCTGTAGTTTTTTATAATATCAAATTCTGATAGTATTAAAAAGAAAAACATTATTCAGATCCGGAATTTTATCACCCGGCCCAAAATTTATATCTGTCTAATAAAATATGTAATAATATATTCCTATTATTTATTTAGAAATAAATATTTATAAATATATGTAATTCACATATAAAGATTTATTAGAAAAGGACTTATATAAAACAATAATAAAATTAATTGGAAACCAGGAGTTGGAAAACATAGAACAGTTCAAATACCTGGGAGGTCTGCTGACAAAGGATGCCTACTGCACCAAGAAAATTAGGTCGAAGATCGCCATGGCCAAGGAAGCTTTCAACAAGAAGAGATCACTGCTGACTAGCAAGTTGAGTTTGGAGCTGAGGAAGAAATTGATGAAATGCTACATTCTGAGCAGAAACATGGACTCCCAAGAAGATGAAAAGAAACACTTGGAAGAGCTTTGAAATGAGGTGCTGGAGAAAACTTGAGAAGATCAGGTGAACAGACAGGGTGACAAATGAAGTAGTCCTCAGAATAGTGGGTGAGAAGATAACAATTTAGGATGTGGTTCTTCAGTACAAATCAATCTTGATTGGACACATCCTTGGGAGGAACTGTCTTCTACACGATGTCATAAAAGGAAAGGTTGAGGGAAAGAGGCGCTTAGGAAGAAGGAAGATTCTAATACTATATGCCTCGGAGGAAAAAAAAAGTAAGAGGCAGAGGAAAGGGTGTATTGCTGGTCAAAGTCCATTGATGAAAGGAATTGGCCGGTCGTAAACAGAATACACAATAATAATACATATTTAAATATGAAAGAACTCTTCTTAAAAAGAACGTATCTAAAAACATAGGAATAGCTGTCCACACAAAGGTGTTAAACTGCTCAGTCTAAGGGGTAGGAATGAGAAGATAGTTATTAGGAAATGCACCTCCATACATGGATAAAACGGATGGGAAAACCACATTGAAACATAGCATGGAAGATGTATAGTCAATCCACAGCAGGAGTGGTGGTAACCTACAGCTGGCATATGCTTTTCATTGAAAACATTATGTTGAAATAATTATAATTTTCTTAATAATACTATACTATTAATCAAAATGGTTATCAAACGATTACTGTGTTGATAACTAAAGCTATTAATAAAAATATGTTTTTTGATAAGCGGTGTAGTAGTAACATGATATAAATAGTGTAATTAATAATTACTTAAAATGTATTATATTTATTGTATAGTTTATATATTTCATTTATATTTATATAACTGGCCATAAAAACATATAACATTATTAAATGGTTTTTAATTCACTTAGATAAAAAGCCATTCAAAATATTAATGTCAAAAAATACAGTTAATTTTTGTAAACACTAGTGTATGAATACCTGTTGTTAACAAGTCATCAACCACTATCTTAGTTTCATCAGTGGTTTTTTTTTAATACAGGCAACCTTCTTATGTTCTCGTATTAACATCATTTTTAAGTGAAGCACAAATGTTACTTCTAAAAGAAAAGAAACATACAAACTTTTATTTTCATAAGAAAGATTTAATTATTTTAAACAGACAACAAAAATATCTTTTTCTTCCATATTAATAAAATGAAGAGTCTGTCTGTCTGTCTTTTTGTCACAAACGTTATGCGAGATACATCGCACTCAAAGATCTGAAATTAAAAAAATAGTATCCCATGTGCACATTGAAGCCGGAATTTTAGAATTTGGATTTGATATTTTTAATATTTTTTTAAATACTCGGCTGGAAGAAATAAAATAGTTTTTTTTTGTGTGTTTGAAGAAAATAAAACGTTTCCAGGGCTAGCCAGGTAATCCATTGTGTTATTACCACAGGAAACACCAGTTACCTTTAATAATTATAATTTAAATATTTTGTTGTTAAAATATTTACTGCCTAAATTAACAGCTGTTCAACATATTATGGTCTTGCATGTAATATAGTTTGCTTTATGTGTGTATATATATATATAATGAAAGTAGATATGGTAATTTCTGTTAGCTTCAGAGCTGTAAATTCTTTTTTTTTTAAATCGCTGTGTGAAGATACTTCCCTTCATGAAGGCGGCACCCTTAAGGTCCACAACAATGAAAAATAAATACAGAAAAATTGGTCTCTCTCATTTGTTGTTCCTAATGAATGTGGTCAAAGATGTTAAGTCCCTTGCCCCCGTCGAGTGCAAGTCTAAGACCTATTTTGTGGGATGGTGGGTGGGAGGGTGAAAGACATAGCGTGGCTTAACAACTGACCAAAGTATCCTTCCGCGCCAACAAGAACAGATGGATCACGGAAACCGTAGATGGCGCTAGTTACCGGACAGGTCCTGCGAAAAGAACATAAGTTTCGAAATATCAGATTTCTCGAGAACGAGTGAAATTTTTATGTTAATATTTTCAACACTACTTCTAAGATAATGTATCGATGTTTATTAATTGTTACATTATCTTATTTTTTGTTATGAAGCTAAAAGTTTTCTATTGAAAAAATGTCAATTTTAACGATATTTGATCACTGTTAAAATTATAGTGGAGGTGTGTATATAAAAAGTATAACTTAATAAACATGCTTCTATTCTTGAACAAACCGTTTACGAAAATAAAATTACAAAGCCATAAAAATTCTTGAAGATAACCGTTTGTTCCCATGGCTCTGCATTTCCAAGCCAAATGAAAAAGGCCAATCGTCTTATTTAACGAGAGCAGCTGCGGAAGATAATGTGCGTAAGGAGTATTTTTAGAGACCACGGAGAATGTTATCAGACATCTTCCAACAACACTGCAGGTGAGGTCCTCCTGGGACAACCTTGATTGACGATGGTTCCGGTTGTATTCTCTGACAGGGAGACTTATATTTCGTACCCCCGCGGGATTCTTCTTTGAACGGTGTTTCTTGGTAGATACAGATGTTGTGATCATAGACTTGGTGTGTACAACTGTTGCTACAAACGCTTAATGTTTATTAGTTTAGAGATAGGGGACTTTGAGTTTTAAGTTAATTTTGCACAAAATAATGGAAGGCCTATTCTTTGTGTAGATGGTCGTCTGGGAGTTGTAGTGCCGATAAGATTCGTGGATACAGAATAATAGGCATAATAGTGAAATCTTGGTAAGAAGGTAGATATTCTAACTGACATAATTATATGTTACTAATGATATGTTCATGTGGTTATAATTTGGATCATATTCAGTAACTATCGTTTTCAAGCAATCATATCAATAGAATAATATAATTAAATTTGGTGAATATTGATGTCAACAACATATATTTCTTTAAAACTCTCAAAGTTTATCTTTCTTTGCGGTCTCAATAATATTATTTGTCCGTGCTTCGCGATGTTAATATGATAATCAATAAATGGTACGACACACTCTTATATATATATATATTTTTTTTTTTTCACTAAATAAACTAACTTTACATAATTTTACCCGCCTCGGTGGCGTAGTTGGCTAACACGCTTGTCATGTTGAGCTTGACCGCTGAGGACGGGGAGATCGAGGTTCGAATCTCGGTCGGGTGAACTGGGGGTGGTTTTTCCTAAATGGTTTTCCACTCTCCCTCCACGCAAATGCGGGCTCACTTCCTTTAATTAAACCTTCCCAATTCCTAATCCATTAGCGTAATAAGTACTTAAAGCGTATAACCCGAACGGGTAGTAAGACGCGGTGCTAAATATTATTATTATTATTATTATTACATAATTTTTCCTTTTAAAGAAATATATTTTGAAAATTATATGAAACATTCCTCAGATATAAATTTCAATAATATTTTTATAGCTGCTTAAAAAATATATTTTTCTTAAAGTTAGTCATTACTAAACTAATTTAATATTAATTTTCTTATAGCATACGAAAATAGATTATTATTTCTAATTTATTCCCCTTCCAGATACTCAATTTGAACAAATATTGTTTCAGCAATTTTCGAAAACTTTAAAATTTTTAAAAATAGATCGTAATTAAATTACCTTTAACTCAAGGGTTAGTCATGTTCTTAAAATTAAAAAATGACACCTGGACATGTGAATTGAACATGGGTCCTTTGGTTCAGCACGCCAATGCTCTAACCAATGTACTATCCAGTAACCAACCCGTGTCCTGAGTCATTCTTCACTCATATTTTAAGGCAGAGTCTGTGATAGACATGCGGAAATCTTCAGCTAAAAATTAGTGATCGAAGGTGACTGTGATATCTGATAGCTCGTCATCTTAATAATAAAGTACATACACTTAATAGTTATATGATCAAAACTAGTTTATAATATCTGTATGGTAATAATAATAATAATAATAATAATAATAATAATAATATATTGCCACCCATACATTTATGATCATATTAAAATAAAATAAAAGAGAAGAGAACTAATTAAATGAAAGAGAAAGATAAAAAAACAAATAATTTAAAAATAAAACAATGCTGATAATATCTAATAGCTACATATAAATTAAATACATTTTTATATATATTTATTGATCTTACTTTTAATGAATGTTTTAAAGTGAATTATAGATGAAAATAGACTTTGAGTCCAAATACGTTCGCTACAAAGGCATGTAAACAGTTTGACCGATAAATGGTAGGTCGGTACACGTGTACTGGACTGTTAGTTGCAGGCAACCCAGCTACAGAAGACAATTAGGGACAGGTAACGTGCACCTGACAGCTCAAGTAACTATGTGGTGGGCCATCAGTCCATCCTATATCGCCAACGTTAGAGAGCTAGGTCATGTGCAGGATACAACCTCATCCACAAACTCGGTATCCTTTTAGTCCTAAACAAACTCATTATAGTCCTAAACGAACTTAGAGTTCTTAGGATTTTTTTTATCGCCATATTGTATTAACTGTTCAGGCTATAAACATATATAACTACTCTAATGGGGTAGGGATTAGGAAGGAAGTATTTTAGAGGTAGTTTACCCGCATTGGCGTGGAAAAAGAGAGAAAGAAACCGTTTAGGAGAGACCACTCTCATTATATCCGACTAGGATTCGAACCCCAATCGCCTTGTAATCAGCAACCCGCCTCTGTGGCGTAGTTAGCTAACGCGCCAGTCCTGTTGAGCTAGACCAACGAGGACGGGGAGATTGAGGTTAGAATCTCGGTCGGGTGAACTAGGGGTGGTTTTTCTTAAATTGTTTTCCACCCTCCCTCCATGCAAATGCGGGTTCACTTCATTTAAATTCAAACCTACCAATTCCTAATCCATTAGTGTAGTTATTACTTAAGCGTATAACCCGAACGGCTAGTAAGACGCGGTGCTAAATAAAAAAAAATTGTAATCAGCAGCAACTCTGTACAAACTTTCCGTATACTTAATGATATGACGTCATCTAATATTGAAGTACAGTACAGGATGACACTTGGAAATGAACACTTATTATATGGAATATAAGATATGTGTAATATTAAATGAGCGTGGTGAGCATCTTCTTTAAGACATTCCAACTTATAATGTGCCTAGGTATTTTTTACACTATTCAAATGTGACTTTCCAATCATGAGCTAATTAAAGGAATAGGTGTTATATCCCTATTGAATCAACAAGTGCTTTGTCCAATCAATCTCGTTGGAATAAAGAATTTAATCAAATTCATTAAACACAACTAACATTTTTTATAATTTTATTTGTTTTTTAGTGCCTTTAGCTAAAAAAAAGATAGCTTTTACCTAATGAGGTTTTCAGAGGCATTTCTATTAAATGTATATAAATGGAAATAAAATACTTTTAAAAACGGGTGTATGTTCATTTCAATCTCATATTGATATGATTTTATTTATCTCGCTGTGATTGGTTATTTATAGACATCCGTAATGATAGTCCTTAGAAAGTTTAAAACAAAAGATCCAACTTTTACGGTGTGCTACGGTGTAATGACCTTAAGTATTGGGCTATCTTGTATTGGCTACAGGACTAAGTACCTGCGTATTGGGCCATCTTATATTGGCTAAAGACTAAGTACCTTACATATTGGGCCATCTTATATTGGCTACAGACTAAGTACCTTACGTATTGGGCTATATTGTATTGGCTACAGACTATGTACCTTACTTATTGGGCCATATTGTATTGGCTACAGACTATGTACCTTACTTATTGGGCCATTTTTGTATTGGCTACAGACAAAGTACCTTACGTATTGGGCCCTCTTGTGTTGGCTACGGACTAAGTACCTTACGTATTGGGCTCTCTTGTATTGGCTACAGACTAAGTACCCTGCGTATTGGGCCATATTGTATTGGCTACGGACTAAGTACCTACGTATTGGGCCATCTTGTATTGGTTACGGACTAAGTACCTTACGTATTGGGCCATCTTGTATTGGCTACGGAATAAGTACCTTACGGATTTTACTACCCTATAAGTTATCCGTTTTTTATATGAGGCCCTGAAACACTTCTACACCTAATCTACGGTAGGATAGTTGGTGACAGCTAACAGAAGTTTTATTATTGCAAACATTGAATGAAAGTAGCTAATGCCAACATATTCAGAAATTATTATTTTCTTAGTAGTATAATATTATCAATAATTATTTCCAAATAGGTTGACGTTAACTACGTTGGAGTTGCCCTTTAGATGGGGGGAGGGAGGTATCCGCAGGTGCTAGACTTCGAACATCCTACCCCCACCCCAACCCACCACCGGAATCACTGGAGAGAGGAGGTCAACTAAATTTAACAATATAATCTACCAATTAATTCACGATAATTTTTTTGAATTTTTGAATATTGAATTCTACGATGCGTTATTTTAAAATTTAGTTCATGCTAAAATAAAGTTAAAATATTTCAACTGGTCTCTTTTTCTTCAACAATCCTATGATTTGGGGTTTATTAATAGGGGGGAAAAAGTGTGAAAATGTGATGTTAACAAATTTTAAACGGCTTTTTAAGCATATTTGTGGAACTATGAAACTAGGCTTGATGAAAAAGGGTTTTACATTTAATCTTCTTCTAACAAATAGTCATTTTTTGATAGATTCACAACAAAAAAGTTTAAGAAATTTAACAACGCGCAGCGAGCTTTCCTCTTTGTTTTGAGATAATAATCTTCGTAGTTTTCTCTCCATTATATCTAATTAACATGACAAAGTGATTATAGGTGAAGGGCAAAAGGGAGTACAGGCCTAGACAGAATGGAGAAGTATTTCCAGAATATGACAGACAATTGCATTCTAAGCTTTGTGGCCTGATAACGATTGAAACTGTCTCGCTGGCTGAGGTGGCTGCCTTAAGTGACCGCCAACTCGCTATTTTAAAACTGCAAGACGCACAAAATGTGCCCGATAAGTCCATTATAAAGTATGAATATTAATCTATTTGCTAACTTGGGTTTTAGAAATATAGATTCTCATTACCTTTGTCCAGTGTATATATTATTTGGTCATTATTATATTGCTCCAGTGTAGATATTTGTTCATTATTATTTAGCTCCATTGTATATATTATTTGGTCATTATTATTTTGCTCCAGTGTAGGTATTTGTTCATTATTATTTTGCTCCAGTGTATATGGAAAAGCAACTTTACGTTCAATAATAATTTAAAGTAGGGCTTGACCTGTTTTACCGTAAAAGCTTCCAAGACCCGTTTTAGTTTTTTAAATTAATGACAGGAGATGTAATCTGGCCTTTTGACTCTAATTCGGCAGGTTTAAGATCACGCTAGACTGGGTGTAAATTAGTATTCTATTTTATTAATGATTTTCCGTCATATTTACAGGTAGTGGTGCATTTTCTTAGTATTCATCTTTTTAATTATTCTTATTAAGAATATGTAAGTTTAAAAATGTGCATTTAAACATTTTGTTCAACCTTTTGTGTATAGTTGGTTGATGTAAAATGGTGTGTCTCTTAGATACAATTGAATATTTTCCTCGTACATTTGAGATATAAAAAATACCCCTTGGAGAGAAAGTATAATGACAGTAAAAAAAATCTCTAGTTTTTGATAAATGTCGACGTTTTATGACCCCCTGAAACCAAATAAAAGGTTTTTGCGATGCCGCCTGCCTGCCTGCCTGCCTGTCTGTCTGTCAAAACTTATTTCTTCATAGAGTCGAGAAAAAGTAATAATAAAAGATCTACTTGATTGTAGAGTATGAAAAGCATACATCTGCCCAATAATCCACATCGGGCACTGGGTTAAGACATCAAATTTGTTTGTTCTAATTGGCCGGTGACTAGAAGGTTGGGATTCAATTCCCTGCTAGGTGTACTGAGGTGTTTTTCTTAAATGATTTTTCACTCTCCTTTTAACGCAAATGCTAGATCTTTTGCTCATAGTAAGGGCTTTATCTAAAAGCTATAAAAGTTACTGGATCTACTTTTACGCATTCATACGTCAACTCATTGGCTATGTAACTGTAATTTTATATAGACATTATCAATAACTAACGAATGACACTAATAAAATAGTAAAACGTTATCAATTTTTCCATCATTAATAGGCTGTATCTTTTTAATTTTCTAAAAGGATCTTTATCTTGGACTGTAGTAAGGGTGCACTGCAAGAAATTTATCATAAACACTTTTTTTTAAATACTATTGTTGGTATTTCGCCTAGAACTACAATATGTCGAAGTAATGAAGCTTTGTAATATCTCTATTTACTGATCCAGCCTTTTCTCTCATCATGGAATGCCATGGATCATGGATATAAAGCCACATTATATTTTCTGGAAGTTTGGCGTCCTACAGGTAGTTCCATTTAAAAGGTAAGAGATGGCTTACCGATGTTCTATTGTCTTCTCCGGGGAGCATGCGCAATGCTCACTGGGGGGAGGGGGGGGATACCGCTGATTCAACCATTTCAATTCGATATCATCCCACACCGCGATACCCACCCCTCCTCTAACTCTTTCATTCCCTTGTCTACATGTTTGTTCTAGCGGCACATCTCTTCTACTGCATCATATCTCTCTGGTCAACATTAGGCTACCGTCGCTGTTGACTCTTCTTCGTGATTTGTTCCAAATTCGCTAAATCCCTGTTAAACTATTCGTAGTTAATCATCTTTTTCTACTATTTCCTCTTCGCAATACCTTCTTTCGTCTTTCTACCGAGCCTCAATCCTCTGAATTTGTTTTATGTTTAGTTTAAAGGTTTTCATGTTTTATTTCCCACGCTTTTCTTGTCTCCCATTCCAATTTTTTTCCCCCGAGTTATTTTGATGTTCATCTTGTTACAAAGGTTTGAATTTTAAAATATATATGTCTACTAGAATATCCAAGTCAGCTCTGATTCTTGTCTTTTCTATTATATAATCTATATAAGCTCTTATTTATATTACTTTTAAATTTCAAATGTATATATATAGTTAATGTTCTTATGCTTCGTGTTTATTTTGCAACACCAATAATTTGACTTTATTGTTTTTCATTGTTCTGACCATTGAAACCCTCAGGCATTATGACCAACAAGCTTTGAGAAACATTTATATAAATAAAAACGTGAAGAAATTTCTTCAAACAATAATGCTTGAGCTTATGCCCAACCTATTTTCATAATAATTTTATTTAATTAAATCTTATACACTGAGAATGTGTTGAAAAAATAATCAATTATAAAAAAATACTAAAAGCGGAAGCCGTAATTCCATAAAATGATCCTTTCTTTTGATATAGATTTATCGAGTTCTATCAAACTTATTTTAATTTTCTTTTTTTATATATATATATATAAATGCCTTTATTTTGGAGAATTATCATGTCAAAGTTTACCATTCATTTTTCAACAAATGATGCCACAATTTATAAACTAATCACACATTTATACTAAAGGTATTTAAATTAAATTTTTTAAATACAAAATGAAAGTTTACGTATTGAAGAAATAATGTGATGGATAATGATTTAAATTTTGGATATCTTAAGTTTAGGTATCTAAAATCTGAATGCTAGTTGAGAAATTTTATCGCAAAATTGTCACATAATGTATCAACAGGCCGGCTAGTTTATTATGAAGATTGGACTATGTAAACGAATGTGGGGAATGCCAGGCCTCTACCGTGGTTCGGATTCCACGTTAAACTGTAGGTCCTCCATTTCATCTCACAATCACCCTATCATTACACATTAGCGTAAGTGCGTATAACCCGAACGGGTAGTAAGACGCGGTGCTAATAATAATAACTATGTAAACTTTTTTTTGTATCTTCTGTTTGCCTTAAAATGTAATGGAGAGGACTCAACTGAACGGGAACCCCCCTCTTCCCCTCTCAACCTAAAAGTCTGGGTCGGTATGAACTAATTCGTGGGCCCCGTCGAGCTTTCGACTCTCAAGGTAAAAAGGAAGGGACGCGAGCAAGTATAGGTAATTGTTTTTGCAGTTTTCATAGCAAACAATTTGTTTCGGCACAATAAACAAACAATAGCTCCAGTATAAAAAAATATATATATCTTTTAGTTTTCTACACATAACAATTTCAACAGTTCTAGACAATTTGTTATGAGTAAATTATCATGTTGATGAGAAACTTTCTAAATGAAGAAGAAAAGTTTTCATCAAACTTTAGGAAACCAATTATAGATATTCAAGACGTGTTGATATCACCATGTGAAGAAAATTTAACTCTTATGCTGGTACTGGGGAAAATATTTTATTTATTCTGCCCAAACAAATTCTTTAGTTATAAAAACTGTAAAAATATTGCCCTTAACTGCTTTTAAATGAAGAAAAATAATTAGAAATTAAACTCTAGAACACTCTTGATAGATAGTCAAGACCTTTTGATATCACAATGTGAAGAAAATTAAACTGTATGTTTCTACTGAAGAAATATTTTATTTCTTTTGCCCAAACGATTTTTTTTTTTCGTTTAAAAACCGCAAAAATACTGCCCTTTGCTCGCCATTCCTACCATCCCTCTTTAGCCTTTTGGAGTCAGATCAAGCCCAGTCAGCATTTCTTCTATTCCTCCACCGACCGACGAGTAATCTTGAACTGTCCTATCTACATCGCATAGTATTCGTCCTGTTCTTAAATGCATCGCCCTTCTTTTTTTTTTTTTTAATGAATCGAAGAATAATCTAGTTTCAGTCTATAGCAGCGAAGAAAGAGGAATGACATCAAATATACTTGAAGTACAGTCCTATTTACATATGAAGAAACCTTCTTTTAAGCATGCATAAGGAAATTTTTTATATGCGAAAGAAAGATGAAACAGTTTAAAACATTCTAAGCTGAAGCTGAAATAATATTTTGTCGTTGTCACATAAAGCCACTTTTAAATTTTAGGGCATGTTGGTAAAAAGAATGATCCAGAGAAAAAAAAAGCAACGTTCACTTTATTCTTCTAAGCAGACACAAATTAATATATCTATGCTTACGTTTTATATGACATTTTATCACAATTATTCGCTGTTTTGATACTGTCCACATAAATAAACATGTTATTTAAATGAGATATTTCAAATTTGTTTGTAATATCTCGAATTCTTCCTTCAAAATATTTCATAGAAGCTAAAGCTATTTTTTGTTTCGGTTGAAGTGAAGGAGATTTGCCCTTTGACTTCAAAATTATGAAGCTTTGGACGCCCCTATTAAATTTGACAGTTCCCAAAAGTCCCAAAAACAATTTTTATGTATTGATAGGTCAAGCCGTGGAATCTGCAACCATCACTTTTCATAGATAATATCAATACTACTAATAAAATAAAATAATGACGACTGCAAAAAATGTTGTTGGATTTTTTCCCCACCTCCTATAGTTCTACTATTTAAGTACAGGCTACAAATAATACTATAGTTCACTCGAGCTAATTTTTAACTTTTCTTACCCACACATGTGGTCACGTGTCTTGCAAAAGATGGGGAAAGTGAGGTGCAGGTTTGAGTCTCTGAAGGTATTTTATCTAAAATGTTCTCCCACCATACTTCCTCGTAAATGAGATTTCATTTTATCTTAACTCTACCTACCTCATTCCTACACATTAGCGTAATCGATATACAGTAGATGCGTATAATCCGACCGGGTAAAGAAACATATCGAAAAAATATGATTATATCCTAGTGATATACAGTAGCTTCGTGGCTTTTTAGGTGCTGACTGACAGCTCACAGCTGACTTCTGACAGTCAACATTTAGGTATATACCTACATTTTGACTGCTAAACACATGTTTTTTATAGATCATATGGTTCGGCGTAGATACGTAATTTGGTCTGGTAACATTTTAAAGCTGTCAGCTGTCAGTCAGCACCAAAGAAGCCATGGGTCTACTGTAGCATTAGCGCATGAACTCAGAGGTCCGAGGTTCAATTTCCTTGTACGGGTGTCGTTTATCATCTGTATTTAATTATATTAAAAATATATCCAAATACAGCTATATGCGTAACACAGGATATCATTCGCCTTCGTGACTATAATTATGGTTTTGTCTTTAAAAAGTTCAGGTTGATTCTTCTCATTAATACATATATATATATATATATATATATATATATATATATATATAGCATGTATAATTATATATATAGCATATATGGTTATATTTATTTGTGCGTGTATATGCTACATTTTTTTAAAACTCTGAACAACATGGGGGTAGAGGTGAATAAAACTCCATTTCCACATCAGATTGCGTTTTATTTAAATCCCCATTTAATCAAACAAATTGTTTGGTTGCACATCTCTCAGCCTCTCTATCTTTATCTTCAGGAACACCCCCCTCCCCCTTATCCACACTCCTCTCTCAACTTTCCCTGAGGACTTTCACTCTGGGAAGACGGACAGACGCACAATAGTCGTGGCGACACAATCAGATGGAAGCCAAGGAGAGGTTCACTTGTCAGATAAGTAGTGGAATGGTGGTATAGGGTAGGGTTAGGGGGAAGGGGGGAACCTCAGCGCTGCCAACACTCCGCAACCGGTTGGTGGAAACTGTCACAGACACTCGGATACTCAATTAGGTCCTAAAGTTGAGTTTATAAAAAAAAGAGGTCGAAGTGACACTAAGAGGGCGATGGTAATGCGACTGGTTACAGAAAAATGTACTGGTTCCCTCGAGATTCTAAGAGAAGAGGGTTTTTGAGGATCTACTTTCATTAAATGTTAAAAAAAAATATATTTAATGTCAAGTTGAGAAAAATGATTTAAGTTGCTAGAATAAATTAGCAGAAATTCATAAATGCCATAAGCCAAGTGAGTTTATAGTATCTTTATTATTATTATTATTATTATTAGCACGGCGTCTTACTACCCGTTCGGGTTATACGCACCTACACTAATGTGTAATGGTAGGGTGATTGTGAGATGAAATGGAGGACCTACAGTTTAAAGTGGAATCCGAACCACGGTGGAGGCCTGGCATTCCCCACATTCACAAGTTGTGATTTATAGTATCAATAGGTGGAGCTGTCCAGTAGTAGGAGAACAAACAGGGGAAGAAACATACAAATGACAATACATTTTGGGTTGTAAACCCCTCCTCTCATATCAAATTACATTATTCTAATTACAAAGATTAATTTTATGTTCATCTAACAGTTTTTTCTCGTTTTTCAAGCAATTAGAACTTATACTCAACCAAAATATGTAGAATTTTTGGACTTTTCAGAGTGGAAAATATAGACTTTTAAATTATATCTAAAAGTCTATAATTTTTTTATGTATAAAATATAGGCTTATATATAGCCTAGGTACTTGTTTGATCAAAAGGGCCAAGTTGAAAAATGAAGCTACTGTAAGGGCCGTATTTCAGAGAATTAAATAGTTTCACTAACTTGAATTAAAAATCTTTATTTTTCAAAAATAAAATTATAAAATATTAATGTTAAGATCTAACACTCTAATTGTGCAAAGAAATTTGAATTTTTTTTACTGTTGAAGTTTCTTTCATCATTGATAACAAATGAGTGTCCATAAGTTTTGATAATTCCGATGTTTGTTTATTTTCATTAAAAATATTTTTAACATATTTATATGCTGCCAAACATTGCAAATAAGCGTTTTCAAAATTTTTAAATTTTTTAGTATCTTCTAGATATGTAATAAAAACTCGCTTTCTCGTTGGGGGCTCCCACCTCCCTCCCCCCCCCCCAAACCCCCATTGAGGGTATAAATTAATATAATTCCAGAGCCTTTTTTTTATAGGTCTTACCGTTTAGCCAGAAGAGACATCCAAAGAAAGGTCCGCACCGACTTTAAAGTTGCTCCGATATTTTGCATTTTTTCCTGGGGTTAAAAATTTAAATTTTTAAATATCTGAAATTTTCCCGTCGGTTACAGGCTAGAAACTTTGTCTGCCAAATTTCAAGTTTCTAGCTCATCTTTAAGTGGATAAACATTAATGTCAGTGAGGAATTAGCAGTATATAACAGTAGTATAACTGTGGGATATTAACATCGCTTGTTAGATTTACCTATATAGCGTTCAATTTACATATGTAATAATTTCAAATGGTGTGTTTATAAAATTAATCAGGCGGCACTTCATATTATTATTAATATTATTATTACTGTGTCTTACTACCCGTTCGGGTTATACGCACTCCCGCTAATGTGTAATGGCAGGGTGATTGTGAGATGAAATAGAGGACCTACAGTTCAACGTGGGATCCGAACCACGGTGGAGGCCTGTCATTCCACACATTCACAAGTTGTGATTCACTTCATATTGATTCATCAAAAGATCCGAGGGCCGGAAATAGCTATGCATCGGGCAACATGGGGTCTGCGGGCCACCAGTTTTAGGGTAGTAGAAAATATTTTGTTACTAATTCGAGTAAGAACCAAAATAATATAGGTCTACTTTTAAAAGTTTCAACGATGTAAATAAATTTTTTTAGCACCATGTGTTACTACCTATTTTTAACTTGTCAATTATTTTTGAATTATAACATATTATTAAAAACTATAGTAGATACATAAAGTAGTGGTTTAAGTTGTTTTACAAATCCTGTTTTAGTCATAATGAATATGGATTTTTCTTACAAATAGCGAAATATTCTTTTGTAAAATTGTAAGAGCTTATCAAAAATTGAATTTTAAACATGAACAATTTATTAAGCTGTTTTACTAACCGTTAATTGTTTTTTCACACAATTTATAAACGTAAGTTTATTTGTGTTTTAAGTTGGTTCCATTCCTTACTCTTAACGAAACTTAACCTTTTCTTCCAATTTATCGGGTCTTGAGCTGAGTAATATTAAACCTGAATGTTTAACATGCGATACACTTATAATTCCAAATAAGCTTCATACACATAGTCGAGAGTTAACAAGACAACTTTAACGTGACAGAAAAAATAATTCTCCTCTTCATGCAATTCTCTAGAAACTAACTCTAGAGAAGGAATTTACTTCATTAAACAGTAAAATGTCAACCGTATAGTTATCTATGAGAAACGCTTGCAAGCCCCCGTGAAAACAACGCAAAACGTAAACGCACAAAGGGAATATTTAAACAACTACCTCTTCGTGAGGAAGATATTCCTTCCACCTTCACTTTGTAGGAAAAATTTCCTTCGCTTACTCCCTCCCTATCCTTCGTAGTCCACTGTTATTTCTCCCGCGTATAGGCCTAAGCTCTTTGTACCAACCTAACAATTCCAAAAGTCCTTCGCACTCTACACTTGACCGATGGTTTTTGTATATTTGTATAAAGTTCCCTCCAACCTGTTTGTCAGAACTACAGCGTCTATATTATTATACGCTCCGTCCTTTTGTAAATATGGTGAGAAATTTGTCACTTACACTAGCCCCTCTTCACTGGTTTGGGCTACCAGTCAAGAGATTTATTTCACACATAAAACAACCACTGTCCAATCACAAACATTTGTGATGTAGATACCCACTGTAGCGTTACGTCTATGGCTGTGTATATGCTTGTTATAATGGGGCATATTTGTCGCTTTGTGTGTTAACTAGAGGTGGTGGCAAATGCGGGGGTGGGGAGGGGTTGTAAGAGGGTGGTAGGCGAGGGATTGAAGTAGGTAAATTTGGTTGGACATGTGCATACAGTAGACCGAATAGGCGTACTTAATTATACTACGCACACACGCACAAACGTAACGCAACGCACTTGACTGTGAAGTGGTTCCCTCCTATCGGGGTAGGTATAGGAAATGGGAAGAGGGGGGGGGGGGGTTGATTATTCAGAACCACCAACTGCTGAGTCTGACTTATACCTACTGTTTGTAATCATCCTGAGAGTCGGATGGTTTTCAAAGGATCATGATATATCTAGAGAGTTTTGCACCATCAAGGGAATTCCAGTTTGCATTTTAAGTGGAAGAAAATGTGAACATTATATATATCCGAAGTTTTAGGTTTGAAAATAACTTAGTTTATATGGAAATAACTAAAGGTTAGAGATGTATATAATTAAATTACATGATTCTATAGACCATAGTTGTTTGTTCTTGTAAAATAAAACTTGTTGATATTTTGGTGAAAAGAGAGAATAGAAAGAATTGCAAGTCAACTTATCTCTAGAGATGAACAAGAGGTTTTTGGCACCCGTGGTACATGTCTTAGGGGGAAAGTATGGATGTGCCAACATTCCCCCCCTCCCCCCTAAAAATCACATAAATAGTTTGAATATGAATATAAGCAACTTTTCCATCTTAAACTGTAGAATAATTTATTTAGCTTAGTGTCAAGGCGAGTTATAATTACCGCGATGGAATATTTATTTGACAATATGTTTTAAAGATGCGGGTAAAAGGTTAAAGCAAAGTGTTTAATTTTTTTATCATCAAGCAAACTACATATTTTGAGCTTTTTTTTATTAAAAAAAAATAATATTCTATGTTCCTACAATTATCATAGCGAGTAAAATTCAATTTCATTTGTTGGATCTAAAATTTGTAAAAGATGGAATCACGATAGACATATACAAAGGTGGACAAAATTGCCAAACTATTATATTTGTTAGTTAGTTAGAACTGCATTTAAATATCATATTCTTTAAATTTGAAAAATGACACTAGGACATGTGAAATCGAACCTAGGGCTGTCCTTAGTACGCTTATGATCTACCACTGAGGTCTCTTAAGAGTCATCTCGTGTCCAGGGTCATTTTTCACTCATATTTAAGGCAGAGCCTGTGATGGTCATGTGGAAATCGACGGATACATATGATTGATCAATTAAGATCACCAGTTATCAGATAATGCAGCCCATGTCCAGATGTCATTTTTGAATTTAAAGGATATTATATTTAGATGAGCTACAACTGTAATTAACAAATATAATAACTTAGATATTTAATCCGTCAAGATTGTGACTCCGTTATCTGATAGCTCATGATATTAATTGATTACTCATCAGTAGCTAACGATTTCCACACATCTATCACAGACTGCCTTAAAATATGAGTGAATAATGACACTGAGCACGCGATGACTCCTGGATAGCTTTGTGGTTAGCTAATCCAAAGGTCCCGGGTTCGATTCCCGTGTCCAGCTTTCATTTTTCATTATAAAGAATACAGAGGTGTTTATCTTATAAAAATTTCCACTTAATCAAGTTAATCCGCTCCATTGGACACGTGGTATAACGAACTACTCTCGTGTTAGACCAGACTACCGAAGACGGGGAGATTGGAATTCGATCCCAGTCGGCTGCACTGGGGATGGTTTTTTCCTAAATGGTTTTCCACTCTCCTTCCACGCAAATTCGAGTGTATTTCCTCTTGATTAGAACATTTCTAATCCCTGAACCATTAGTGTAATTAATACATTGGCTCATAACCCGAGTGGATAGTAAGACACGGTGGTAAATTATATTTTTAAAGTTAGTTTGGCATACTTTTTAACCTTTTTTTTCCCATGAAACACAAACTCCTTCCCCTAGATGGTTTCAAAATTTACCATAAATATTCAATTAATGTATATCCTTGATACTCGCTCCGGTGGCCACATGGTCTAGGGCGTCACTCTAGCAATAGACTAGACTGCTGGTGACGGGAGATTATGGACTGAATCTCAGACAGGTGTACGGCACTGGTGATGGTTTTTCTAAATGGTTTTCCACTTGATCTCATGCAATTTCTATACATTCGACCTCCCTCATCCATGATTAAGTTTAGAGAACTATTTACTTATTTGCGTGAGAAGATACGTGAGTGGAGAGTACTAATATGATTTCCATAGATGTAGTTATCACAATACATTGTAAATAATTTAATCTAAGATTAATGGCAGGGCATGCAAGGCAAATGGGAGAATCTAGAACTTGTCAGATATTGACTGGTGAACCTAATGAAGAGACATGGGAAGACTAGACGAATATGGGAAATAACATTAGAATGAACCTGATAAAGATAGGGTGTAATGAGGTGGACTGGATAGAACTAGCTCAAAATAAGCATAAGGTGTAATGAGGTGGACTGATAGTACTAGCTCAAGATAGAGACAGGTAATGAGGTGACTGAATAACTAGCTAAGATAGGATAGGGTGTAATGAGGTGGACTGGATATACTAGCTCAAGATAGGATAGGTAATGAGGTGGACTGGATATAACTAGCTCAAGATAGGGATAGGTGTAATGAGGTGGACTGGATATAACTAGCTCAAGATAGAGAAAGGGTCAAACTTGCTTTTTTTTATTCGTTTTGCGTACCCTTGTTCATTTTATTATTTATAATATCATACCCTAATATTATAATTAGAATATTTTTTATTAGAACCACGTTTTAATACCCGTTCGGCTTACACGCTCATATATTAATTACGCAAATGGTTAAGGGATGAATAAGGTTATATTTAGAGGGAATACATCCAAATTTGTTGAAGGGAGAGTGGAAATAAATTTTGGAAAATACCTCAATACACCCAACTGAGATTTGAACCTTGATCTCCCAGTCATCAGCAATCTAGTATAACGCAAGAGTAGCGCGTTAGACCTTGCAAACACTGAAGTTGGTTGTATAAAATTATTATTATTATTATTATTATTAGCACCGCGTCTTACTACCCGTTCGGGTTATACGCAATTACGCTAATGTGTAATGGTAGGGTGATTGTGAGATGAAATGAAGGACCTACAGTTTAACGTGGGATCCGAACCACGGTGGTGGCCTGGCATTCCCCACATTCACAAGATATCTTGTCAGAGGTGAAGGAAGGGTTTGGAAATCAGATAAATCTGTGCCGGGACCGAGGATTGAACCCCGGCCGCCAGCACCAAAGTCTGACACCTCACCCCTAGACCACCAGGTCACCCTATAAAATTATTATTAGTGTCAATAGTATGATTTTATATTATTCAAATATAACATATTATAATATTAATAATATCATGATAAACATATTTATAAAAATACTTTATGGCATCAGCTCGCAAGCAATTTATACTGACCGAGTGGCCGCCACATGTTGGTGAAGAGAGTGCCAACATTAGCGGATAGAGGGTGTCATGTGGTCAACACAACCAACCCTCCGGTCTCATGAATGTATAGTTATAATAAATTTCAGCCCCATACAGAAATTAGATATTTTACCAAAACAATGGTAAGCAAAAATCACAATATTACAATTTTCGCCACCTATAACTTGATAACTATTAAATATCTGACATAATCAAATTACTATTTATAGCTTATAATTAATTATACGATTGTTAGATTAACTGTACAGTAAAATATTTTTCGTATATTGAACTTTAATTAAAGTTAAAGATAGTCTTAAATAATATTATATCCTTTGTAGTTAACTCCATCTTTCACCTTAAGGTTGAACTGTGACCTATTATTATCCTGATTAAAATTGTTCAAAGAAGTTCTAGCGTAAATTGGTAACAAAAAAAAAGTGAGAACATGAGACTGAATAAAATATTAAAATTAGTGGTTCATGTGTCAAAAAAAAACCCAGAAAACCTAATATTGGCTATTGATTTCGGTATTTTCAGCTGCGAAATGCTGATATTAACTCGAAGAATATTTTATGGTGTAGAAAAATGCTATGCAAGCTAACTCCCTTTACTGTAGCTTCATAAAACTCTGGTAATAGATATCTTTCACGGAAATTCTAACCCCTCATACACGCGCGCGCACACACGACACACAACCACACACACACACACACACACACACAACACACACACACACACACACACACACACACACTCACACACATCACACATAATTTCCCAAGGCGATAGATAGACTGAATAATGTCCCCGCAATTCGGCGCTTTCTTGTGCAAGATGGCGCCCACACCACTGCACAAGATGGTGGCTGCAGTCATACTGGGAAGTCATGTGATCAATGGTGTAATTATGTTCGAACATTGCGGATACGATCGTTTTAGGTTCAACGGACACATAACTCTGGAACAGTTTTATACGTCGCACGACTGTTACTGGTGCTATGCTATTTTATAACTTTTTTTTAGGGGTGGGTGCAAGAAAAAAACAAGATAGGAACCTTTTTTTATATCAACCACTCGTATTGTTCAACGGGTCATAACGATAACTAAGATATTTTAATACATTATATATATGCCTATATTCGAAAAATAAATTTGGGTAAGGATTTGAAACTTTAACCTTGTACCCGTCTGAGAACATTTCTCTTTTATTCAAACGGATAATTTCAGTTAATAAAAAAAAACTTCCTGAATGTACTGTGATATATCTGAGACGTATTCGTTCAAATTCTCAACCAAGTTGAAATTATGATTCCAAGAATCCGGTACGAAGTGTGATATTGGACAGTTACAAAAACTACAAAAAACTACTTTTATATATTCATTCTTCAATTCATGTCACCTGTAACTGTCGTATTTTATTATATGATTAATACCTATCAGAATACACTATTAATATAGTAAAATCAACGTTGTTTGCAAAAAAATAATGTATTTTTTTAAAACATCCTCTCTACCTTGATTCTAATATGATGCAGATTGTATTGGAGAAAAATTCTCCCTTTGTCTTTTCGTTTCTTGGATGAAAATAACTATGATTTGATATAGGTTTGAAGCTGTAATACAAATCATAAATATTTGCACATTAAATATAAATAGTAAGGCCTAATTTATAATCATCCCATCTTATACTGTTGAATAGTTTATAGCTTTTTTTTTTTTTTTTTTTTTTTGCTACTAGATCTATTGTCATGTATTATAACCCAAATTTTGCGTTCTGGAACTGCCATTTTTGACAGATGGTGGCAATTTTTACATCTATGACATGGATATAGTAACGTTTGTTGTTAATAATGACTATCTGTTTCATTCGATAAGAGTATCAATATAATACGTTATAATAATAAACACGTGTTGAAATATTTGAGAAGTAGTTTTTAATGGATTAATTAAAAATACATTTTATGCTTGTAATAAATTTTAATTGATGCTCATAATTTATAATTAATCATTTTTTTGAAAAGTTTCTCTTATCACTAGGACTAAATTAATAAATTAATTATATTCTTATAAAAATTGTTGAGAATTTATGTTAGGAAACTACTATTTTTAATATCCTAATCGGAATCAACGCGGCTGCATTGAAATAGTTGTAATTTGAATACGTATTTCTTAATGTAGCCAATACATATAGCACTTTTACAATATCTCGATATGAAATAAAATACTAGATATAATATGTAGAGTAGAGAGACTATATTAACGTTTATTCAACAGTGATCCTCACTCTTTTTTATCACCCATTTTCTTTGTAAGGGTGCATCTCAGACGCGGCAAGACCCACCCCTTTAAAACACCCCTCGCAGGCCGGCCGAGAAAAGTCATTTTCCGGCTCGTTTGCTGCTAACACCGTCTTATATCGACCACATTACGTACCGGGGACTAAGCATGACATACGGGGCCGGGGATCCCTTTGTACAATGTGACCCCTCCCCCCCCCCCATTTACCCTGCCAAAATAAGAAAGAAAGAAAAAGCTACGCCCCAACACCTTCCATGAATGAAGATGACACATTTCTATACTTGGCTTATCGTGCTAACACTAACCTATTTGACTCAGCCCAAAGAAGACAACCATATTTCCATGAATTTCCCTTGTCCACCCCCTGCCCCCTTTTACTTTTTTTTTTTTTTGCATACTGTGAATATAAATGGCAACATTTCTTCCTCGACTTCCTACGACAAGAAGTTTTTTTTTGTTTATGTTCGTTTCGTGTAGAATAAAAAATAATATATGTGATGTGTTTAGAGGTAAGTTTGTTCGTATCGTTGGGATTGTGCGGTTCCTGTATGGCTGTACGTGTTTTTAATGGCAGACATTTTGTGGTTATTGGTATATCTGCGGTAGTGCTCTCTAAAGTGCTCAATAGCGGCGTCTGGAGGGTCTCGTTCATGTTTCTGATAATGTCTTTCTTTCAACAGCACGCGCGCAAGAAATAGCTTGAGGGACAAATATGTGTTTTTTTGTCGATAGACGTGACTCTATTAGCAATGGCAATTATTATATATATATATATATATATATATATATATATTTGTAAATTTTATATTAAACATATTTTTTTTAGACGAGGTGATTTTACAATATTTTACTTGATAAATTTATAGTCATTTGACGTAAATATCGAGCTAAAAAGACAAAAACTGTATCGTGATATTTTGAGAAACGTCTAAATTAGCTTATAAATTAAACCAAGGTCATACAACTTATATTTTCACTAATAGGGTAGAGATAAATTAAGTGGATTTTATAAGAAATGTACCTGCTTCATGGGAGGAAAGTAGGAACCAGCTTAAAATAACCAACTCGGTTTATCCAGCTAATGTTTTAGTCCTTGATCTTCTAGTTACTGGAAAATCATACCAGATGGTACTTCTTTTTTTAACATCGTGTGTTACTACCCGTTTGGGTTATACGCTTACATACTAATTACACTAATGTTTTTAGGGATGATAAAGATTATAATTAGAAGAAGTGTACCCACATTTGCGTGGAGGGAGAGTATAAAACAATTTTGGAAAAAAAATACCCTCAGTTTATCCGAATGAGATTCGAACCTTGATCTCCCCATAATTGGAAGTCTTAATCTAGTGTCAGAGTGACACCTTAAGCTTTGCCGCGCGCTGGAATCGAGTCGGAACGGAATGCGTCGGAAATTTTTGGACTACCTGCATTTTAATAGAGGCCCGCCCACTGACTCGGATTGGATCGGAAATAATTGGTTTACCAGGAGGGAATATTTTGATGGATTCCGATGGATTCCGAATCCATGCGCATGCCTCCTCAACACTGGAACATTGCATCATCTACCCTCGTGCTCGGTTCACACCTGTTGATATTCGTTCCCAGTTCCTCGACAACTTTTTTTTATTTAAAAAAAATGAATGAAGAAATGATCAATTTAGTTCAACTACCTTATAATTTATGACATTGATAACAACCATTATTATGACAATGCTATGAAGGAAAATACGTGGGAGGAAATCTCGAAACTTTACGTTACATTTACTTATATCATGCACTCAAAAGTATTTTTTGAAGGCGCTTCTTATTCATCTTTATCGACATCGGCAGTTATATACAGAACAACCACCATTACCTGCTCTTCACTGCTGATATCACTATCACCAAGTCACTAAAATCTATGTACCATATTGGTTGCTGTATTCCGACTGACATGAATTGAGTTCCGAACCAGTGCGCTGCAGTGTGCAGACAAGACTCGTTCGTTTCCGTCAGTAGGGTTCTAATCCCGACCGTTCCGATTTGTTCCGAACCAGTGCGCTGCAGTGTGCAGACAAGACTCGTTCGTTTCCGTCAGAAGGGTTCTGATCCCGACCGTTTCGATTTGTTCCGAACCAGTGCGCTGTAGTGTGCAGACAAGACTCGTTCGTTTCCGTCAGTAGGGTTCTAATCCCGACCGTTCCGATTTGTTCCGAACTGGTATGTGTCAAGCTTTATGACAATCTCTCCCCGTGCTCACTAGTGCGGGTAACAAGAAAACTGTTTATAAATAATATATAAAGTATTGTTTAATATAATTGTATAATCCATTTAGATATTTTATTCAATGGATATTTTTTTATCGTCCGAGACTTTCTTATCATAATGTCACTCACACGTCACTCATATATCGACTTTTACATCCATTATTGTTTGACCTGGTTCAGTTTTTTTTTATTCAAACCTATATAGTTTCCACTATCGGCTTGCTAGGCCTGCCGTATGTCTTATAATCTAACTTAAGACTAGGACAGGCACAACATCCAGTCCCCGGCCGTTAATTAATCACATTGAAAGGGTAAAACCACATATCACCAATGATAAATTTTTGGTCATGCCGGGAATCGAACCCGGGAGCCCTAGCTCAGAAGAAAGACATGATATCAACTGAACTAATGTGTCGGACTCGCATATTGACTAAAAGATCTTATTTTGAAGTCAGTAACTGGGATTCGAATACAAACCATCTAAAGACACATAGTGTCTTTGCTTTTTATGACACACCTGAACCAAAAATATAAAATATAACCCCGTCTACGGTAGGAGAGCTGTTAAACTTCGGTGGCCGCATGGTTTAAGTCGTCATTTTCACAGTAGACTAGACTGCCGACGACTGAGGGGATAGGGGTTCGAATCCCGGTCGGGTGTAATAAGGGTGGTTCTTCCTAAACGGTTTTACCATCTCCCTCTACGCAAATGCGGGTACTTTTCCTCTAAATTCCAACTAGTTCATTCCTAATACAATAGCGTGATTAGTACATATACGTAAAGCCTGAATGGGTAGTAAGACGTGGTGCTATAGTTTTAAATTCAATCTTAGTAGTACAATGTTATCAATAATTATTTCCTAAAAGGTTGACATTAGTAAAATTCATTAATTGTTTGCAGTACCACAATCTAACGTCAAACTTTCCGGAAATAAGTATTGATAATATTGTGATACTAAGAAAATGGTTACTAAAAATAGGTTGGCATTAACTAATTTCAGCCAATGTTTGCAATAAATAATCTTATGTTAGCTGTCACCAACCCTTCTACTGTAAATAGGTTATAGTTATACGCCAATTTAATTAATAATATTAAAAATACTTTCAACTTCTATAGTTTTACGACCTCAAAACTAGAATAGTCCATATTTCTCCCACACGGTAAATAAAAAAAAGCTGACGTCTCCAATTCTGATTGCTTTGGGATAAGAAATAATAAAAAATACGTAACTTGTTCGAAAATCTTAGGTCGTAAAACGGGTACAAACCATTTGATTTCTGTTACGATTGAGTAACATCAACATCGTTAGTTTTTTTTAAATTCGGACTTGTGATTTTACTACTGCATAAAACATTCAGGTAACCAGGTCACGGTTAATATCAACAGTCTGGCCCAACTCGAATTTGTTTTGTGGTTTTTGTTTTATGGTTCAATTCTAACGTCGTCTTTAAATAAAGGAACTCGTTAAGAAAAAATGTTAATCCTTTTTAAAAATAAGTGTGAAGCCTTAAAATCTTCACTGTGAAAATAAATTTATTATTATTAATAGCACCGCGTCTTACTAACCGTTCGGGTTATACGCACTTACGCTAATGTGTAATGGTAGGGTGATTGTGAGATGAAATGAAGGACCTACAGTTTAACGTGGAATCCGAACCACGGTTGAGGCCTGGCATTTCCCACATTCACAAGTTGTGATTAATACACGTCTTGTCAGAGGTGAAGGAAGGGTTTGGTAATCAGATAAATCTGTGCCGAGACCGAGGATTGAACCCCGGACCCCAGCACAGAAGTCCGACACCTTACCCCTAGACCACCAGGTCACCAAAATAAATTTAACTACACTTTAATGTTTATGTATTTTCTATACTCTATAGGCCTCATTATTATTTTTATTACAAATAATTTAATTGGATATTGCAATACTAATTTTATTTACTTATTTCTAAATATGTTTAGTAGACCTTATATTTTTACCTAAGTATTTTTCATATTTTTGTTTGATCACTAAAGTAGTTTTCACACCCCTATTAACTATTTATTTGATTGAAGGAATCGTTTCATTTAGAATATCACAACCACATTTGAGAAACATTATAAACTTTAACTGGCCTAGATTGTCATAAGAAAATTTACATTTTCAAAAAAAAAAAAAAATTAAATGCCAAAAATGTGGTATTTACTCTATATTTATAAATAATAATTACTTTTATTAATATTACGCTTTTAATTTCAATATCACTAAATAACTATACAACTTTTTGTATTTATATCAATAAAACACCAGCAGATCTACTAAGTAAAATATTAAATTTAAAACAATATTTGCCGCTTCAGTTGTTGAATGTTTTAAGGCATCTCTCTCACAATAGACTGGATTGGCAGACGATGGGTATATCGGAGTTTGAATCCCGTTTGGGTATACTAAGGGTGATTTTTCCTAAATGGTTTTCCACTCTTTCCCCACATGAGAACGGTTACACATTAGGTTTAACCTTAGCCCAATTAGTTATTTTTAGGTACCACGTCTTATTACTCGAGCGTACTTATGTATTAATTACGCTAATGTTTTTAGGAATTAGTAAGGTTATATTTAAAGGCACTGTACCTGCATTGGCGTTGAGGTAAAATGTAAACCCATTTTTGGGACAAACCACTCTCAGTACGTCCGACCGAGATTCGAACACTTATCTCCCCGTCATTGGCAGTCTAATCTTCCGCGACAATAACAAGTAAGCCACAAGACCACCGAAACGAATTGTTCTTCATTGTTCTTTTAGGTTTAACTATGTGACTTCCCCTTGTGCTGATTCGTAATTTGTTATTCGCCTCGTGGAGGTTCGTGGGGTCCACGCACGCTATACTCCATTCACGGTAGGAATTACTCTCTGAAAGGTCTTTTTTCCTACCAATATCCTACTATATATTAGAATTCTGGTAAGGAAAAAGGTCTTTCAGAAAACAATTCCTACGCTGAACATTTATCCCGGACGTTAGTTGAACACGAGTGAGTCTTGATGTAAGGAATAATAATGTCGAATGGTGAGTATTCGTGTAGCGACTATAGTGCGGTAATTGTAGGCACCGTTTCTTACAAAACTCGCTAGTAGCCAAAACAGTGACTGGGAAAACAGGAAAAGTCGTTAAAAAAAAAGTCATTGGATCTTATCAAATTTCGGAACTATCATATTTCGTCTTAAAAATACACACACACATTTTGATTTACAATAGTTATGTGTCAACCTTGTTAGTGTTGTTGTAAAGTGCTCACTTCAGGACCTGATATTCGTTGGTTCAAACCTGGCCGAGGTGGATTTTTCTTGATCTATAACAATCTGTAGCACGACTTCCTTCGTATGGGAAGTAAACCCGTCGGTACCGTGTCGATTGTGGCTTTTAAAATAATCCTGGAAATTATGTAAAAATACCTTTCCCAGCAAAATTGGTAGGCCCTTTCACTCTCGCTCATAGAAATTCTCGTGTGCTGATATAATCATTCGTCTCATAAATTGTACGTAAAATACCCTAAATGAATACCACATTAAAGTATTCAAACGTGGATAGCTACACGAACGGTGAAAAAAAATATATCTCTAGTTTTTGTTTTATTATTCCATTAGCTCGACACAAAACAAAATTGGCCAATATTGGATTCTTGTCACACCTCATTAACTCTAAATTAATTAGTGACTCATATAGGAGTAATCTAGACGTGACACAATAATAATTGCTGACATTAATAACCACTAAGATTGCAGCGCAGCAAGTTGTTTTAGGAAGTACACCCTTCCACTGGGGTTTGGGTGTGGTGGTGGGGGGAGGGAGGTTAAGGGTTGAAAACGCTTACTCCTGAGAAGCGAACTGTTCAAAAAGAAGCCCCGAGGCTGCTTCGCTTGCTCTACAATGTGTAACGTTCGAAGGCCTCGGCGCCAATAATTCTCTTCTCTGGTTTAGGTGCCACTTCATTGCAAATGAAGTCGGATGGGTAGGACGACGCCGTAGTCAGCAAAGTTTCGATGCCCGTCATCCCTCCCGCCCCCTCTCTCCTCCGAGATTGCGGCGCCCAGGGACTTCACTTCTTTTCTGCCTTGCAGACTTTGCCCCTCTGATACCATCTGAATGTCAGCAATGTACTAATCACATCTTCAGTACTCTTAAAAATAGGATCTTTTTTTTTACTCTTTTTACCCGCCTCTGTGGCGTAGATGGCTAACGCGCTTGTCGTGTTGAGCCCGGCTGCTGAGGACGGGGAGATCGAGGTTCAAATCTCGGTCGGATGAACTGGGGGTGGTTTTTCCTAAATGGTTTTCCACCCTCTCTCCACGCAAATGCGGGTTCACTTCCTTTAAATTCAACCTTCCCAACTCCTTATCGATTAGTGTAATTAGTACTTAAGCGTATAACCCGAACGGGTAGTAAGACGCGGTACAAAATAATAATAATATTTTTTTACTTTTTCCTCATAGTTTTTGTGCACCACGAATGTATATATTTAAGGACTCCACACACCAAGGTGAATGCGTGAGCGAGCACGAACTACCCAAGACATGGAGGTAAATGCAGTGACACACACACCGGCGAGAGGGCTGTTCACGCGAGCAAGCTGGGCTGCGCGGACTGCTCGCTCATGTCGGGTTGTCCGCCCAGTTTATCAGCAAGCAGCAGCCATTTTGATGCAGTTTGAGGCTACGTGTCGGGTTTCCGAGCCTTTCTTGTTTTTGTTTTATATCTTTCTAGTCGGAATGTATCCAGAAACCACAGAGAGGCTCATAGAAGCTGTTAAAGAGAATGGCATAATGTACAGTATGAAATTGGATGTCTATAAGAACAGTAGATTAACGAACAGGGAGTGGAAAGAAATAGGTCCTATATTTGGAATGAGAAGTTATGTGATTCTTCCACAGCGTAATACACAACACAAACACACAACACCACACCACAACACACACACACACACACACACACACACACACACACACACACACACATCCATTGACATGAATATCTCACCAGAACTACGCAACTCCTCATTTGATCGCGCGAACAATTAACGCTGGTGGGTGCTAACAAGTTCGCCGACGGATCGCCCTCGCACTCGCCTTTGTGTGTGGGAGTCCTTAATGAAAATTTTCTTCGAAGCTATAATACACAATATTATAAAGTTTGTGAAATTATGTCGTACCATTCATTAAAATGTTGAATGCATACAATTTTTTCATAGTGAGTCATTGACTAATTGGCGTTTATCTAGTTTACAATAATCTAAGTTTCATATTCTAATTATTAAGGATAATTAATATTTAACTCGTTTTAAAAGTAGCACCATCTATTAAGAACATATATTTTACGGCATACTTGACCTAGGAAATATTTTTTTTTATTTGTTAGTATTCTTTTATTTATCCAAATGAGCATTTTGTCTGTTCCTTGTGATTTTGAGTAACAGATATATTTGTTGTTGCCAATTTTTAACGCAATCTTATGTGCTGGTTAAAACTTATTACATTTATATTGATTTGTATACATTATTTAAATCGTGAATTTGTGTTCAAATCTGAACTACGTCATCGAATATAATGGGAGCAATCAAAAGGGAGGTAGGATGACGAAGTGAAAGAAGAACCCTTTTCTAAGCTCAGTGGGGGGGAGGTAGTTGCCGGTGAATGAACAATATCCAGGTAGATGAGATACCAATAATTTGGAGTTTGGTAATAAAGAGTTAGGTATGTACAAAAAAAATTGTTAATGGTAGTTTTATATTCTTTATATATAAAAATGACTTTTGGACACGGGACTTGAACCAGGGGCTTTTGGCATTCACCTCGTATAATTGGCCGCATAAAGCCCTCCCGATTGGTGGAGTGAAGGTGGCTGCATTATCTGATAGCTCATGACCTTAAATTGATAACTCATTTGTAGCTCACTATTCCCTCAAGTCCATCACAGGCTCTGCCCTAAAATATGAGTGAAGAATGGCCCTGGGCATGGGATGACTCTTGGATAGCTCAGTGGATAGAAGAACATTGTTATGATACTAAGTCAAAGATCCTGGGTTCAAGTCCGTTATCTAGGTGTAATTTTTCAATTTAAATAATAATGATATTTAGATGCGGCTATAACCGTACTTGGCAACTATCATAGTTTTGCTATTTAATCAGTCATGTTAGTATTATGTATGCAATAAGGTGTACCTGGGTTTCACCAGAGTATGTCTTTATGGTTTTCTTGGGCTCTTTATTGCTTTATTGTGATAAATGAGGGGGTCAGAGACAGAATCATCCAGACTTAAAACACCCCAGAGCATACAATATTTTGAGAATTGCTTAAAAAGGTGATTGGCCCTTTTCATTTGACGTGGAAATGCAGAGCCATGGGAACAAATGGTCATCTTAAAGAATTTTTATTGTTTTGCAACTTTCCTTTTCGGGAACGGTTTGTTCAAGAATAGAAGCTTTTTTTATTAAGTTATACTTTTTATAAACAAACCTCCTCTATAATTCTAACAGTGATCAAATATCGATAAAATTGATATTTTTCAATAGAAAACTGCCGGCTTCATAACAAAAAATAAGAAAATGTAACACCTAATAAACATCGATATATTATCTTAGAAGGGGTGTTGAAAATATTAACATAAAAATTTCACTGGTTTTCGAGAAAACTGATATTTCCAAACGTATGATTTTTTTCCGCAAGACCTGTCCGGTAGCTAGCGCCAATCTACGGTTTCCTTGATCCATCTTGTTCTTGTTGGCGCGGAAGGATGCTTTGGTCGGTTGTGAAGCCACGCCACGTCAAGCCTTTAACCCTCCTGCCCACCCACCATCACATAAAATAGTTTCAGACTTACACTTAATGGGTGGAAGATAAGGGTGCCACCACCAGTTTGGCACCCTTGCAACCGCACAGGCCATGCACCCCTAAAGGCTGTCAATTAAATTAGACTAAATTTGACTGACGGCCTTTACTATCAGACTAGTGGTGGTCATATCAGAACAGATTAAACTTTAGTCCATCAAATTAAATTATTCACATTCATCTGACATAATAATTAATATGAAATAGTTCGACAACTTAGCTCGATATTTAGCGTGTCTACCTTATTTAGCTAAGGAGCCCAGGTTTGATTCCTAGCATGGCCCAAAATGTTTTCATTAGTGGAATGGGAGATTCCTCTCTCGCAATGATGAATTAACGGCTGGGGGTCTGGGTGTTGTGTCTGCTCAAGATTTATGTTAGTTCATAAGTCGTGTGCTGATTTAATCAGTCGGTTCAGAAAGTGCTCGTTAATACCTTTAATATAAAATCCTTAAATAGAGGAAATAAAGGATAAAAACACACAAAAGTCTATTTATCTCTATGTGTGCTTCCAAGGTATGGATGCTAAGGATTAAATTACAATCTAGTCGTGTTTTTTTAACGTTAAGCTTTTTAATTCTCTGTTGGTTTTCATTCAATCAGGTGGTTTATAATACCAAGCTCGTCCTATAATCGTTTTAATATTCGGGTCATAATACATCCCCCATGGTCTTCTTACAAGTTATGTGACTTGTTAATATAAACAGGGCGAGTAGTGGTGGACCAGCGGTTAATTCACTTACTACGACCTCGCTAACGCCACTCACTTCCTCTTCTCACCCCCACCCCCCCCTGTACCAGACAACCCTTCGTTCACGGATGGAACATTGCTTGTTCGCCCTTCTCAAGAGTGACCCGAGGGTTTCTTTCATTCCTGTATTTCTACACCTCCTAAAATCAGGCACTCTAACCGTACACTAAATTAGCCCCAAATTCTAGTCTCTGTAAATCATCAATTGCGTGCACTTCTTAAAATCAATTACATTCAAGTCCTCTTAATCTAGTTACACTCCTAGTTTCCCCAATTCATCACGCATTACAATGTGATAATATATTTTTTGTACATGGATCAAATTAAGTTTTTTCGATTATTGTTAGCCACCCAATTTGGGGGCTGAATATTCTAACACGCTAATCTCGTAGTGGACTACACTGCCAATTACGGGGAGAACAAGTCCTAAATTGTTTTCCACTCTCCCTCCACGCAAATGTGAGCACACTTCCTATAAATATAAATTCCTAATCCCTAAAAACCATCAGCGTTATTATTAAGCCTATATAAGCGTATAACCCGAACGGGTAGTAAGACACGGTGCTAAAAAAATATTTGGCAACAAAATATTTTTATGATAAATGATTTAATAAATATATATTTTTTTAAATTTTGATGTCATAATATATATTTTTTAATATAAAAGATTTTTAGAAAATATCTATAGGTTTGTTGACATGAAGTAGCTTATTTTCATGTATACTTTTTTTCTTTGCACGTGTCTTACTACCCATTTGAGTTATATGCCTATTAACTAATTACGTTAGTGGGTTAATAATGAGGAAGGTTAAATTTTGTGAACATGTACCCCGCATTTTCGTGGAGAGACAGTGGGGAACCATTAAAGAAAAACATTCTAAATACGCCCGGCCGGGATCAAACCACGATCTCCCCGTTTTCGGAAGTCTAGTCTATTGCGAGAGTGACACCTTAGACCATGCGGCCACCAAATCGGGTCTCAAAATACTTAATGCGTAGTCTCTCACTCCGTTGTAGATACTAAGAAAATAAATTGAGAGGTTATGAGACTTAAGAGCAGAGAAAGATAATTGGTCCTAAGAGAGATGAACAAACAGGAGAATGGAAAAAGTTACATTATGAAGAACTTCAAGGTTTGTATGCATCCCCAGATATATTAAGATAATCAAGATCCATATACTGAGGGGAATAGATGGGGAAGGATGAGAACAGGGCGTACACAACACTTTAGTTGGGAAACCTGAATAACACGATCCCTCGGTCGCTCAAGATGTCGTTGTGAAGAAATTGTGAACATTAATTTGCAGGATGGTTGGCGTCAGGTTAAGTATAGGGTGGTAGGTGTTTCAGGATAGACTTGAATAACGACATTACGTTCAGGTGGTTTTGAATTTACGAGTTCCTTCAGGTCATATGATAAAATTTGTTAGTTCGTATTTTAAAACTTAAATCTCAATTCCTCTGATTATTTTGAATGAAATTAGTGGTGGGCCAATCCTCTCATTTATTCATGTCACATGGGTAGCTACAGAGTTTCATCAGTCTATTGACAGCGTCAGTTTTATTTGAATTATTTTGTTTCGGCGGTTTAGTTTTATTGTAGATCGAATATTGTCCGATTGATTACGTCATTGGTCAGCCCACATCTAACCGGCTCGCTTCTCTGAAATAGTTTTATATTAATATCTGACCTGCAGTCATATACGCACAGAAAAAAAAGAGTTAATTTTATTATGTGCATAATTTTGAATAACAAATAAACACATATAACAATTTCAAAGCTCACTAATTTTTTTATATCAATTTTAAATATTTTAATAAATACTGATCTGAGTATTTCGCTATCTCACATAAGAAACCTGGTGAAATGTAAGTTTTTTAATATTTTAAATGTACATTAATGATTTTAAATAGTCTACATACAGTAGTATAAAATAGGTATTTAGGCTTACACGGTGACTAAACGTCAGATTCTTATGGTCTAGTTTACCTGTGTCATGGAGACCAGGTTTCTAACTCCAACTGGATGTACAAACAGATTTATTTCTCTAGATGTTTTCCTATATTCTTTAACTTAAACGGTGACCTGGTGGTATAAGGGTAAGGTGTCGGACTTCTGTGCTGGGGTCCGGGGTTCAATCCTCGTTCCCGGCACAGGTTATCTGATTATCAAACCCTTCCTTCACCTCTGACAATACATGTATTAATCACAATTGTGAATGTGTGGAATGCCGGGCCTCCACCGTGGTTCGGATCCCACGTTAAACTGTAGATCCTCCATTTCATCTCACAATCACCCTACCATTACACATTAGCGTAAGTGCGTATAACCCGAAACGGATAGTAAGACGCGGTGCTAATAATAATAATAATAATAATAATAATAATAATTTAACTTAAACGAGGTTAATTTTTTTATAAATTATATCTTCCTCGTCCCTTACCTACTAGCGTGATTAAATTGTGCATAGTATGGACGGGTAGTAAGATTCACTTATAAAAAGTATAGAATATACTTAAGCCAACATGTTTTTATAGAGCAGGAGTTTACAACCAGTGGCCCGCGATGCCTTTTTGCGCAGCCAGTGAAGTTTCTTGTAAAAGTAATCTACTGTAGTAATATTGATGTTCTTAGCCAAAAAAACCAAACTGAAAGTTTTGACTTGAATTGAATATATCTGTGAATGCTCCGATTGATGTTCATTAAATAATAAACTTAATTTTGATATATTTTTATACTAACTTATGTACCTGCTCGAGCCCTATTTCCTTCCATTTCTTAGCCGTTGTTTACGATGTGGCCTTTCCACTCACTACTCGTTGATTCGATTGTGGCCTTTCAACACTTTTATGTTGGAACAGACTGAGGCCAGAAACACGTCTCGAGTTGGTGAGTCTGGCCCTTTGGATTAGTTTTAGTTTAGTATCACTGCTGTAGCCGGCCTTTCTAACCACTAAAACCACTAAGACGGAGAGACAAGGGACAATGAGAGTAGATCATCTTCAAGGCCACACACTAAAATTAAAAACAACTGGTGCTGGTGGCATATGGCCCCGATTGCCGTGGAGTCAAGTCCATCGGCAGCCACAACACTTTGTCATACCTGGCCGCAAACGCGGCTTGGTAGGTAGGTCGCGATGAGATGTGTTCCGCCATGTGTTCTAACCTCACTCCATATGACGACAGAAGGAAGGGTGGGGGAAGGGGGTGGGGAGCGCTTAGAGACCCCGCAACACTGTTACAACCCACAAGTTGGGACATGGGAGGGGAGAGGCATGTCATACTGTTAACAGCGTCATCAACCAACTGTCGAACGAGTGGTCTGGTGTCCATTATGATTGGACCAGCAGGCACTGGCTCTAACTAGCACGGGGTGAGGGGTTAGGGGGGGAAGGAGGGTTTAGTACCTTGTATATAACGTGGGTTACGTTACTTTGATTTAAGACTAGCGACGCTATCTATCAATTAACACTTTAAATGTAAATGTATGGCGTCCCTAATGAGTTGAGGCACAAATGATCGTGTTTTCGCCATTTTAGTTTCTATCTTGCACTCAAGTTATTTTCTCAAAATTTTCTATCCTTAACACACTTGTTAAGCTTTGATTATCATTTAATCGAACACATATTATGTCAAAAATACTTATTTAAACACCATTCGACTTACGCGATTTTTAAAACTACTGTACATGGAGACCTTCGTCGGAATGAGTTAAACACCTGATATGATAATTTTACTTTATATGGTCAGGCAGTGTAGGGATAAGGTGTCAGACGTCTGTGCTGGGTGCTCAGGGTTCAATCCTCGGTCCTGGCACAGATTTATCTGATTGCCAAACCCTTCCTTCACCTCTGACAAGACGTGTATTAATCACAACTTGAGAATATGGGGAATGTCAGGCCTCCACCGTGGTTCGGATCCCACGTTAAACTCTAGGTCCTCCATTTCGTCTCACAATCACCCTACCATTACACATTAGCGTAAGTGTGCACAACCCAAATGGGTAGTAAGACAAGGTGCTAATAATAATAATAATAATAATAATAATAATATACTGTATATTAGTCTCGTGAGACAACCAATATTCCAGTATACGAAAAACAAGCAGTGATAATCTGATGGTTTTTTTTATCAATGTGTCATACTACCTGCTCAGGTCATACACTTACATGATAATTACCCTAAAGGAATAGGGATGAGAAAGGAAGTATTTCAGAGGTAATCTACCCGCATTTGTATGGTAGTAGAGTAGGAAACCATATAGGAAACACCTTCGTCAGATTTGACTGGTATTTGAACCCAGATATCTGTCATAACCAGGCCAGTCTAACACGAAAATGACGAGTTAGAGTTTAGAACATTCCTCCAATGAAGCGGGTGTGAATTGGTTGACGTCCAAATATCGACTATTAAAACTGTCTCTAAGACCCATTCCTAGCCTGTGTTTATCTTGCTCCACGCCTTACTTCACACCCTGTATATCCACATATTGATAATACTGAAGTAGTGATTAAGACGGTAGAGTTGAAAGGAAATGTACCGTAGTTTGCGTGGAGGAGATAAATAAACTATTTTTTAAAAACACCTAGGTACACAAGCCGGGATTTTAGCCTCAACCTCCTCATTACTAGAAACGCAGATGAGCCGAGACTGACACCCTTGTCTATGTACTCCACTAATTAGGGTAGCCAATTTGTTGTACTGGGTGTTGTATAATCTATTTTATACCATACTAGATAGCTGTTGTCCGCGGCTTTGCTCGCGTGGAAGTTGATTATATACAAATACGAAAATATACATATGTATTTACAGATTAATTTAAAATATTACGTTACGTTGATGACCATAACTTGACCTCAGACCAAAAATAATGCAAGCCCGATACAAACTTTCACCCCCTTTTTCATCCCTTATTAAATAAAATTTCCAAAATTCCTGAAACACGTATTTATTTGTTTTACGTCAATAACCGAAATACAAAATTTTGTTTGTGTAACTTTCAAAATGACGGACTTTCATGCATATTATCATACATATTATCATCCCCTATTTTGACCCCTTTGGGGTGGAATTATCTAAAATCCTTTCTTAGTGAGTGCCTACATAACAAAATGAATATACAGTCCGAATTTCATGCTTGTAGCCTTGATAGTTTGCGCTCGCGATGATGAATCATCAGTCAGTCAGTCAGTCGGGACATGTTATTTTATAAGTATAGATGAATGCAGCTGTATTTCACATTAGGTACATACATTATGTTACGAGATAAGACTTAAATATCTATATTTTATTTAATCAAATATAAATTTAACAACATGCTCAGCCTAAAAAGAAAGATGATATAAACATAGAGTTTAATGTTTTACATAAAGTTCCTAGTTATTTAAAATTAGTAGAACAATAATTCTTGCCGTAGAACCTAGAAAAATATTTTCTCTTCTGAAGACAAATTCATTATTACTCCATTCAATTTCATCTTGTGAATGTGAGGAATGCCAAGCCTCCACCGTGGTTCGGATTCCACGTTAAACTGTAGGTCCTTCATTTCATCTCACAATCACCCTACCATTACACATTATCGTAAGTGCGTATAACCCGAATGGGTAGTAAGACGTGGTGCTAATAATAATAATAATAATAATAATAATAATAATCCATTCAATTTCAACAAGGCGAATGTTTTCTTATTAATAATCAACGTTTAAAAAATTAATCATAAATCTATTGATCTAACTGTTCATTCATTACTTCATAAAACCCACTTAGGTGGCCGCATAGTCTGAGGCGTTACTCTCGCAATAGACTAGACTGCCGCAGTCGGGGAGGATCGGGGTTGTTGATTTTTTTTTCCTAGATGGTTTACCATACTTACTTAAACGTAAATACGGGTGTACTTCCGCTGAATTAAATCTTCTTAGCTCTTAACACGTTAGTGTAATCAGTACATAGGCGTATAACCCGAAATGAACGTAAGACGATGTGCAAAAAAATAAAATAATTCATAAACACTGTGAAAAAAGGCAGCCTTTAATCACAGAGCCTATCATAAACAATTAAACCCCACCCTGCTTAATTAAGCTGGATAATGTACGGCACTTGCGAGAGCATAAGAGTAATAAAATAATCTAATTAAAGATATCAAAGTGAAATAAATTTCACATTTCGATTGTATTGTTATTGAACGTACGCTCCATTTTTTCCATTCATGACGAGCCTCAAATAAATAATAAAAACATAAAATGCATATATTAACTATTGCAATTAATTAAATTTAACAAAATGATTGTTTTACTGGTATTGAAGGCACGCTCATTTCTCCTATTCATAGTGTGCCTCATATTATTAATAAAAATAATAAATGTACACTAATATCTATATTGATTAAATTTTACAGTCCGACAGTATTATTTATATTGGAGTTACGTTTATTTATCTCATTCAAGTTGAGCCTCATATAATTAATAATAATAATAATAATAATATCGAAATAATAATAAATGTACATTAATATCTACGTTAGTTAAATTTTACAGTCCGGTCGTATTATTGATATTGGAATTATGCTGTTTCTCTTATTCTTGGTGATTTTCATATAATTAATACAAATAATAAGTGTACATTAATGTTTATATTAATTAAATTTTACAGTCCGATCAAGTTATTGATATTGGAGTCACACTTATTTATCTTCATGGTGAGCCTCATATGATTAATAAAAATAAAATATGTACATTAATATATAGTTATTAAAATGTACAGTCCAATTGTACTATTGATATTGGAGTTACGGCCATTTGTCCTGTGTGCATATCTCCAGATAGCAGTAGAACCGCCAGCTGGTCACTGAAGGTAGCACTCGCTTTGTGGGACCTTGCACCAAACGTATGAAGGGTTGGTTGCGTGAGACAAGAGGGTGGGTAAAGGCGGGAAGGGGGTTATTAGCGGTCGACACCCGTGGCTATGAATTAACGGTGCCAAACGTAGCTTCAAAGGGCGCGCCTAGGTTCGATTCCTTCCGTTGACACAGTCGGTTCTCATGGGATGATATTGCCCGGTCGGGGAGATTATGGAAATGATCCTCAGGGGTTTTGAACTAGACTAGTACGAGATTCCGCTTATTGACTGAACAGGGTGGAAGGGGTGAGGAGGGGTAGAGCGACAAGGTACCTGAGGGTGCTAATAAGGGTCTCCAACTTTACTCACTATGTTCGAATATGCTTGAACTTGTGTTTATAGGATCAGGAAACTATTAATTTTACGATGAATAGAAAACTTTATTCCTAGTCGCATAGAAAGTACCCTTAATTTACCCTTAAAGATCCAGTTTCATGGTCAGACTTAGTACGCCTCAAGTGCGGCGCTTTACTAAATACAAGAAGAAACCTACCTGGACCATAATGAAATGGACTAATTTCATATGTGAAACTGGCCAAATTATATTAGAGTTTAGCGGTTACCTGGCGGTCTATGGGGTAAGGTGTCAGACTTCTGTGCTGGGGGCCCAGGGTTCAATCCTAGGTCCCAGCACAGATTTATCTGATTGCCAAACCCTTCCTTCACCTCTGACAAGAGGTGTATTAATCACAACTTGTGAATGCGTGGAATGTCAGGCCTCCACCGTGGTTTGGATCCCATGTTAAACTGTAGGTCCTCCATTTCATCTCACAATCATCCTACCATTACATATTAGCGTAAGTGCGTATAATTTGAACGGTTTGTAAGGCGCGGTGCTAATAATAGTAATAATAATAATAATAATATGTACATTTTTTTCACAAAATAAAAAAATGTTTGTACTTATTTATGGCATGGATCTATAACAAAAAAAACTTGAAGAACCTCCCATGATACTAGTGGATCGTTGCAGATATTTCTGCAGATTATTGAACTAAAATGGATTCTAAACTTTTTATTGGGATAATACCTCTATAAAAAAGAATTCATTCGACTTTCTGGCTAAAAGATTACTCGACAAAGGTTATAAACTTTACATAGATCTTTTGGTATCTAATTTGAATCAAAACGTTTATTCCCCCCCTCCCCCCTTTTACCATGATGATAACTTTAAAATGACTCCTCCTTCAACTCTGTTTGTTGCACCAATACATTCAAGTAAAAATTAGTTATACTACTTTTAACCATATACAACTATACACAAATCATGGTTTCCATGGTGATGTACACATGATTGTACATATGGGCCTCTGCGTAAATAGAATGAAAATATTGAAAATTCACTAGAAAACTTGGGATTTTGTTTTAAGATACTATTGTCAAAATCGATTCAACCATTTTCTCGCAATTTCACTTACCAGAAAATAACTTTTTAAACTATGATTAAAAGCAGAGGTAAACATTTAAAGACAAGAAAGCGGAAGGATAAAAATCAACAAATTTATATATATATATAACGTGATATAATCGGTTTGTTTGATAAATATACAAATAACAGCCGTAATATTTCTATTTGTTGTACAATACCATTAAAGTAAAGTTGAGTGGTAATATTTGAACAAGAGTTTATCTAAATATATATATATATATATATATATATATATATATATATATACACACACACAAAGTAGGGTTTCCATGGGGATGTAAACAAAGAAAGGAAAGATGATAATTCTTTGAGAAAGTTAGTTCTTTTTTGTTTGGAAACTACTATTTTTCCCGACATGCTAGATCCTTAACCTTTAAAATGAGTGTCCTTTTGTCAAAATCTGTTCAGCCATTTCCTAGTAGTTTCTATTACCAACAACGGGCTTATCAAATTAGAGTGAGAGAGTTAGAGCTAGAGTGTTTGAGAGAGAGAGAGTTAGAGATAGAAATGGGAGAGGGAGTTTTAGGTATAGTGATATTGAGATAGGGAGAGTGAGAGTGATTTTAAGAGAGTTTGAAATAGGAGTTTGAGAGCGGGTGTTTGAAAGAGAGAGAATGAGTGTTTGTGAGAGAGAGTTCAAGAGAGAGAACTTTCGAGGGAAAGAGCGTTTGAGAGAGAGCTTAAGTGAGAGAGTATAATAAAGATAATGTGAGATAAATTGCTTGATTGAAAGTGTATGTGATTAGAGTGTGTGAGAAAGAGGAATGAAGTGTGTGAGAGAAAATGAGATTATTATATGAGAGAGAGTGTGTGAGTGAGTGAAGAAAGTGTGTGTGTGTTTGTGTGTTTGTGTGTTTGTGTGTTTGTGTTTGTGTGTTTGTGTGTTTGTGTGTGTGTTTGTTTGTGTGTGTTTGTTTGTGTGTGTGTTTGTGTGTGTGTTTGTTTTTGTTTGTGGTGTTTGTTTGTTTGTGTGTGTGTTTGTTTGTGTGTGTGTGTTTGTTTGTGTGTGTGTTTGTGTGTGTGTGTGTGTGTTTGTTTGTGTGTGTGTGTTTTGTTTGTGTGTGTGTGTTTGTGTGTGTGTTTGTTTGTGTTTGTGTGTGTGTTTGTGTTTGTGTGTTTGTGTGTGTGTGTAGGTAAACAGACGGGTTGTGCACCGCATTCTACTACCCACTCTGACTATAGGAAAATTTATTAAAATGAACTAGGGATAAGAGAGGTAAAAATTATATAAAATACACCCGTGTTTGCGTGGAGGGGGAATGGATAACTATTTAGGGAAACAAGTCGGTATACTGGCCCAGAATTATAAACACACTCTTAGCGTCACCGTCAAACTAAACCAGATGAGTTTGACGTTTAGTCCGTGTGCTCACTAATTCTGGTTTTATAATTTATAATTTTTTAATGCAGCTTACTGCCCATCCAGGCTATATGCATTTAATTACGTTAATGTCACGAAGAAACCGAGTTTTAATATACATATGCCCTCACTTGTGTCGAAAGTGTGTGTGTGATACAATTTAGCGGGTAAATAAAACCAAGCTGGATTTGAACCTAGACCTTTCCGTCACTGGTAAACCAAACTCTATGGGCTTGACGTTTATCCGCATATCAACCGATGAAGGTTTTTTTTTCATCACACACAATCTAGTTTTTTTTAAATCTTTTATGTTCAGAACTTTATTAAGTATCATAAAAAATATTCAAATTTATTTTACAGTTTATATATTTATTTTTATTTATTTGAGGTATTTAACGTGCACTTTCTGAACCGACTGATTAAATCAGCACAGAAGAAGTTCTCTGAGCGAGAGCGAAAGAGACTTCTAGTTTTGTACCAACTCGGGTTTAGATGGTACGTAACATACATAGGCCTATATCAAGATAAGAAATAGCAAGAAGAGGATAGGTTTGAAAAATATAAATTTAATTAATCATAAAGCAGAACAAGGTACAAAATACATCATAGAAACACCATCTCAATTAATATGGTATATTATTAACTTGACTGCGTCAGGTTACCTATTAGATTTCTGGGTGGAGACAAAAGTAAACATGGCGTGAAGCGCCCATTAGCTGTACGATCACAGATTAGAAAAGCTAGTAACAATCCGTCTGCTTGATACATTAACATAGAGCATTCTGCAGACAATTGTACCGGGCAAGTTCAAAGTATTTTCTTAGGCTGGCACACGACCCATTGGTCTAAGCCAGTAGGGTAACAATAATACAATTGTTGGGCACCCCAAAAAAAGAGGGTGAGCAACACAAATTAAAGTCAAAATATTAGATACCACGAGCCGTGCCAGAAAGGCTGAAGCAGCCCACAAGTTGAACACCCAAGCGATGTACAATATAAATTAAACATGCCTATGCCTAACTAGACACCACCCCAAGGCCCTGAACAATCAGAATTATCTCTTTCCCGGCTAGCCATCTCGAAGACTGCTAAATAGTCATACGAGTTAAGGTGTGGGACTCACTCCCATTGAAACTGCTGGTCATAAGGACTCCGCAGGAAAAAATGTGAAGCACGACACGACTTCACTTTATATACTACTAATCAACTGTTTCCACCAACAATAGCGTGGTTATATAGTTTAAGGTGTGGGATCCACTCCCATTGAAACTGCTGGTCGAAGGACTCAGCAGGAAATTCACGTGAAGCGCGAAAGGATATCATTAGATATAACAAACTGCGACAGACATTAAGTTATAAGATAATAGGCTAATCCTCTAAACTAATATTCCCTAAAAACTACGATGTGAGTCCAGCCATGGTACAGGCTATTCCTGATTCCTTTATTGACCGATCTAAGTCCAGGTTACTTTCTACGGTCCGGTCGGTCTCTCGGCGAGAACATCTTGATCACCGATAAACGTAGGATAAGTTTGTTAAGACACGACTGTCTAGGAGACATTTAATATTAGCAATCATATCGTTGCCAATAGAACCACGGAGTTTTATAGTGGTTAAACGCACTGCATTCTGGTACAGTCGAGAAGAGGGGGTGATCGACCATCTACGGGGTTTTGGAAGGTTGAGTCCGCCTAGTGAGCTGGTTGAGTACCGTCTTCAGTTGATCAAGAAACTCGGACCGGTCAAGTGCGATCTAATTGAATGGCACCACCATTCTGACGGCATCGCTTCTGATGGGGCCGGAGTGGTTCCATGAAGTATCCAAGACGGTGGTAAGTAACACATACATTTATGTATTACAAAACTTGTATGTAGATCAGGGAAGAATAATATGTGTGTGCATTTTACCCATGACTTGTTGCTTCAAATTTTAGGGTCGTAAAAGGGCTGAACTGGTTTAGCCCGTTACAGTTTTAACGGGAAAGGTATCTCTATATACTTCCAAGGTTATTTTACATGCCACATCTACATCTGAGGAGCCTCCACCGTGGTTCGGATTCCACGTTAAATTGTAGGCCCTCCATTTCATCTCACAATCACCCTACCATTACACATTAGCGTAAGTGCGTATAGCCCGAACGGGTAGTAAGACGAGGTGCTAATACTAATACTACATCTGAGGAAAGTTATGCTACGGATTTTTTTATTGCTAAAGAAAAATCTGTCGAGCCCCGCTGGGCTTGAACACACGAACAGCGGGACCTGAGGCAAGCACATTACTCTCAAGACCACCTAGGTCGGCTTTATTATAAAAAACAAAAACAAATAAGTTTGGTACTCTGTGAATTTAACTTTTTTTTCTTTAATGTTATAACGAATGAATTTATTGGGAACGTTCCAAACAAATATTGTGCAAACTATTGTTAACGTGTATTTTTGGCCAATTTCATACCCCCTACCCCTTCCCCTATACCCCTACAAATCCCCAGAATCCATGTAAACAGTGTAATGAGTGGATGAGAGCAGTTGAACAAATAATGGCGGGCCGCCTGTCCGTGCTAAATGCCTGATGTTGGGATACTACACACCTTGTTGTGTTATTGCTCGCCTCGAGAGGAAAAGTGACACAGGTGCAGCAAACGTATCGCGTAACTTTTACTTTCTCTCGACTACTTGGAGAGAGAATTATTGTGGACGTAAGGAAAAAAAAAAAAAAATGTTGAACTCAAGATTTTCGTAAATGTCGCCACCTGAAACCGAAAGAATTTTTTTTTCACGATGCCACCTGTATCACTAAAAAATTTTTTTTTTATCAATTAGGCTAAAACTTGATAATTAGGATTTTCATAAGGTTAATTTGAGTTTTAGGAATTAAATATCCATTCCTAAAATTAAGGGTAGGTTATTTATGCCCTAAAAGAAAAAAAAATAGATTTTTATTTAAATCCAGCTCTAATGATTTTGAATAAAATTGTTATTTATATAGGGACTATATAAAATCAACATCCTTCAAAATGACTTTGTTGGTACTTTACATGAGAGGAAATCTCATATAATGATCCTTTCTCCGAAACTCTTTTAAATTTCTAAACTTAATTAAAACGTCCAAATTATTATTTCAAAGTAGTAAACTTAAAAATAAAAAAACTTATATTTGAAATCAATTTTAAATAACTAACAGTTTCTGAACTATTGACATTTTTTTTAAAAATTGAGATCGGAAAAATCGGGAAGCTTGTGAGTGAACAGATATGAAATTTTTTCTGTTTTTTTAAAATCTAAAAGTGTATATTATTTCATGCATGCTCTTTGGTAGAATATTATGCTTTTTTTCCCCCATTGTGTGTCTGCAACAATGTCTACTATTTAATTTCACGTATATTACGAATTTTAAGTAAATGCCTCCATTTATTTTTAAAGACATTCACTAACATTTCCTCTTTCATTACTATGACAGCTTGTTTTTAAAGATCACAATTAAATAATGAATTAATTATTATGGGATATGGTTTGTAATATTGAGTCTTATGCTAGAGGTCCGGGCTCGAGTTCGACTGACTGTATTCTGTATGGCCTTATCTCACCAAGAGTCCGGGCTAACATGTATTTTTAATCAAACTAAGATAAGGATGAATAAAGCAGAATATTTATTAAACGTACCAGAATTGTTTTGGAGGGAGATCGGGAAACCATTTATATATAAAAATACTATTCTTATTTCACCTTGGAGAGATTCCAACCCCGGCCTCCTCCTCACTAGGAAATTATACCCGATTAGCCCTCGATTAGCCCACAATGAATCGCCTACCCCTGTTTCAAAGCTGTTTCGTGTCCTATCCACATGATAAATCTATTACGGTTCCTTATAATTCACTTTACTCATTCTGTTCCATGTTTTTATAAGTTTTAATTAGCCAGGAATGAAACAAAAGTATGCAAGCATAAAAATGTATAATGAAATAAACCATGAAATTTTAGGAACTATTTAAAAATAAATATCTAGTTTTTGAAATTTTTGTTAAATTTTGTTTAATTTTCTCACATAGAGAACGTATTTGTAATCATAAACATTTTTATGCTTAGAAATTACGATGATTTTTTGACGAACCATAAAAAAAAATTGCCTTACAATTCTGTTTGTCTGTCTCTGGGACTTCGGCCGAAACGCTTTCGTGGTTTTCATTCGATATTGATACACCTCAAGGTTTTTTTTTTTTTTTTTTTTAATTTTAGTTCCTACACTCAAATGAATGGTAGTTTACTGATCATACATTTTTGACAATTTATTCTAAATGGATATCTGGAGAGGGGTTTACATGTTAAATAAGAATGTATGTTCGTATTTTTTTTTAAATAGTTCATTTGAGGGCATTAAAGGTAATTTAATGATGATGAAAATTTTACTATAAGCTATAAAAAAATTATAAGAAAATATGTACGATTGGGTTGTACCATTTATTTTCTACTTGTGGCCTTTTCCCTTCAATGATGGCGATTGTATATCTAGTAGGATGACATACTATATAGTATCGTCATATTATTATGATCTGTGTGTCAACAGCTTTGATCACGTGACTCAGGAACAAGCGTGACGTCAGCCTTGGGAACAGGGTTTAACAACCCCCTTTTTACCCTCTTGTATATATAGGGCTAAGAAGGGGAAGAGAGTGGAAATTGTTGTAATTTTTTTTTTTATATAGGAAGTTGAGGCTTATTGAAAACATTCATATTCTTCTGGAAGTTTTTCGAGGGTCACTGTAATATTTTTAAACTGTGTTTTTATTTTATGTTATTAATAACAATAAATCACTCAATAAATCACTTTTCATTACATAAGAACCAGGACAGAAATGTCGATTAATTCTGTTGACAGTTGTATTTTTTTAGCACCGCGACTTAGGGTACGGCCAGACTGAGCGCGCGAGCGACTAAAATATAAAATAGAACACATTGGTTGTAATGGGGGGTGGCCACACTGGAGCGAGCGCGCGAGCGACTGAGCGCGCGCGCTTGAAAGATAGAACTGGTTCTATTTTTCAAGCGCGCGCGCTCGACCCGGTACAGTCTAGTTTACAGGCGCTAGGCAATATTATTGTATGTTGGTTCATTGAGTGCTGGGGAAACTTCTCATTTTGACATGATATTTGACTTTTTTCTATCAGTGATAGGTTTAACACACTTGCTATTAATGGCCCGGTGACCTGGCGGTCTAGGGGTAAGGTGTCAGACTTCTGTGCTGGCGGCCGGGGTTCAATCCTCGGTCCCGGCACAGATTTATCTGATTACCAAACCCTTCCTTCACCTCTGGCAAGACATCTTGTGAATGTGGGGAAAGCCAGGCCTCCACCGTGGTTCGGATTCCACGTTAAACTGTAGGTCCTTCATTTCATCTCACAATCACCCTACCATTACACATTAGCGTAAGTGCATATAACCCGAACGGGAAGTAAGATGCGGTGCTAATAATAATAATAATAATAATGGCCTAATTTAATTGGTAAGACCATAAATAATATAATGTATATATGTAAACCCGATATGTTAAAATACTTCAATATTATAATCAAAGTAGGCCTTTACAAATAAGAATCACCATTAGTTTGGAGAGAGTATGAAAAAACCACAACAATAAATAAGTTTTAAAAATCACCTTCAGTTCACTGAGCCAAGATTCGAACCTTTGCCTCCTAGTCAAAAGTTATCGAGTGCAACGCACCATTCTGCCACTGGTGCGGCAAATCTGATTTTAAAACACTTCAGTACAGTACCATACGCATTTCTCAATTTATTAATTGGATGCACTTCTACTTTTTTCTTTTTTATAAATACACAATATTTTCTGTAAGAATTTTCGAGGAGCAGAGATGTACTAAGTGTGTTTGACAGAGACATCTTCTCTAACTAGGGGGGAGGGGGGGGGGGTGACCTAGTGGTCTAGGGGTAAGGTGTCAGACTTCTGTGCTGGCAGCCGGGGTTCAATCCTCGGTCCCGGCACAGATTTATCTTATTTCCAAACCCTTCCTTCACCTCTGACAAGACATCTTGTGAATGTAGGGAATGCCAGGCCACCACCGTGGTTCGGATTCCACGTTAAACTGTAGGTCCTTCATTTCATCTCACAATAACCCTACCATTACACATTAGCGTAAGTGCGTATAACCCGAACGGGTAGTAAGACGCGGTGCTAATAATAATCTAACTAGGGTTCGCTAATTACGCGCTCGCTCGCGCGCTCGCCAGTTTGGCCACCCAGTCGCTTGCGCGCGCGCTCGCTCGCACGCTTGGCAGTCTGGCCGAACCCTTACTATCCGTTTGAATTATGACGCTTATGCATCAATTACACTAATGGTTTTCGTGATTAGAGAGGTTATATTTATATAAAGTGCACCCGCATTTTAATGAAGGGAAAGTGTAAAATCATCTTAGAAAATCATCCTCAGTACACCCGACCAAGATTTGAAACTCAAGCTCCCCGTCATCGGCAGTGCGAGAGTAGACCACGTGACCCCGTTTTTTGTTTTTTTTTACCATTTATCGGCACCTCTAGACTTATCCCTTGGCAATCCTTCACTGATTTAATACCACATGCTCCGGTGGCCGCGTGGTCTAAGGCGCTACTCTCGCGGTAGACTATACTACCGATGACACTGAGATCGAGGTTCGAATACCGGTCAGGTGTATTGAGGGTGATTTTTCCAAAATAGTTTCCCAATCTTCCTCCACGCGTATTTGGGTAAACTTCCTCAAAATATATTCTCTTTAATCCTTAAAAGCATTAGCGTAGTTAGAACATAAGCGTATAACCCAAATGGATAATAAAACGCTGAGCGAATATATATATATTGCCATTATACTTAAGTTTCTAATACTCAAAACCATTTATCATTTGACACTACTAATTATTCTGTTTTTTTTACTTCTATCAAAGAAAAAAAGCTTTTTTCTAAAAAAATGGATACATTAAAAACCCAACTATTATCTACTCAACACAAAGCTCATTTGAATATAAATTAAAAATGACACGTGGATTCGAGAATTGAAACATGGACATTTTGGTTTAACATGCAAGTACCTATAAAAGGCAGAAAATTTGTAAACATTTTTTTTAAGGGAGAGACGTGAGTATAGGCTATTGTTTTTTCCCCTTTTTATGGAAAAATATATTATTATTTTTTGATAAAATAAATAAAATATTGCTTCGATACAGACATAGAGCTTAATTTTCTTCACATATTAATACAAACATTTCCTGAATATCCATCATGAACTCAGGGGCATTAGATGACACACTTTTTAAATGAAGAGAAAGAGTTGGCATTAAATTCCAAACACCCTTGACAGATATTCAAGACATTTTAAGATCACCATGTGAAAAAAATAAATTCTATGTTTGTACTGGAGAAATATTTTATTTATTTTGGTAAATAAGGTCTTTTTTTGTCATAAAAACTGCAAAAACACTGGATTTTTTCTCGCATCCTCTTCCATCAAACCTTAATTTTAACACAAAATGGAAAGGGCGAGTAGGTTGCCAGTGTAAGAAGACACCTATTACATATATATATATTTTTTAAATGATTGAACAACTAAGTAGATAAACTAATATAATAGCCCTTATACGAATTTATACCCCAGGCTCTCAAGTAAAAGTTACAAGATTACACAATCTAGCTCCTCCACTCCAACCGGTAACGTAACCATTCCAAGACTTGGTCCAATTTGACTTGCCATAGTCTTAGCCCCCCATTTCCGCTAGCCGCCAAGGTCGTTGTTACTCAGACTCTGGAAATGGACCCACTCAATGATTTGCACCCCGTCCTTTCTTTATTGGGAGTTGGCTCGTAAAATTCAAGCGTGATCAGCCTTTAAGCAAGGTGCTCTCCTAAAGTCTCTTTCGGAAGAGAAATTCAACATGCACTCCGTCATTTAAAGGCTAACGAAGATTAGTCGTCTTTCTCTCACTTCCTCCCCTCCCCCTGCCCCGCGTTCCCTCTACCTTCAACGGAGACAATCACGGTTGGTTCTTGGGGGGTTTAGGGGTGCAGTGGAGGGGGGAATGAAGGTACGGTATATCTGCACTGCGTGAGATAGTATCTGCAAAGGATAGTTTGAGAAATTTCACATCTGAAAGTGTAAAGTGGCTAAAACATCTAGTTCAAACGGTTAGTACTCATGTGACCATATACGCATGCTAAACATTTTAAATAATGGTCACCCACTTCGGTGGCTGCATGGTCTAAGGTGCTACTCTCGCAGTAGACTAGACTGCTGATGACGGGGAGATTGAGGTTCGAATCTTGGTCGGATGGTGCCTACAAAGTTTTTTCCCAAAAATTGTTTTCCAATCTCCCTCCACATAAATGTTGTTACACTTACTCTAAATATAACCTTTTGCATTCCTAAAATTATTAGTGGAATTGATAAATAATCGTTAACCCAAACAGGTAGTAGGACGAGTTGTTAAAAAATATATATTGGTGGGGCTACATTACAATTTTAATTTTAAACTAAAATAACTTTACCTCAGTAAATTATTGTTACAAATTTAAAAAAATAAGAGACGTCCTTTATTTCATACCATACATATCTTGAATTTTCGTTCACGTGTCCTTTAATAAATTGTTAATAATAATATTATTATTATTAGCACCGCGTCTTACTACCCGTTCGGGCTATACGCACTTACGCTAATGTCTAATGGTAGGGTGATCGTGAGATTAAATGGAGGACCTACAGTTTAAAGTGGGATCCGAACCACGGTGGAGGTCTGGAATTCCCCACATTCACAAGTTGTGATTAATACACATCTTGTCAGAGGTAAAGGAAGGGTTTGGTAATCAGATAAATCTGTGCCGGGACCGAGGATTGAACCCCAGACCCCCAGCACAGAAGTATGACAACTTACCCCTAGACCAGCAGGTCACCCGACAGAGTTGTAAAAAATTTTCTTTTTAGGAAGAATGTTTGCGACTGTAATAAGACCTGCAGTTTCCTCAGAGGTGATATTTCAGTGTCGTGTGGAGATAGAATAGAAAACTCCCCCTGGTGAATCCGCCCTTGATGCGAACCTCGGTCACCTCATCAATGCCTTAGAACCTTCGGAACTGGGTGTTGGTGGTGATTATCAGTACAACTTCCCCCCCCCCCCCTTTATCTCTCTCTGAAATAACCTCAAAATAACGAGCGTGTCGTCTAGTTTTAAATTTGTCTTCTCCACATGAATACAAACCGTCTCTAAACGGCCTCATTTCTTTAAGTGCAATGTCATTATAAATGCACTTTACAAGCTCGTACTAAATGTGGAAGAGTAAAACGCAAGTATCACCCCCATTATGTGACTCTGTAGAACATTTTGTGAGTCCACTTCATCTCCCCATGCACATATAGATACATGCATCCCCCTCTATAACCTTAAAAGGGGAGGGTTAACTCATTATTCATAAAACGCACGAACAAGGTGAGATGGTGTGATAGACTTATTACTTCTAGACAACGCGTTTAATATGCAGTCAGCAAGGGAAACATTTATGGCAACATTTTTGCGTCTAAAGGGCACCACGGCTATTGGTCGAATATAGTTCAAGGGGATTATATAACCACGTACCCTCTGGGAATAGTAAGTACGTTTGTATACAGTTGGTTCAAATGACATCACAGCCTAAGCTAAATGTTGATCGCATCCAGGACAGGGTCAATGGCTAGGTAGGAACAGTGATTATGTAGATATACAAATGGTTCAAGTGCCTTGATAGACGAAGAGAAATGTCGGACACTTCCAATACAAGAATAAGAGTGGCTAAACATGAACAATCTAGGAGTGATAAGTATGTTGATATACAGATTGTTCAAATTACATCACAAACGAAGATAAATATCGGTCACCTCCGATACAGGAGCATTGGCGGCTAGACATGAGCAGTCTAGGAGTGATAAGTATGTTGATATACAGATGGTTCAAATTACATCACAAACGAAGATAAATATCGGTCACCTCCGATACAGGAGCATTGGCGGCTAGACATGAGCAGTCTAGGAGTGATAAGTATGTTGATATACAGATGGTTCAAATTACATCACAAACGAAGATAAATATCGGTCACCTCCGATACAGGAGCATTGGCGGCTAGACATGAGCAGTCTAGGAGTGATAAGTATGTTGATATACAGATGGTTCAAATTACATCACAAACGAAGATAAATATCGGTCACCTCCGATACAGGAGCATTGGCGGCTAGACATGAGCAGTCTAGGAGTGATAAGTATGTTGATATACAGATGGTTCAAATTACATCACAAACGAAGATAAATATCGGTCACCTCCGATACAGGACCATTGGCGGGTAGACATGATTAGTCTAGGAGTGATAATTCTGTTGATGACGTGCAGAACCGGGCGAGGAATCTGCTGTGTTTGTAAAGGAGTGAAAGAAGTGATTAAGATAGACATCAGAGAGAGGGAGGCTTCCGGTGATGATGGCAGGAGAATCGTTTATGTAACGGTGGTATCTGATGCTTCGACCTCTTAAAACACTCACTAATGTGCGTACAACTAATTAAAAGGGGGACTGTAGTGGCCTTGGGGGTTGATGTGAGTTAAAGTTATCACTCGTGCAATCTTTAGCAAATACAGTGTTTAGCTTGCCCTCGCCTATGTTGCTTTTGACTACCTGTTGCCGCGCCTTGAATTAGTGGACAGGTGCTACATCTCGCATCAAGATCAGTCAGTTAATGACTCACCTAATCCATACTCACGCAAGATGATCAAAAATTGGTTTGATATAGTTAAATTAATTGATTAAATCAAGCAATTGTATACTTAACTCCTCGGTCCCGGCACAGATTTATCTTATTGCCAAACCCTTCCTTCACCTCTGACAAGACGTCTTGTGAATGTGTGGAATGCCAGGCCTCCACCGTGGTTCGGATCCCACGTTAAACTGTAGGTCCTCCATTTCATCTCACAATCATCCTACCATTACACATTAGCGTAAGAGCGTATAACCCGAACGGGTAGTAAGAAGCGGTGCTAATAATAATAATGATAATGATGATAGTAATAACATACTTAATTAATAACTGTTTAACTATCACACTTAGACTGTGTCTGAATTATTCGATTAGTAATATATAATTTTAATTATTTTTTAGTTATTTATGACACATCCATAACGGTAAGTACAAGGGCAAAATCGTTACTCTCATATTGCTTCTATGCAAATGCGGATACACTTAATTTTAATTATATCTTCCTAATCATTATTTCATTAGTGTAAATATACGGATAGCTCCGTTGGATTGTAAGATGTTGAGTACATAAACCATTTGTTTATATATGCCCAATTCATAAAAATACAATATTGTGTTTATTTCCAATATTTATATAGAAATAAATTGTTTTGAAACTTGATTTCATATTATTTTTAATTGATTCCTTTGCATCTTATTTTTCTCATATCTAATCTATACTCGCGAATAAGAGTTTACCCATGTAATACCTATTTGTTTATTAGCTTATTAAGCCTCACACTCTTCAAACTGCGAAAGTTAAGGTGGAATGGAAAGGGATGTGAAAAATAGTAAGGTTTTTGCAGTTTTTATGGCAAAACATTTTTTTTGCCATAGTAAATAAATATTGCTCCAGTACAAACAAAGGATTTAACTTTCTTCACACGATGACTTCAAAATTTCTTGAATAATCTGTTAAGGGTGTGCTGTGATTTAATGGCAACTTTTCCTATTCATTAAAAAGTTTCTCAGCTAATGCTGCTATGATCATGATATCACCCGACTCGGTGGCGTAGTTGGCTAACGCGCTTGTTGTGTTGAGCTCGACTGCTGAGGACGGGGAGATCGAGGTTCGAATCTCGGTTGGGTGAACTGGGGTGGTTTTTCCTAAATGGTTTTCCACTCTCCCTCCACGCAAATGCGGGTTCACTTCCTCTAATTCAATCTTCCCAATTCCTAATCCATTAGTGTAATTAGTACTTAGAGCGTATAACCTAAACGGTTAGTAAGACGCGGTGCTAAATAATAAATAATAAAATCATGATATCATGACAGATATTCAACAATAATTGTTGAAATCACCAGGTAAAGAAAATTAAACTCTATGTTTCTTCTGAGGAAACATTTTATTTATAAGAAAAAAAATCATTAACTTAATTTGCGTTCACCTTAGTCCCACCTTAGCTATGAGGAAATTTACCCGCATTTGCATTTTGACGTCACCCTCATTTTAGACTGGCCTTTTGAGGATGGGGAGATTGGGGTTCAAATCCTGGTCTTGTGTGCTGAAGATGGTTAGTCCTACATGTTTTACCATTATTCTTTCACGTAAATGTGGGTATATTACCTCTAAAATGCTTCCTTCCTCATCTCTACTTCATTAGAATAACCATTATGTATGCGTACAACCTGAACAGATACAGTAGCCCCGTTACTTCTTTGGTGCTGACTGGCAGCTCACAGCTGACAGTCAACATTTAGGTATATACCTAAATTTTAACCGTCAGAAGTGACGGCTACTAAACACATGTTTTTGCAGATCATATGGTTCGGCGTATGGATACTTAATTTGGTCTGGTAACTTTTAAAAGCCGTCAGCTGTCACTCAGCACTAAAGAAGCCATGGGGCTACTGTAGTAAGACTTGGTGATAACAAAAAAACACTTTAGATTTTTTTTTATAAAGGCATATAAGTCTCCTTTTCTGTAGGTAATATTAATGGAACTTTTTAACTCTAGTACTACGAGGCAGTGAATTAATCTACATATTGTTTTAGAAACACCGTGAATGAGGTGTATACTATCCCCGTGGTGTTTATGCCAGTCGTTTCAGAGTGGTCTGCCTTTGTTTTGGTTCTAGCAGCATTACATCAGCTTTGCAACGAAGGCACGGTATTGCTAGCCCAAGGCTCCCATTGCACTATTCCACTCACGCCGTGTCTGTGCACAATAGTGGGGTGCTTTAACAACCCTTGTATGGGGATTCCTTTTTATGTAACCCTTCGTACAGGTCAGATTCTCTAAAATAGGTTTTCCACTTCGGTGGTAGAATGGTGTTACTCTCGTAATAGACTGAACATTATATGATGGGAAGATCGGTGTTTTAATTTAATTCTTTCTCTCACGCAAATGCGGATACACTTTCTTATTTCAACCTTCCTCATGCCTAACACATTAGGGTAAAATTACAAATGCGTGAAAACCAAACGGATGATAAGATGTTGTGTTAAAAAATAATAGAAGGGGCTTAACCCTATCACGCAAAGCAGGGGTGTGGAAATGGGAAGGATGTGTTGGAGGGGTATGGATCCTTCCTGGAATTTGATGGGCTCCCTCCCCCAGGGGACTCAAGCTAAAGTATTTTTTATTTTTATTTTGCATTTAATAGAAAGAACATTTTAGTCAAAATAAATCAAATCAACAGTTGTTTAATATATGTTAAGGGTGTCCTGGGATTTAATGACAAATTTTTCTCTTAATTTAAAAAGTTTATCATCTAATACTGTTATACTTATGACAGATATTCAACAATTGTTATTACCATGTGAAGAAAATTAAGCTCTGTCTTTATGGTGGGGCAGTACTTTATTTATTTTGAAATAAAAACTGCCAAAACACTTCCCTTTCCTATAGTTCTCTGCACTCTCACCTTAAGGATAACATAGATATAATAAAATACGTTACAAGACATAGCCTTGAGATATTGTTGTAAGTTTGGTTCTACTTACATCCGAGGAAAACATTTCCAATAAGTATTAACTTAGCCAAGAATTTTTACCGTTCTGTACTTACTGGCAAACATCTGAGGAATCTGATCTTCTTTCTTCTTGCACAAGAAATCCAAACATTAAACTAATTACTGTCAAAGCAATCGGATTCCACGTTAAACTGTAAGTCCTTCATTTCATCTCACAATCACCCTACCATTACACATTAGCGTAAGTGCGTATAACCCGAACGGGTAGTAAGACGCGGTGCTAATAATAATGTAATGAATTAATAGTTTTATAAAAATTAGTCAATATACTGAAATTTTATTTAACTAACAAAAATATCTAATGTTCGTTAGCGGTTCTTTAAAAAAACCCAACTCTTTATAAAATAGGTTAATAAAATAAATCTTATAAGCTGAAAATGTTCTCTTAGATAAAATTCTCAGTCCCAGATTCGGGGATACATCCATAAGATAGATCTTTGTCACTAGTATGTAGTCCATTATCGGTTGACTTTTGGAACTCGTCCATTGACATTCAACTGGATCTAATTGACTTTCAGTGTAGTCAAATTTGAAAACGATTTTACACGGGCAAGTGAAAATGTTATCTATATTTTATGGTAGTCATGACATTGACAAATTCAGTAACACATGTTGAAGGTTTGTGAAGAAATTGATAGCTATATTTAGATCTACCTATGTTTGTGGACTGGAATTCTAAAGCGAGGATATTGATAATAATTCATCACAACCAAACTGATGAGAACTTTCACACCATTTTTAACAGTAAATAAACAAATTGCTAATTAAAAGTACTCTAATAAGTTTACTACACTAGGCCTAATATCCTAAAAAATTAACACAAATTGTATGCACGTTTTGTTTTTTATATAGTTGGTAGAAACTACAAATATACATATAAAATATCAATAGCTACTTTTGCTTGGTCATTTCTAAGCCATAATACCCCCCTCCCTGAATTAGATACAGTCCTATAAGTCTTTTTTTTGGTAAGTTAACTTGATTTGAATATTTAATATTATTACAAACTAATTTTGAAAAGGATTATTATAATACTGCGAACACATACCAGTATATTATGATTCTGTTTATTATTAATAGTTTTAGCTTTTCGTCTTTATACCTGTTCAGTCTATACGAATATGTAATAATTACACTAGTGTGTCAATGACTAGGAAGGCTTAATTTAGATGAAGTGCATCCCCATTTGCGTGGAGTGAGAGTAGAAAATAATCAAAGAAAAACCACCCCCAGTGCACCAGACCGAGGTCGAACTCTGATCTCTCGGTCTTCAGCAGTCTAATCCTAAACGAGAATAGCGCGTAAAACCATGCGGTCACCGAAGCGGGTGAAGTAAAATCAAAATATTGAGTATAAAACAATTTTTTTTATTGAAGTACAATTCATTAAAAAACTCTTTTTAATAAAATATCTATATATTTTTTATAACAATCGCAACTGTTTTAACTATGTATTTGTAGAATTTCAACTTGGCAGGCTTTTCCTCTCAACCAACAAAGTTTGAAGGTTGAAGAGTCCTTAAGACTAGGTCTAAAGGCCAGTTTCATAGTCAAATTTAGTACGCCTCAAGTGCGGCGCTACACTAAGTACATGACGACACCTACCTAAACCAGAATGGAATGGGCCAGTTTCCTATGCGAGAACGGCCCATTCCATTCTGGTTTAGGTAGTTGTCGTCTTGTACTTAGTGTAGCGTCGCACTCGAGGCGTACTAAATTTGACTATGAAACTGGCCCTAAGTCTGGAAGATTATAGCTTGTTCAAAAATATGTTCTATGGTCCCGAAAATACAAAATCGGTAAATTAAATGTGCTTTTTATAAAATATAAAAATAAAACCAACCTTTTGATATCTGTTATCTAACCTGTATAAAGGAAATTTTATTTTAAAATATAACTATAAAACTAAATTCAGACAGCTGGATATTCTCTCATATCAAATTATTATAATTTTAATACACACACACATATATATATATATATATATATATATATATATATATATATATATATATCTTTCTCAACACGAGTTAGGAAAAAAAGAAGAAACATTTAGTTTGTGTTTTTCATATTTTGTTCTTCAACGCGTGCTGTTCCTTTCTGCTTCTAGAATATTTCATAACGCTTGTCTTCCATTTATTTAATTTAAGCACATTTTATACTAAATACATTTGTGTGATTAATTTTTGTCTCTAGAATTTCAAATTTATTTAAAAGTGTGGCGTAAAAAGATCATATATAATCTGCATATGTTTACTATAAACACTATTCATTTGATTCAGAGGCAAACCTCAGGCAGTTGTTTCTGTTGTCTTGACTATATTTTCAATGCTAACTATATACCCCCACACTAATAACTTCCTGGAAAATGTCGCAGGCACTATCTCGTAAGATGCAAATGAAGTGGAGTATTTGTGGGGAATTCTAAACCAAGTCTTTCGTCGTCTTTATTTATCCTTTTAATTTGCCAAAGTGCTAAGGCGGATACTATAAATACTTCCATAAGCTGTCCGATCATTTTATTGCTTGTATTTCAAACTCCTAAAACACTTTTTTTCTTTTTAGAAATGGTTTTATCTATATTTTTTTTAGCACCTAGTCTTGATTCCCGTTTGAGCTAGACGCAACTGTACTAACTGCGCTGATGTGTCAGTGATGATGAATTTTGAATCGGAGGAAGTGTTCCCACATTTGCGTGGAGGGAGAGTGGAACACTATTTAGGAAAAACAAACCTTAGTACACCCTACCAGGATTTGAACCCTTATCTACCCATAATTGATAGTCCATTCTTTTGAAAGAGTGATGCCTTAAGATTTTGAACCATTTCTTAACGCAATATCCACACGATGGCTGTCTAGTTTGGTCTGAGTTCCCTGTTATGAGGGTTGGGTCTTAAATTCCTTAAGGATATCCCACTTTCCCTCTATGAAAATGTAGATACAATATCTTCCTCCTCTTTACCTCGGTAAACAGTTGACCTCGGTGGTCTTGGAGTAAAGTGCTCGCCACAGGACCCGATGTTCGTGGGTTCAAACATAGCCGGGGTCGACGGATTTTTCTTGGGAGGCTAAAATCCGTTGCACAACTTCCTTTGGAGGGTAGGTAAAGCCATCGGTCCCATGTCGATTGTGGCATGTAAAAAAAACTGGAAGTAATGTGAAAATACCTTTCCCGGAAAAATTGGTAAGCCCTTTCGTTCTCACTCGTAGAAATTCTCGTCTGTTGATATAATCAGTCTCTTAGAAAAGTTCACGTTAAATAAAAAAAATAGATTCCGCATTGATTATTATTTGTGTGTAAGAGAGGTAAAAGAAGAGATAAGGAGATAGAGAAGGAATGACTTCCTCTTCGTCATATCCTCCATACTCGGTTTAAGGTGGAAGTGAAAGGAACACGAAGTTAATGACTGCGTTTTTACAGTTTTGATTTCAAAACTTTTTTTTTTTTTGCCAAAATAAATAAAGCCTTACTCCAATAGAAACATAAGAGTTAAAGTAGGGATATTAATATTTGTTGAATATCTGTCATGAATGAGTATAGCTGTATTACATGAGACATTTTTTTTAATGAAGATGGTGACCTGGTGGTCTAGGGGTAAGGTGTTGGACTTCTGTGCTGGGGTCCGGGGTCCAATCCTCGGTCCCGGCACAGATTTATCTGATTGCCAAACCCTTCCTTCACCTCTGACAAGACATCTTGTGAATGTGGGGAATGCCAGGCCTCCACCGTGGTTCGGATTCCACGTTAAACTGTAGGTCCTCCATTTCATCTCACAATCACCCTACCATTACACATTAGCGTAAGTGCGTATAACCCGAATGGGTAGTAAGACGCGGTGATAATAATAATTTAATTTAAAATAAAAAGTTGTCATTAAATTCCAGGACACACTTCAAGAACTGTTGATATCATCATGTGAATAAAATGAAACTCTTTGTTTATGCTGGAAAATTGTTTGATTTCTTTTGATCAAAAGAATATTTTGATATAAAAACTGAAAAAAATACTTACCTTTTCTCGCGGTTTAAATGTATAGAAATCCTGCATTATTTAAGAAGTTGTTTTATATATTTTTAAATTGTTTTCAAATCAATTTAGATGATACCTATTAGGAGGTTTCTGACAAAAAGTTTGAATTTTGAGTTCCAAATTAAAAAGAAATCATACGTCGGTCTAATCGAAAATTTGTGCTTACAAGATTAAAGTAAAAAGACTATAAACCTAGATCTAGCTTCCCTTATCAAATAAACTTTGGTTTTAATAGGATCACAACAAAAATTTTTTTAAGATAATATAGAATCGTTTTATAGGGTTTTATGTAAGCTATCACAGATTTTTCAAAACAGTAAAAAAAAAAATTAGCACCATGTCTTACTACCCGGTTGGGCTATACCCTTATGTACTAACTACGCTTATGGTTTTAGGGATTAACCGTTATATTTATAGGAAATTTACCCAAATTTGCTTGGAGGAAGAGTTGGAAATAATTTTGAAAAAACATCCTCAGTACACTTGACTGAAATCTGAACCTCGATCCCCCCGTCTTCGACAGTCTAGTCCAACACTAGAGTAGTGCGTTAGACCATGCAGCACCGAAGCATAGCTGGTCAAAACTTTCGCCTTAATTTTGATGAAAATATTTTTAAAATATATCAAACTACTTCATAAATAATCCATGATTTCTAAACCTCTTTGACGCCTCTCAGTGCTCCCCATGTAACACCCTTAATGAGCCCTTTTCAAACGAAATGTTCATTTCTTCTCTGGCGAAGGAAGCATATATATTTTTTTTAAGAGCGTCCACCTACCCATCTACGGACCTACCCACTCTCTGGCGGCTGACCAAAGTGTTAAACTAGCCATGAAATAATGTCCTCCCGGCACATTACAAGGGGCTTATTATTCTCGCGCGGTGGTGTGCGTGGTTACACGTTCCCAGTAGGCCTACTTTTGTACCCTTTCCCGGCACCTGGACTACATTTTGTTGATACTGACTGGACTAGAAAAACCACGTAAGTGACTAAGAGGATTTTGATCGGTGTTGTATATTATGTAGGCTCGAGATTTGAGGCGGTATGCAAGGACGATGCTAAGCAAGGCGGCTGAAGTACCAGTCAAGCACAAATAAAGTCGAAGAAAAGTCCAAGGCATGTGTGGTCACATACCTTGTTAGAACGTTTGACTACACTGGATATCATCGCTGAGAGAGCTGTATGTATGGTTACAGCGTTGCCACTCTCTCGTTTTTGTGTGGTCAATATCCCCTCAAATATAAGACAATTTTACAACGCTGGTCGTAGAGGTTGCCAGTAGCTCCTTCTCACTCCAGCACACAACCTTCCGACATAACCGAGAGTGAGGAAATTTGGCAACAGTTAACCGAGAGAGAACAAAGATAAAGCCTTACTCCTTAAGGTGCGGCAGAAGGGAGCATGAGTATTTTTACAGTTTTTATAGAAATTAACCTAATTTTTTTTTTTGCAAAAATAAATCAAATATTTCTCCAGTAGCAACATAGAGTTTAGATTTTTGCACATGCTAGTATCAACAGATCTTGAATATCTGTCAAGTATGTCCTGGATTTTCGTCAAAACTTTTTAAAATAAAGAGAAAATATTTTGACAAAATTCCAGGACATCCAAGAGATATATTCAAGAAATATTGAGGTCACCATGTGCAGAAAACTAAACTCTATGTTGCTACTGGAGAAATATTTATTTTCGTCTAAAAAATGTAAATTCTATAAAAACTGTAAAAATACTTTCGTTCCCTTCTGCCACACCTGAATACCAGTAGTTCCCTCAGCAATGATATTGGTTGTAGAGGTCACATGATAAATCTTACACAGAGGTACCACACCGCGTTGGGAAATGATAATCTACATCCACTACCTTTTATATTGACACATTTTCTTGTTGAGTTAACCTAACTATAAACAAAAAAGTATTAGTTAAAATTGCAGAAAAGGTGAAAAACACTGTTTTTAGTGTGGAAGAGCAAATATAAAAGATAAAAAAAATCATGCAATTATAAAAAATATAAAAATTGAGTTTTGGACAATGGCAGAGAATAAAAGAGCGTGGAAAGCAATAACGCAGGAATTTCCAAAAGAAGGGTGTGATTTGGCCAGTATATAATTTCATAGGCCTTTCATTTGGATCTGTTATGTTATACAGATGTGTATATACATTGACTAATCATCTTATCGATATTAAGGCCCACCATATTCTATCTTGAGAACAAAGAAATATCAAAATATGTGTTACCTCGGTAGTCCATGCGCACCGCGCCATCTTGACGAAATATCATTACTGTATGAACCAAATATTGCCGAAGCCTGAGTGACTTCTAAGAAACTAGTTTTACTGTGTAATTTTTTGGAATTAAGCTACTATATCGTTGGGTGACCTAGCGGTATAGGGGTAGGGTGTCACCTCTGTGCTGGAGGTCCAGGGTTCAATCCTCGGTCCCGGCACAGATTTATCTGATTGCCAAACCCTTCCTTCACCTCTGACAAGACGTGTATTAATCACAACTTGTGAATGTGGGGAATGCCAGGCCTCCACCGTGGTTCGGATCCCACGTTAAACTGTATGTCCTCCATTTCATCTCACAATCACCCTACCATTACACATTAGCGTAAGTGCTTATAAGCCGAACGGGTAGTAAGACACAATGATGATGATGATGATGATGATGATAATAATACTATATCGTTATAGAACTCAAATCCACGCGACTTCTAATTTACTTGTACTTGGGCCGTGCTTCATTGTTCTTGCATGCGTCCCTGTGTGTTGACTACAAACAACTTAAACTAACAAATCTAAGAGAACCGTACAGAAAAGAATAATTCAAATAAATGGTACGACAATATCGTACATGCTTTCTCATATAGCATATTTCAAAAATCGCTTGTTGGTAAAATAACTTTAAATTCATTTTTATCTAGAAAAACAATGATAAATAATGTAAAGTTTAATTTCCATATGAAAAATGTATCTGACAGCTAGAAAAGTTACTACTTTAACGTATCCATACGTCAAGTCATGTTATCTGCAGATTTCACTTTTGATAAATATTACCACACAAAATTACACTACTAATATAACTAGACAAATTTTGC